>CM031600.1:11085255-11090255 GCA_018398815.1 Conus ventricosus | reverse complement strand
TTAAACTTGAATAAAGTCAGACAATTACAAAGACGAACAATCTAATAGTGGGGAAAACAAGCGTAGGCCAACAACCCCTCCGTCATCACAGTAATGACTTGGCAAAGATTTGAACTTAAGGAGGGGGGGTGAAGATGAAGAAAATAGGAACATGAAATTAAGAAAATATGTTTTGAATATGAAAACTCTTCACTAGCTGCATCAGGAACATCGTAATCCCTCTTGAAGACAGATCTATTTGTATTGCCTGCTCCTAGGCCTTTCGTCCGCTGGATGGGAGCAAGACTTATCCTATTAGTTTATTGTTTACTGTTCCTGCCTCATTTCATGTTCAATTTAATTGTAGTCAGTGTCTCCTCCGGTGGGTGGTTTCAGGGACGACCTGATGTTGATCGCTGTCTGCGGACCTACGGTGCTGACGCTGCGACCTGAAGGGTCTGGGTGTGGCTGTGTGTGTGACTGCTGGCAAGAAAGGCGATGAGAGTTATGCCAATGACGCGCTCCGGAACAGGTGCCGGGATGGGGCGGTGCTTGAGGAGTGGAGGGAAGGGGTGGGGGGGTGGCATTAGGAGATGAGTCAGCCAAAGAAAAGTTCACAGGGAGAAAGGAAAGGAGGGAAGATGTAAAAGGGGACCTAGAGAAGGATTATCTATGATGTGCATAAGTAGTCGCGTTGGTAGAGCTTTGATTTCCTCGAAAATTACTTCAGTAAGACAACTACTGGTTACTTAGAGAAACATTAACACAAGAAACACAAGCCGCTTTCCGATGCCTTTCATAGGGAATGGAGGGTGGGCGAGAGGATAGAGGAAAGGGGGGGAGGGGGCAGAGTTTTTTTTTTGTTTTTTTTTAGGGGGGTGGCGGTGAGGGGGGGGGGGGGGTGGCGGGGAGACGGAGAGGATGGGACTCAGAGAAAGGGAATCCGGAAACTGTATTCATATACAGTAAACAAGTGGGGTATGTTTTGCTCCCATAAGGAAACCTAACACAGAGTAACTTTTATTCAAGACTGGCACAGCCTTTAAACTTGAATAAAGTCAGACAAATACATAGACGAACAATCTAATAGTGGGGGAAAAACAAGCACAGGCCAACACTGAACTGTCTGGTAAAGATTTGGACTTGAGGGGAGGGGAGAGGGGAGTTTGAAGATGGAGAAACTGGGAAAATGAAATTTAAAAAAAAATATATATATATATATTTGTTGCAGATATGAAAACTCTTCTCTAGCTGCATAAGGGAACCATCGCAATCCCTTTTGAAGGCAGATAATATTTGTATTGCCTGCTCCGAGGCCTTTCGCCCGCTGGATCGGGACTCATCAGGAGACACGGCTGGTTGTGTCTGCGCTCCCGGCGTCAAATAGGACACACCCACAGTCCATAATACTGTGGTGTTCTCACCACCATGGGTGCAAAAAAGAATCCAATGGCACCCCCAGAGCAGCCAGCGAAGAGTAGTAAATGCAACCAAACGAAAGTGTGGGGAGGAAAAAAGTTGCTGTAAAACTGAAGACATTATGCAAATAATATAAAATGTAGGGGACAGTCTTTGAGCCTACGCCTGAGGATCCACCCAAAGATGCAAGGGAGATCAAAAGCCAAACACACAGACGGACAGAAACAAATACAAATAACCTCAATTTAATCAAAGCAAAATCGGAAATGAAATGAGGTAGGGAACAGTAAACGATAAATAGTAAACAAGTGGGGTATGTTTTGCTCCCATAAGGCAACCTAACACAGAGTAACTTTTATTCAAGACTGGCACAGCCTTTTTAAACTTGAATAAAGTCAGACAAATACATAGACGAACAATCTAATAGTGGGGGAAAAACAAGCGCAGGCCAACAACATGAACTGTCTGGCAAAGATTTGGACTTGAGGGGAGGGGAGAGGGGAGTTTGAAGATGGAGAAACTGGGAATATGAAATTAAAAAAAAAAAAAAAAATATATATTATATATGTTTGCAGATATGAAAACTCTTCTCTAGCTGCATAAGGGAACCATCGCAATCCCTTTTGAAGGCAGATATATTTGTATTGCCTGCTCCGAGGCCTTTCGCCCGCTGGATCGGGACTCATCAGGGAGACACGGCTGGTTGTGTCTGCGCTCCGGCGTCAAATAGAGACACTATTAGATTGTTCGTCTATGTATTTGTCTGACTTTATTCAAGTTTAAAAGGCTGTGCCAGTCTTGAATAAAAGTTACTCTGTGTTAGGTTTCCTTATGGGAGCAAAACATACCCCACTTGTTTACTGTTTATCGTTTACTGTTCCCCACCTCATTTCATTTCCGATTTTGCTTTGTTATCATATGTTTGATTGGCAATGTTAGCAGACTTATTTGTTTGTCCTCCTCCCCCCCCCCCCCCCCTCTTCCCCCCCGCTTTTTTTCAATCAAGACAGCTGTTTATTTTATGGCTAATGTAAACACAAGAAGCATGTCGAGCAGTTCAACATATATTTTATCACAGAAAACTAAAATAGACTGCTGCAATGTTGATAGCAGACCAAAATAGAACAACGTGCACAAAACAGAACACAAAGCAACGATGGTTTGACAGTCAGTGCGAAACAGACAGGGGAATTTTTCGACAGATATGTTTTCTTTTTCTTCGACATCACAGATGTTAGACCCTATGAAATAACAGTCTGTTTGTTGTGACGTCTGAAATCACTTTGTCAAAAAGTCACTGTTTTATATAAGCATTCTGTTCTTCTGTTCGATGTTTATCCTATTCTGACATATTAACACAGCTACGCAATGTAGAGCGTTCTTATGAATTACGTGTGTGTGTGTGTGTGTGTGTGTGTGTGTGTGTGTGTGTTGTCTGTCTGTCTGTGTACGCGCATGCGTGCGTGCGTGCGTGCGTGTGTGCGTGTGTGTGTGTGTGTGTGTGTGTGTGTGTGTTCTTGCCATCTTTCTTTCTTCTGAAATTAGTCGGGTGATGAGGAAAGGGAAGATTACCTGTGCACGCCGCGTTAGACACAGTGATTATTAACACAAAACACACCTGGAATTGCATAACCTCCAAAGACACAGCCGCGGTGGTGTCGTGGTTAGCACTGGAGGACGCAAGCTTGGAGGTCGTCGGTTCGTGTCCTGTCGAGCATTTCGCTTTTGGGGGGGGATTTTCCGACCCCAGTTGACCCTCTTGACTAGAGTTCAGTGTCCTAGTGTCATATGGGGTCAGGTGGAAAACAAAAACTGGAAACATACAGTCGTGTTTGAAGGATGCGACAGTGAAAGGGGGGGGGGGGGGACTTCGAAGGGAGGGAGGGAGGGGAAAATCAAGAAACATGCAAACATTAATTTGCCTAAATTTTACTTTTGTTAACTTGTATTCTCTTCCCATTCCCCTTTTTTCAATTTATGGAAGAACTAGTGATCTGGCGAAAGTAAACTCATTGCACGTACATGTGTGAGATAACAAGACATCGTAGCTGTTTAATCTACGTAACTAGAGCAGATTTTTCAGCTTTTCTCCCCTAAAATATATCCCTCCTCCCCCCCCCCCCCCCCACCCCCCCCCCCCCCCCCCCCCCCCCCCCCCCCCCCCCCGCCCCTAATCATTATACCGGTAAACGAAGAAATCAACACGTACACTTACATGCATTATTCAACTTTTTTTTTGTTTTTACCGTGGCAACTCTCAGATCAGTATAAATCAAAATCACACAGATTCCTGAAAGAGGAGTCGTTCGCGTTTTGGTATCCAACACCACAGAGGGAAGATTGAAGTCATCTAAAGAAGTTTTGTGGGGGGGTTTCTTGACACATTTTACGTTGAATGTTTTGAAGGGAAAGCGTGGCAGAGGGCTGGTAGTTGGGTGAATGAGAAGGGAGAGGCATGCATTTCAAAAGGAAAATAGTACAAGGTCTCAAGGACACTCGGGAGATTGCACACCTCTGTCAATATGGAACAATTCGATTTTTTTTTTAATTGCTGAATCGCTCCTTCAATCCGGATGAACACCGAAATATATTGAATTTGTCGCTTGGCTACTTTCTGGTTTTTCCACCAAGTTGGCGAAAAATCGCTTGTGTGGTGTGTGTGTGTGTGTGTGTGTGTGTGTGTGTGTGTGTGTGTGTGTGTGTGTGTGTGTGTGTGGTGGATGAGAGAGAGAAGAGAGAGAGAGAGAGAGAGGAGAGAGAGAGAGAGAGAGAGAATGTGCGTACAGACAAAAAACAATCAACACACCTGGATGAAAATTGAACCTCTTTTGATGGAGATTACACAGATTCTGCCTGGGATCAGTGCAAATAGTTACCAATTTGTTAATGATAACTGAAAGAAGCAAAAAGAAAGAAAGAAACACATTTAAGGAAAAAAAACGCGTCTAAAGCGAGATGTAAATGCAATCTAAGCTATTCCCTGCGCCGAGAAGAATCGTAGAAGAGTATTGTACACAGTCTTTGCTGCGCATGTTGAAGGTATCTGGGGCCATTCTAGAGGTGCTCGTCCAGTTTCAAAATTCCTGCTTGGCCCTCCAGGTCTGGAACGGGACCGGGCAATTCTAGAAGTTGAATTTCCGAAGTTCGTGATCAATGGGAAAAGTGGGAATTTCAGCCATGTCCGGGCGATATCGTTGTTTGTGTGTTTGTTTCTTTGTTTTTGGACCTTCGGAGAGGGTCATAATTCACATAATAAAAAGGTGTTTCGGGTGTTCTTGTTTGTTTGTTTTCGGTGATTTTGTACTTGTTCACAACATGATACGAACCTACCTTCCCCATATTGTCCTGGCCGAAAGCCTCCTCATTCTCTAAGTTGGGTGTCTACAATTTCAGACGCTTTAGGAAGTCCAATGACCAACGAATGGCCCATAATTGCAATCCCCCACCCCCACCCACCTGATGTATCACACTACCACCATCCCTGACCCGCCACATCCGTCCCTCAAAAACACACACGCGCGCGCGCGCGCATGCACGTAAGCACACACACGCACACACACCGACCCACACGCACGCACACACACACACACACACACAACACA
>CM031600.1:11067755-11075255 GCA_018398815.1 Conus ventricosus | reverse complement strand
AAGATTATGTACATCTTCCAGAACCGTCGATGACATTAACAAACTCAATTTAAACAGTGTAGGATTTCTATAATATTTAGGCTTAATTAACGTTTCACGTGTACGTCCAAGTGCTGGACAACACAGAACAAAATGCACCTCATTTTCTTCGCTTTCATTACATAGGGGACAAATTAGGTCGTTTGCCACAAACGTTCTAAAATCGATAACGGTGTGTCAATAAATCAGAAATACCGAGCCTAAATCTAGTTGTAATATATTGCAGATGCTTATCAATATCTAGATGTAAATAAGGCTTTAAACTGTGGTCACTGCAAAAAGTACTGTACAAACTAAACCTGTCACTAGTTTGAATATGATCGGACCAAGTTTGCCATCGGCAGTCGATAAGCCTTTGTTGAAAACAACGTATAAATCCACGCACACTTCCAACACCTTGATTCGCCCAAACAAAACCAAATCCATATTTAAACAAACTCAAGCGAATGTTTGTTACCCAGTTTTTCTTACCTCTGGCATCTAGGTTATACAACATATCATATGCTTTACGTGGAATCCTGTAATTATCCATTTGAATCAACTTAATCCAATAGCGAATGCACTTAACAGCAGAATTTATATATATTGGGTAGCGATTTGTTTCACCATAAACAAGGTCATTCGGTGTTCGTCTATCTACTCCTAGAAATTTCTTCAAAGCGAATAAATGAACTGATTCACAATGGACAACAGCATTGTCTAGCCCCATATTTCAGAACCATACTGCACAATTGCTGTATCTGAGAATCAAATAATTTCATGAATAAATTAAAGGAGTTGTTGTTTAACATGTTTAACCTTTTCAACAGATAAATCAAAACATTTTTTGCTCTGCTTGCAAGGTCTTTGCATGCAGCAGTAAAACTCAAGCGCGTTGAAAAAGTATTCCTAAGTATTTGTACACGTTAACTACAGGCATTGTAAACACCATCATATAACCATTTTTCTCTCACACTCAAATAGCCACCCTTCCGAAAGACTATAATATTGCTTTTTGTCATATTAACTTTAAGCTGCAGAGATAGAGCGGCATGCTGCAGGCTGTTCAATTGTGTCTGCAAACCTGTAACTGTCTCCCGCCATCAAAACAACATCATCAGCCAACAATAGAATAAATAATTCATACACGTCAAGTGAAAATCTAGCACCATGTCTTCCATTGTTGATAACTCCTATAGCTAACTCGTTAATAAAAAGAGAGAACAGAACAGGGCTGCAGGCATCTCCTTGTCTTAAGCCTGATGTGCAGGCAATGTAATCAGTAAACGTAGAACCACATCTAACTCTTGCTTTAACATCATTGTACATGCTTTTAATACATTTAAATAACTTACCTTTAATACCATTCTTTAAGAGAACGGGCCAAAGAAGATTTCGATTTATCGTACAAAGGCTTTTTCGAAATCTATAAATGCAATATAAAGTTTTCGATTGTAACAGAACTGCTTTTGTATGAGAGCTAGTAAAGAAAACATGTGGTCGACTGTTGAGTATCCTTTTTTGAATCCAGCTTGAAAATTCACCTGTGATATTGTTTCCTTCCACCCATTCTTGCAATCTGTTATTTATCACCATACCAAATAATTTACTGCTAATATCACTCAAAGAAATTCCCCTATAATTATTGGGGTTATTTATGTCACCTTTCTTGAAAATTGGCTGAATAACAGATTCAGTCCAGTTGTCAGGAATATACCATCATCAAATAGTTTATTAAATAATTTTAAAAAAAAATGTATAACCTGTTCATTCGAATACTTAAAGAGCTCGCCAATAATGCCATCGGGACCAGCTGCTTTACGGTTTTTTAATTTTCTTAAAGCAAGCAGTATTTCTTCTTTAGAGATTGGACGATTCATATAGTCTTCCGTGTCTTCAACTGAGTCCTCATTTACTATGTTGTCAGCATCCGTTTCCAGCAAAGCTTTAAAATGTTGAAACCAAGAGTCAATTGATATGTTATTTCTAGGCTGTTTCCTTTTGAAAGATGCATTATGAACAACGTCCCAGAATTCCTTTTGATTTCTCACAGTCAATACAAGTTTGTCTAATAAGGCTTTGTTGAATTGCTTTCTTCTTCCGCTTTAATAAGTTTTTTATACTCACGTCTGGCAATAACATATTCATTTCTTTTTTTCGATAATCAATTCTTTTTTCTTTCAAATTTTACAGAACAGCGAAATATCTGCAACAATCTTTTGGCATTTCTTTTACAAAATTTGCATTCTAAATCAAACCATTTACTTGAATTTTCATTGTTATCAAATGATATACGTGTTTTCATGGATTCAGCACTTACTCTTATACAATCATTACAAGCTTTAAGAGCATTGTTCACGTTAACATCAATTAAATCAATCGCAAGGTCAATGTTGGTACGTGTTTCCTCACTACACAAAATACTGGTATATTTATCAGCACACTTGTCGTCCCACAAAAGTTTGTATACAACAAAATCCTCTTTTTGCGTACAAATATCAGATAAATGTTGCTTTGGGACAACAACGCCTGCAGTCACTGGCAAATGGTCAGAATCAATACGTTCAACAATAGACAGTTTGCAGGAGTCAAACAATATCATAAAAAGTTCACGTGAGAATATAAAATAATCTGTGACACTGCTTCCAGAATCAGATATGAATGTGTAGCAACCTTCATGGTCGCCTCTACACACGCCATTCAAAATACTCAGATCTAATGCAGTACACATGTTCAATAATAATTTCCCATAGTTGTTCAAAGTAAGATCGTTTTGATTGCCGGGTCAAATTAAGAGACAAATTATTGAATTGTGGGTCGAAATCATTTTCACAGAGTATATCTTGAGAAACATCAGCAGTTCTACTGTTCAAATCACCAACTAAAATAACATACACGTCACTCTGTAATAGAAAATCAGTTAAACACTCTTCAAGCATACTAATGCCATTGTCTATATCAAAATGAGTGTAGAAAGGAGATCCTTCTGGAGGTATATATGTACAAACATACAGAATATCTTTATCCAGTCCAAACAGTTCTTTGTCAATCAGAAAGATGCAACAATTGACATGATCAACATCAACACTTTTGACATACTGGAAAAGGTCATTTTTTATCAAGCAAACAAGTCCTCCCGAACGTCTACCATGTTTAGTAAATTTTACAGCAGGTTTACAAAACAATCTGTATCCAGCAAAAGCATCACACTGACATTCCTCTATGAATGTTTCAACTAAACAAACAAAATCAAATTTACAAACAAAAGAAGTAAAATCGGGAAACATACATTTTTGTCAACAACCCATTCACATTCCACAGCAAAAAAGAAAAATTTTTGATTCAGCACGCAGTGTGTGTTGCACGTGCTCATTCACGCTGTCGCTGGTTGGCACAACCTCGCTCTCCTGACCAGCATTGCGTCGCTCAAGTGTGTCACTGACATGAGAGACAGGTGAGCGCACACACGGTGTTAGGTTACCTCTGTTCCCTCTCTTGCTGTTATCAGGCAGGGAAATACATTCAGTGCGTGGCCGGCCGATCTCCTATCTGGATTCGTGCAAAGTGTCCCCCTCACCAAGGAAATACTTTTTGCCATCTATGAGTAGGTGGTCGAAGACCATCGTGGCTCTTTTCCCATCATTTCTAGCTTTTTTCAGGTGGGGGACAGTCTGCGCCGAATCTCCCTCACTCGGAAGGAGAAGTCTTCCCCTACAAAAATACTGGTGCCCTGCAGTTTCTTTTTAACTTTCAGAATTTGCACTTTGTGTTTGTAAAAAGTGCACCTTGCAATGATTGGAGAGTCTGGTCTGCCGTTCAAACGATGGACCCTATCAAATTCAATGTCAGTACTAATATCCAGTTTTATCAGCAATGACATTACGCAGTTTACTTTCACACTGTTCTGTGGACTCATTCTGGTCTTTACTGATTCCATAGAATATCAGGTTATTCCTCTTGGATCTGCCCTCAAGGTCGTCAGTCTTTTTTTTCCAGCTGTTCAACCCGGGAAAGCAGATCAGAGTTTTTCCTCAAAAGATTTTGGTTTTTCTTTTTTCAGATCATCCACTTTATCTTTTAAACCCATCACATTACTTTGCAACTCAGCATACTGCTCTCTCAGTCCTTTCACACAGCGTTCCACTTCATCAAGCTTACAGTTTGTTGTGGCGTTCTGGACCTTCATGGACTGAAGCATCTCCATGACGTCAGTAAGGGTAGGCTGCCGGGAAGGAGAAGAAGACTGCCCGCTGTCCCGGGATGCCGTGGCCCTGTCCAAGCTCGACCGTCCACTGCTGCCCAGTCGTGACTGCCTCAGGCTGTCCTTGGGTCCCGGGTTCTGCTCCACGTCTCCGCACCTCAACAGCAAACTGCCCCAGAACAACAGGTGAGGAGCAGGCCAAGGTGACACCGTCCAGTCTGCCGCGAGGTGTCAACATGGCGACTCGCGCGGCTTTCTTTTCTATGGCTCTCCTCGTCATGAATGAGAGGAAAACCGGCAAGAAGGAGCCACATGTCGCTCGAAAAGCGAGTGGGGTGGCCGGCATGGCTCAGAAGAAGGCCACTGGCAAAAAATGGCGACCAGGAACGACTTTCTTCTTCCTCAAATGGCAGAAATTGACGAGACGCCACTACATGCGACCTGCACGCTCCACTGTCAGGTCACGACCCCCGAGAGAGAGAGAGAGAGAGAGAGAGAGAGAGAGAGAGATGGAGAAAGAATGGAAGAAAAAGAAGCAGACTTCGGAAACACACTGTGTACATAAACCATCCAAAGAGAGAGAGAGAGGGCAGGGAGGGACGAAGGGAGAGAGGGGGAAGGCGAGAGAGAGAGAGGAGGGAGGAAGGGATGGAGAAAGAGAGGGAGGGAGGAAGGATAGAGGAGGAAGGAGGGAGGGACTGAGAGGGGAGAGAGAGGGGGGAGATAAAGACAGAATGAAAGAGATTGAGAAGGCGTGTGTGTGTGTGTGTGTGTGTGTGTGTGTGTGTGTGTGTGTTGTGTGTGTGTGTGTGTGTGAGAGAGAGAGACAGAGAGAGACAGAGAGAGAGAGAGAGAGTGTGTGTGTGTGTGTGTGTGTGTGTGTGTGTGTGTTGTGTGGTGTGTGTGTGTGTGTGTGTGAGAGAGAGAGAGAGAGAGAGAGAGAGAGAAAAGAGAGAGAGAGTGTGTGTGTGTGTGTGTGTGTGTGTGTGTGTGTGTGTGTGTGGTGTTGTGTGTGTGTGTGTGGAGAGAGAGAGAGAGAGAGAGAGAGAGAGAGAGAGAGAGAGAGAGAGAGAGAGAGAGAGAGCATCAGTTTTCCCCGCAGCTTTAAAACAAAACTTGATAAATTTGACGAGAATGTCTTTTTTTTAATTACCTTGAATGAGAAACGGTGAAGTTGTCTTTCCACGTCCTTTCTATGGAAACGGCAATCGTGGAAAGGCTTTGAATGACTGTCGAACCGCTAACTGAACTTCAACGTTCACTGGCAACAAACACAATGTAACGCGATCGAAGACAACCAACCAACCCACCAATGTATCCCTAGGGTCTGTGGTCCCGTTGAAATACGTCAGAACGTTTCCTCAGATGCTGAAACGTCGGTTGTGGTGCTTTAAAGGGCTGTAGAGGGGTAAATGGGCTGTAAATGGGATGGGAGAGCGATTTTCGTTGTTTTTTGTTGTTACTGTTGTTGTTTGCAATCGTTGCAACGTTCTGAGATTTTGTTTGGGTCTTTGTCATTTGTGTGTGTGTGTGTGTGTGTGTGTGTGTGTGTGTGTGTGTGTGTGTGTGTGTGTGTGTGTGTGGAGAGATAGAGAGAGAGAGAGAGAGAGAGAGAGAGAGAGAGAGAGAGAGAGAGAGAGAGAGAGAGAGACGTAACGTACCCGAGCTTGTATCACCAATATCTCTGAATGCGCATCTGTAAATTTGGCATTCCTTTATATTCTATTTAAGATTGAGAAAGCGAGAGAGAAAGAGAGAGAGAGAGAGAGAGAAAGACAGACAGACAGACAGACAGACAGACCGACAGAGACAGAGAGAGTGGCATTTTTGCGCTCAATTGTATGTTTTTAGACTTACCGTTCGCTTTCAGATCTGAAATTAAACCAGTCCGTCTGTCATGATGGTCCCAGATGTGAGGCACACCCACCATGACCATGCTGGTAGTCTTTTTGTTTCCCCCGTAAGGTTGTGTTGTTGTTTTTTTTATCTGCCAAGTCTGTCACCGTAACCCTAGCCCAAAAAGAAACATGAATGGCAGCCGCCATAATATTGGAGTCTTTGTTGAGTACAGATCTCCAGCTGTAAAACATGTTGTTAAAACCGTGTCACTTCGGCTGCTGACCAGTGGCAGTTCCATCCCTAAGGGTAGATCTGCAGGGGCGGATCGCTTTGACCAAGAGGGGGAGGAGGATGGAGATTCATTTTTGTTTTCTTATCAAGGTCTAGAAGGGATAGAGGGTGGGGTAGTGTCCTCTTGTTTAACCAACTGAGAACACTGGTAAAAAGTCGTGGTGCTGAGGACACTGGTAAAAAGTCGTGGTGCTGAGGACACTGGTGAAAAGTCGTGGTGCTGAGGACACTGGTAAAAAGTCGTGGTGCTGAGGAGGAAGGAAAAGGAGGTGGGATGCTGATGCGCAGTGTCTGTTCTACATATATATATTAGGAAGCCGGAATAGCTCAGTTGGTAGAGCGCCGGACTGGTAATCTTGGTGATTCTGGGTTGCGGTTCGAATCTCCGCCGGCCGTTTCGGTACAGGGAGATTTTTCCCTCGGAGTTAATATTGGTTCTGACTCCGTTTCCCATACAGTCCTTCGAATGAGACCATAAACCGAGGTTCCGTGTGTGAACGCACGCATAATATCTTGCACACACTTAAAATCCCATTACCAACTTTCGGAAGAGCACGCCAGTTTGGCCGTTGGTATGGATGACACGTTGCACATAGCATGCACCATGCGTGAGAAATGGAAGGAATGAAGGAAGTAAGGAAATTGATGAATGATATTGAACGATACTAAACGATGACACGGAAAACGACTGAATGAAGTGCCAGCTGGCAGCTCTTCAGTCGGAACTACCCAGGTAGGCAGCCCGTTGTGTAAACGAGTGTTGATTGTAAAGCGCTTAAAAGCTTGGTCGCTAGCCGAGAATAGGCGCTATATGAGAAATTCATTATCATCATTATTATTATTATTATATATTTTGCTGCTAGTTTTACTGAATGAGGTCTTGTTACGTCTTGAAAAAAGCGTTCTTTAAAGTGCATTCAGATGTGTAATATCTGCTGTCGTCTTTGTTTCTATTGTTTATGTTGTTTTCAGTATTCCGTCGTGTATATCTAAATGCGTGCAATTCTCCACCCCACCCCCACCCACCCCCACCCCCACCCCACCCCATCCCCACCCCTTCCACGAACGCAGTCAGATTCTTCACGCGCAGAGTATACTTTCGTTGTTTTAAAGCTGTGATAGCAAGTTCTTTCATTTTATTTATTTTTCAA
>CM031600.1:11050255-11057755 GCA_018398815.1 Conus ventricosus | reverse complement strand
CACGTACGCATGCACGCACGCACGCACACACACACACACACACACACACACACACACACACACACACACACACACACACACACACACACACATACACACACACACACACCACCACCACCACCACCACCACCACCACCACCCGGAACAATGAGAGAGAGAAGAGAGGTGGGGTGACGATCGGACGGACTGACAAACAGACGGACAAACAGACAGACAGAAACGGCAGAGGCAATATCCTACACTGCAGCAGGGTGATAGTTCTTTACATTTTTCTGTGATTCAATTAACGGATCGACCGAGCGACAGAATGACAAATCGATTGATTTGCTCTCTTTTTGATAATTGCCTGAGTGGATTACGAATGATTGAACGGCTGACAGTTGGATTGAAGGAGTGAGCGAGTGATGCATTGATTCATCGAGTGATAAGAAACGAACGCGAAGCGCTGGTGTATAGAGACACTAACCCCCCGACTCCACTCCCTGTGCTTCCCTCCCCACCCCCTTTCCCCTCGCCTTCTACCATCCCCACC
Organism: Conus ventricosus; assembly: GCA_018398815.1. Lineage (NCBI taxonomy): Eukaryota > Metazoa > Mollusca > Gastropoda > Neogastropoda > Conidae > Conus > Conus ventricosus. Next base: position 11,057,223 of record CM031600.1, on the reverse strand, counting down.
CCGCCTCTGTCCTTCTCCCCCTGCTCCCCCCCCCCCCCCCCCTCCCCTTCGTCTTCCCATCTTCCCTGTCCCCGTCCTCTCCTTTCCTCTCCTACCGTCTCCCCTTCCCCATTCTCCTTCTCCTTTCCCAACTTCCCGTCCTCCTCCCCCCCCCCCCTCTCCTCTTCTCATTCATCCCTCCCCTTCCCAATCCTCCACCGCTACACCCCTGCCCCCCCCCCCCCCCCCCCCCCCCCTTCTGGCCACACGCCACAGTTAGGACTTTTGCACTAAAAGACTTTATAGTCCATGTAAGCGTTTTGAGGCCTACCTTTAATGTGAGCCAGCATTTAATGTTAAACTGGTAATTGATCAAAAGAACAACTCCCCACCAATGGTTTCTCTTGCTTGGGGGGAGGGGGAGAGAGTTTCAGTTTCAGTTTCATCAAGGAGGCGTCACTGCGTGCGGACTAGTCCATATACGCTACACCCCATCCGCTAAGTTTTGAGACCACACTGCCCATGATTTGAAGCTGATGCAGAAATGAATTAACAACTAAGATGAGACAATTGAAGAAGAGGGTCTCGTGGCTACGATTTTGGGAGGAGTTGTCACCGATGAAATCACAAACCATCTTCCAAATACATGACTTCCCCTGTAGTTGGCTTCACTTCTCAGGCCTTGGCACTCCTCACCCGTGACCCTATCTTTGGGCCAGCCTGAAGCGCGCCCAAATAGTCCCATTCTCTGTGATTTTGATCTGTCCGCTTGCAACCTCCGGGCTTGTACCTTGATGACCGTCTGAAAGACAATGAGGAGAGTCCACTTTCAGACCCAATGAAAATTCTCATCATCAAGGAGGCGTCACTCCGTGCGGACTAGTCCGTATACGCTACACCACATCCGCTAAGTTTTGAGACCACACTAAGCATGATTTGAAGCTGATGGACAAATGAATTCACAACTAAGATGTGACAATTGAAGAAGACGGTCTCGTGGCTACGACTTAGCGGATGTCTGACTTACGCATTAGCCCAACGCGCTGTAAAAATTCTCAACACAGTCTACTATCGCCAGTCTGTAAATACTCCACTTCTTAAGCAAGGCCTTGGCGCGTTAATGTTTAGTGTGCAGCCTTTTCCCCTTCCCTGGCCCCCTACCCCCCCCCCCCCCCCCCCCCCCTCCTCCTTCCCTCCCTTCAGCTCAAAAGTGATTCGCTCTTGATTTGTCCAGTATGCCAACTTTGCAGAAGATCAGACGAAACTGAAACTGTGCATTTGTACATGGAAGAACAAAGTCAGAAGCACACATAAACACACAAACACACTGACAGACAGGCAGACAGACAGACAGACCTCGCTTAATATGTAAGACATTGGCCAGGAAAAAATAAACAAATAGAGAAACAAAATGAGGAAACAAGAACCAACTTTGCTAAATATAAGCGTGAATGAAAATAGAAAACAAGTATCATTGAACCTATTGGACATAAGCATACAAAAAATGAATAAATGAACGAATGAATAAAGACATGAATGATAAATAAACCCAGAAGCACAGAAGGGCCACAACAAGAAAAATAAAGATAAAAAGAGAGAATACACAAGGCCTGATAGCTGAGCTGGAAAATGAATAATAAAAAGAAAAATGTAGGGAGACTCAAAAAGGAAAAGAAAAAAGAAAAAGAAAAAAAAGAAAGAAAGATAGAAAGAAAAGAAGAGAACACACACACGTACACACACACACACACACACACCACACACACACACACACACACACACACACACACACACACACACACACACACAGAGAGAGAGAGAGAGAGAGAGAGAGAGAGAGAGAGAGAGAGAGAGAGGACAAAAATGTATACATATTTCGTAGCTCAATAATTAGAAAAGCAAACGAACGACCCCCCCCCCCCCCCCCCCCCCCCCCCACACACACACACACAACGCACACACTTGTGACTTCGCGTCTCATCGGAGCATAAACAACAGGAGCCTGCGTCAATAAATAAACAGAAAGGACAAAGACACTGGCAACGAGTAAAAGCAAGAAGTAAAATGATAACATGAATAAAAAGAAAAACAACAGAAAGACAGAAGGAAAGGAAGAATCATAAGACAGCAGTCATAATGTTGATAATGATAATGATAAATCTTATAGACAAACAGGGAGGAAGGAAGGAAGGAAGGAAGAAACGAATAAAGCAAAAAATGGTGTGGGGGGGGGGGGGGGAAAGACAGAAAAAAGAAAGCAGCCTAAGTAATAACACGCCCGAGTGATCGAGGAACCCCATAGGAAGCTCATTCATAAGAGCAGCCGTGCACGCGCAAACGCACGCGCACGCGCGCGCGCGATAGAAAAAAAAAAAAAAAAAAAAAAGAGAGAGAGAGAGAGAGAGAGAGAGAGAGAGAGAGAGAGAGAGATGGTACAATATAAAATTAGGAAGAAAGTTTGAGAGAGAGAGAGGAGAGAGAGAGAGAGAGAGAGAGAGAGAGAGAGAGAGAGAGACAGACAGACAGACAGACAGACAGAGACGGCACAGAAAATCCCCGCCCAATTCCTGTATGCATAAAAGATGTGACGCAAAATTAGTGTAAATATACCGGAGGGAGGAGGTGGAGAACACAAAAGGAAAGAGTTGTTTTTTTTTTTTTCCTTTTTAACCTATGAAGAAGGTCAGATGACGCACTTAAAAAAAAAAATCTGCAACAACAATAATAGCAAAAGGAACAACAGCAACAAATAAAAAGAAAGACGCTTGCATACAATCAAGGCTTACAAAAATTGTGACATGTAAAAAATAAAAAATAAAAAAAAGAAGTAAAATAAGAGGTGAGGCTGCTTTATTTGTGAGCATGGAAGAGGGCGGGCGGGGTTGAATGAGGGGAATCCAGGACGGGGTGGGGTGGGAAAACTAACCACAAAATCAGCTGGAAATGGTCGAAGGAAGGAGAGAGAGAGAGAGAGAGAGAGAGAGAGGAGATGAAAATCCACGGAGAGAGAGAGAGAGAGAGAGAGAGATGAAAATCCACGCAGTCTGGGGTGCGACTCGCCTTTCATTTGATAATCTACATAATCTTCTACGCAAGAGAAATGTTATTTTTAACGCTAGGAATAAAAAAAAAAAGGAAATCCTTTCTAATTCTGTGCACCAGGGTTTGTTGTTGTTTCTGCATGCACCGCAAATAGTAACGTTCTTTGTTGACGATCGCTCGAGGTAAGGGGAAACAACACAAACACGTTAGCAGAATAAGGGAAAGAACTCATAGGAGGCAGGATGCCTTGCCTTCTCGTCTTTGCTCCCTTTCTTTTTTTTTTTTTTTTTTTTTTTTTTTGATGTCCTGCGCAGTCTCTCTCTCTCTCTCTCTCTCTCTCTCTCTCTCTCTCTCTCTCAAACTTTTTTTCCGAATTTCATCTCTCTCTCTCTCTCTCTCTCTCTCTCTCTCTCTCTCTCGCGCGCGCGCGCGCGCGCGTGCTCGCTCTCTCTCTCTGTACATAACTTTCTGTAATCCGTGTGGCTCTTTCCTATGTATCTAAGCATGGATATTGACAGGCTTTTAAAATATATTAGGACTAAGTTTAGATTTGGCATTTCTGACTTCTCGGTTCATTAGTATAGGTATAGAAACCATATGCCAAAAGATTTGATTTATATACTATTTAAAGTTGCTGTCGAAAACGAAATGCTCTTCTTGTTATGTTGTCCATTTCAAAATAGCATAAGAGAAAAGTTCATCGCTCAAAAGTTCTCTCATAATCCAAATGGTGTTCGTTTATCTCTCTCGTTGATCTCAACAAACAGTAATACAGTCAGATAATTAGCAGTTTATATTTATCCAGCGTTTAAAGCGCGGCAGATTGCTATAACCTGAAAGTATATTTGTGCATTTATATGTAATAATGTTTATATGCATTTGTTTTTGTTCCCCTCTTCCAAAGAGCGCCTTGGCGTTATGGAATAAAGATTTCATTTCATTCTCTCTCTCTCTCTCTCTCTCTCTCTCTCTCCCTCTCTCTCTCTCTCTCTCTCTCTCTCTCCTCTCTCTCAATAAATGAACCATTTAAAAAATTATACATAACGCGTTTATACATCAATGATGGACGCGACGCGTCAAGAAAGAAGCGAGGTCTGATACAAGAAAAATAGTAATAAGATGAAATAATCAAGAGAAATGAATTAAATCATATAGTTCGTAGCAAATACCTTCGAATCAATAAAATGCCGGGTTTTTTTTGTGTTTGATTTTCGAACTCTCTCCTTTTTTAATAATAAAAAATAATAATTGTGGATCGTGTAAAATGACGAAGATTGACTGGTTTGTCCGCAAATGTTGAAATGACAAGCATTGGCGGATTGTCTGTGGATTGTTCAAGTAACGAAGAATAACGGATTGTCTGCAGATTGTTGAAATGACGAGGGCGAACAAAGCGTCTACACATTGTTGAAAATGACAGGGGTAGAGACGAATGGTCTGCAGGTTGTTGAAAACGACAGGGATTGCCGAATGGTCTGCAGATTGTTGAAAATGACAGGGATTGCCGAATTGTCCGTAGATTATTGAAAATGACAGGGATTGCCGAATTGTCTGCAGATTGTTGAAAATGACAGGGATTGCCGAATTGTCCGCAGATTGTTGAAAATGACAGGGATTGCCGAATTGTCCGTAGATTATTGAAAATGACAGGGATTGCCGAATTGTCTGAAGATTGTTGAAAATGACGAGGATTGCGGAATTGTCTGCAGATTGTTGAAAATGACAGGGATTGCCGAAACGTCTGCCGGTTGTTGAAAATGACAAGGATTGCGGATTGTCTGCAGATTGTTGAAAATGACAGGGATTGTCGAATTGTCTGCAGGTTGTTGAAAATGACAGGATTGCCGAATTGTCTGCCGATTGTTGAAAATGACAGGGATTGTCGAATTGTAAGCAGGTTGTTGAAAATGACAGGGATTGCCGAATCGTCTGCAGATTGTTGAAAATGACAGGGATTGCCGAATCGTCTGCACATTATTTGAGATGACGAGACTGACGGATTGTCCCCAGATTGTTGACTGATTGCAGATTGCTTAGATGACGAGGATCGTTGGATTGTCAGTCTGTGGATTGTTCAAGTGACGAGGATGAACGGATTGTCAGCAGATTGCTGAATGACCAGGATGGATTAGATTGTCTGCAGAGTGTGTTTCTTTTTTCAGAGATGATGATGGATAAAGTGTAGGGACTTGTGTGGTCTTGTAAGGACATTGATACCTGCTGATGGTTTGATGCTCTGGGCCTGCAAGATGCTTGTGGGGATTGACTGATTGATTGATTGATTGATTGATTGATTGATTGATTGCAAGGATTGGCTGATTTATTGACTGACTGGCTTCTACAGATGCACGACACATTCATCGGAGGAGGGAGGGGATGGGCGGGTGGGTGGGTTAAAAAAACACCCAGGATTGAGTGATTGGTCCTGACTGATTGCATCGGTTGGTTGGTGAACTGTTGATTGATTTGATCGACATCTGCTGATGCGTGTCTGCAGATGGCTGACATATTAGGCCTGCAAGACGCGTAGGGCTTCAGTGATTGACACTGATTGATTGCTGTTTGTTAAGTGATACTGTTTGATTGATTGAGTGATTGACAATGACTGGTTACTATTTGTTAAGTGATACTGTTTCATTGAGTGAGTGATTGACACTGATTGATCGCTGTCTGTGAAGTGATACTGTTTGATTGATCGAGTGATTGACACTAATTGATTGCTGTTTGTTAAGTGATACTGTTTGATTGATTGAGTGATTGACACTGATTGATTGCTGTTTGTGAAGTGATACTGATTGATTGATTGAGCGATTGACACTGATTGATTGCTGTTTGTGAAGTGATACTGTTTGATTGAGTGAGTGATTGACACTGATTGATTGCTGTTTGTGAAGTGATGCTGATTGATTGAGTGAGTGAGTGACACTGATTGATTGCTATTTGTTAAGTGATACTGTTTGGTTGAGTGAGTGATTGACACTGATTGATTGCTATTTGTTAAGTGATACTGTTTGGTTGATTGAGTGATTGACACTGATTGATTGCTGTTTGTGAAGTGATACTGTTTGGTTGATTGAGTGATTGACACTGATTGATTGCTATTTGTTAAGTGATACTGTTTGATTGAGTGGGTGATTGACACTGATTGATTGCTGTTTGTTAAGTGATACTGATTGATTGCTGTTTGTGAAGTGATACTGTCTGATTGATTGAGTGATTGACACTGATTGATTGCTGTTTGTGAAGTGATACTGTCTGATTGATTGACTGACTGGAGCAAATCCATGGCATGTTCAGTACAGTGGCCTACAAGACTCCCATGGCCGACTGCTTGATTATGGCCGATTGCCATCCATTCATTCAATCTTTCATTCTTTCATTCATTAATCTGTCCATTTGTTCATTATATCCATTCATTTATTCATGCATCTCTTCATTCATTAATTCATTCATCTACTCATTGATTCATTCGTTCATTCATTCGATCATTCGTTCTTTGTTTGTTTCTTTCTTTGTTTGTTTCTTTCTTTCTTTCTTTCTTTCTTTCTTTCTTCATTCATTCATCCATTCATCTATCCATTTATTCATTCATTCATTCATGCATCTCTTCATTCATTAATTCATTCATCTACCCATTCATTCATTCTTTCATTCATTCATCATTCATGGATGAATGGACGGATTGCTACATCCATGCACGACATATTCGTGGTAATGGTCCACAAGATATCCCTGATTAATTGGATGGATCGATGGATGGATGGACGGATTGGTGGATGAATGAACGGATGGACGGATGGATGGATGGATGGGTGAATGGATGGCGGGGGTGGGGGTGGGGGTGGGGTGGACGACTGGTTGCAGATGCACGACATGTTCGGCGTGGTGGCCCACAAGATGCCCATGAACCTGGTGGACCCCGTGGAGAAGATGATCAACAAGGACGT
>CM031600.1:11035255-11042755 GCA_018398815.1 Conus ventricosus | reverse complement strand
ATGCATGCGCGCACACACACAAATATACACACACATACACGCACACGCGCCCACGCACTCGCTCACGCCCTCACTCTCACAGAGAGAGAGAGAGAGAGAGGAGTGTGTGTTTGGAATGTGTTCAGTTTCTGCCAGTTTGTAATGAAATGAAAAGTCTTCTCCTGCGGTGTTCCTTGTGTTTATCTTTTTGTTTGTGCTGTATTTACATTTTTGGTAGTTGTCTTTGCGCTTTCTTTGTTTCCTTATCCATTTCTTCATTCATTCATCTATCTCCCTGTTCAGGTATTCCCATTTTTCGTTCATTTTGTCCTACCTGTTTGGTTTTTTTGTTTGTTTGTTTGTTCCTTTTTTCCCTACAAAATAAAATTAATTCCGTGTGTGTGTGTGTGTGTGTGTGTGTGTGTGTGTGTGTGTGTGTGTGTGTGTGTGTGTGTGTGTGTGTCCACCCTGATTCATACTTTTGCTTTCTTTCTATTTGTTTCATATCTTCTTTTTTCATTCCGACTTCCCGTTATTTCAATTCTCTCTGTGTCGGCTACTTTTGCTTTGTCTGGGTTTTTTTTTATTTTTTTTTTTATGTTGTCATTTATCTCTTCGTCCAGTTTTTTTCCCTTCACTTTGGTGAACTCTTTGTGCCTACAAATGAAGACAGAAACAACGAAATGAATAAGTAAATAAATACACAAATGTAATGGGTTAAAAATGATAATGATACAGTAGGAGAAACAGCTAGGGAAACCGTACTGCCCTCTCCTACCACCACCACCCTCTCTCTCTCTCTCTCTCTCTCTCTCTCTAATTTCGGCCGAATCATTGGTTCCCGTCCGTTCTAAAATACCCCAAGAGGGATGTGTGTGTGTGTGTGTGTGTGTGTGTGTGTGTGTGTGTGTGTGTGTGTATGTGTGTGTGTGTGTGTGTGTGTGTGTGTGTGTGTGTGTGTGTGTTTACTTTTTGGGATTGCTCTGTTAAATCCAGACACCTTGAGACGTAAATGCTAAACCGTTCATGCCTGTGTGTGTGTGTGTGTGTGGTGTGTGTGTGTGCGTGTGCGAGCGTGAGTGCCTGTGTGTGTGCGTGTGTGTGTGTGTGATGTGTTTATGTGTATGTGTGTGTAATGTGTGTGTACGTGCGCGTGCGTGTGTGCGTGTGCGAGCGCGCGTGTTTGTGTGTGTATGTGTGTGTGTGTGTGTGTGTGTGCGCGTGCGCGCGTATGTGTGTGTGTGTGTGTGCGCGCGCGCGTGCGCACGCGTGTATGTGTGTATATATGTGTGTGTGTGTGTATGTGTGTGTGTGTGTGTGTGTGTGTGTGTGTGTGCGCGCGTGTGTGTGCGTGTGTGTATGTGTGTGTGTGTGCGCGTGTGTGTATGTGCGTGTGTGTATGTGTGTTTGTGTGTGTGTGCGTGTGCGTGTGTGTATGTGTGTGTGCGTGCGTGCGTGTGTGTGTGTGTGTGTGTGTGTGTGTGTGTGTGTGTGTGTGTGTGTGTGTGTGTGTGTGCGTGCGTGTATGTGTGTGTGTGTGTGTGTGTGTGTGTGTGTGTGTGTGTGTGTGTGTGTATGGTGTGTGTGTGTGTGTGTGTGTGCGTGCGTGTGTGTGTGTGTATATGTGTGTGTGTGTGTATGTGTATGTGCGTGTGTGTGTGTATGTATGTGTGTGTGTGTGGTGTGTGTGTGTGTGTGTGTGTGTGTGTGTGTGTGTGTCTTGCCCCCCATGACAGTTGAAGTACTTCAGTGACCCGGTGGTGGTGAACCTGCACGCCCTGGCCTGCACGGACCGCCGGACCCCGGGGCACGCGCCGACGCCTACGCCAGTCTCTCCACCGTCATCCCCCAGATACCAAGGGTCAGTCTTGGAGTCGCGCCTTTGGCTCTTCCCATCCCCCCTCCCACCTCTCCCACCCACCCTCGCCCACCTTCACCCCCCCCCCCCTCCCCCGCGCCCCATCTTCCTCTTCCTCTAAAGGGAAACGCAGCTGTCAGAACATGCATGTTTCCGTTTGTATCCCATGACTGTTAAGTCAGAGAGAGAGAGAGAGAGAGAGAGAGAGAGAGAGAGAGAGAGAGTGTGTGTGTGTGTGTGGTGTGTGTGTGGTGTGTGTGTGTGTGTGTGTGCGTGCGTGCGTGCGTGCGTGCGTGCGTGCGTGCGTGCGTGTGTGTGTGTGTGCGTGCGTGCGTGCGTGCGTACGTGCGTGCGTGAGAGCGTGCATGCGTGCGTACGTGTGTGTGTGTGTGTGTGTGTGTGTGTGTGTGTGTGTGTGGTGTGGCGTGTGTGTGTTGGGATGGTAGGGGTGTGTGGAGAGGGGGGGGGTATTGTGTCGTGTCATGTCTGGGGCTGTTAAAGATTTTGACCTTTTTTTCTTATTACCTCCCATCTTCTGAGCCACTTCGGTGACATTGCAACCCACGCCGCTCACTCCCCCTCCCCCCCCCCCCCCCCCCCCCCCACCTCCCTTCCCTTCGTCCACAGCCCCAGCCCCTGCACCGGCAATCCACACAGGAGCAGTACAGTCAATGTCAGGTCGTCATGCCTGAGGCAACCCACCGGAGGAGACACTGCACTGCTGCCGAGTCACTTCGGTGATGTCCGGTGATGTCTTGTTCTGATCCAGCAACACGCAAGACACCACCAACTGCAATGGCCCCTTTACTTATATACAGGATTTGGTTTTAGTAGCGGAGCCGGCGTGAGTGAGTTGTCCCTCCGGAGGGCGCCACCCCCACGTCCGTCCAGCGACAGTTCCCCCAAGACGGTGCCTAGGTCCCTAGGTCAAGGTAGTCTAATCTGTCCACTTCTCCACATTTTCAGTTGGGGTGGTGGTGCACTTTTGTTTTTGCTCACCAGACAGCGGCGTCGAAACCGGAGGAGGGAAGGAGGGGGGGGGGGCGGGGAGGAAGGGAAATGGGGCACTCCCCCGCTCCCCACCCCGGAAAATATTTGAGGAAGAGGGGGGGGGGGGGGGGGGGGGGGAGGGGGGCTACCTTCTGACCCCCCATACACACCACTCACCCAGTCATTGAAGCCCCCACCCCACCCCCACCCCCACCCCAAAATATGGCATGTCTCTGTCTGTCTGTCTGTCTCTCTTCCTGTCTGTCTGTCTGTCTGTATGCATGTCTCTCTCCTCTCTCTCTCTCTCTCTCTCTCTCTCTCTCTCTCTCTCTCTCTCTCTCTCTCCCTCCTTTCTCCTCTCTGTCTGTCTGTCTGTCTGTCTGTCTGTCTGCCTGACTGTCTGTCTGTCACACTATTTGTCTGTCTGTCTGCGTAGACTATCATTTGTACGTGTTTGTTTTTTCTTTTCTTTTTTTTTACATCAGAAAACAACACTAAACTGGGTTAATCAATGCAGTGAGTCGACATGTAATTTCCACGAAGACGTGTTTTTAACGTGTTTTGCAGACCTCTAGGAAACGGACCCATTAACCCTTTTCACGCTGTTCAGTCTACTAGAATGATTTGCTGTCATGCAAATCCTACTAATTGCCAGTGTCTTTGTTGTTGTGTGGTGGTGGTCGTTGTTGTTGTTGTTGTCGTTGTTGTTGTTGTTGAAAAAAAGTCTCCTTTTTTTTTCTTTTTTACTTTTTTTTTATAGTTAATACGAGTGTGTCTTACGATTCGTCCGGCATGCACTGCGTAAGAAGGAAACACAAAAACAAAGATTTAAAAAAAAAAAGGGGGAGGGAGGAGGGCTTATTGGTGGAGGGAGAAGGAAGGCGCAAGGGGAGGGGGGTCGTGCTGAACAAACTAGCCAGCAAACAAGCAGGCAAGCAGCGACAAACAAGCTCGTTCCCCACTGATACAAAATATCCTTTGTAGCCTTCGTCGGCTACTCAAGCCATGATGCTAAAGCCCACATTTTTTTTAATGCAGCGAGCGCAGACCTCTTATTATAAAACTCTCTGGGACAAGACGGTCATAAAAAAGGAGAAGAAAACGTGAACAGGGGAACCAAATTACAGAGGGGGAGGGGGGGGGGGATAGGACGGCATTTTTGTTGTTGTTGTTGGTGTTGCCTTCCAAAACGAAAATTCAGCGGTTTGATTCAGACTAGCGTGTGTTTTTTTTCCGCTTTTTTTTTCCTCCAGTTTCTTTTCTCCCGTTCCTTTCTGTTCTATCTTCCCTTTATTTAAAGGATAAACTTACTCTCTAAGGTTCACAGAAGCAGGGAGGACAGACAAGAGAGATAAAAGAGGTGGGGTGGGGGCTGGATGGGGGAGGGGTAGGAGAGGGGAGAAAGGTGAGAAACGAAACAAAAGGGTTGGAAAATCTTCTCTTGTTAGCTCGATGGTTGTAGAAAAATGAGAACACACACACACACACACACACACACACACACACACACACACACACACACACACACACACCTGCACACACACGCACATTCACGCACGCACACACCACACACACAACACACACACACACACACACACACACACACAACACACACACACACCACACACACGCACATTCACGCACGCGCACACACACACACACACACACACACACACACACACACACACACACACACACACACACACACACACACACACGGACGCACAGAGAAAGTATCACACACACACACACACACACACACACACACACACACACACACACACACACACACACACACACACATTTGCAATGATAATGGAAATGACGAAAATATGACGCTACAAAGTTTCATATTAATCTGATGAGTGTTTTTTTTTGTTTGTTTTTTGTTGTTGTTGTTGTTTTTTCATTTTTTTCCAGATTAGTCTCTCAATCGGTGACTTGGCTTACTTTTTTTTTGTAATATTAGTCTTGGTATTTCAATTTGTCGGTCCATGTTTTTTAAATTCCTTGTTTGTTTAGTTTTTGTCGTCATTGATGTTATTGCTGTTTTATTGCTTCTTTATATGCATGGTCTTCGTGGTCGGCTGGGGGTATCCAATGAAATGGGTTCAAATTTGAAAAAAGCCTTGGACTTCAACGGCTCTGAGAGCAGGCGAAAATACATGAAATCAACACATGAAACAAACAAACACCACAAGGAAGAGACAAGGGAACGTTTTAAAAATTAAGTCTTCTTCTGACGTCAGAGATAACAGAAGCTTACACAAACATAAAGAAAGAAAATGTAAAAGAAAAGAAAGAAAGAAGAAAGAAAAAGGTAAATCAAGAAAGACAGAAAAATACAAAGAAAAAAATGAAAGGAAAAAAAAAGAAAAGAAGAGGAAGAAAGAAAGAAAAGAAAAGACAATAAATAAATAATAAATAAATAAATAAAAATAAAGACAGAAATAAGCCTGCTTCCCACTTGGTCGGAGAATGACTTGACCACACTTCCACCCGTCCAAGACGACCATGCATGTCTTCAGTAGGGGGAGGGGGGGGAGGAGGACAAGGTGGTGTCCGGGATGGGCGGGAGGGGGGGGGGGGAGATGGGGGAAGGCGGTGGGACGTCATAAAAGGTAGACATTCTTTTCTTCATCGGTGGAAGAAGGAAAAGATCCCTCCACACCTCGAGAGTGACGTCCCTGAGGAAGAGAGCCAACGGCTGCCGAGATGTCAAAGTGAAAAAACGTTCATGGACTCGAGCTCTACAATGTATTACTCGCACATATAAGATGGTGTCAGAAACACCAAATTTAGTTTCATTAAGACACGAGAACGTTATGTATATCGAGCGCAAACACCGTTTGTGCCGATCAACGGAGCTTAGTCAAGATCGTCATGGAACACTACTGTGCTGAAAAATACGTACGGAACAGCCCATGCCAAAGATGTGTGCAGATCTAATTCTCAAAAAGACATGCTATAAACATTGTTGTTAATCAACCAATTAGTTCAGTTTCAAAACGGAGTGACTGAGGGCGGAAAACGAAGCAAAATTTGGAAAGAGAGTTGGTTAGTTACCACCAAGAACATAGAGTACAGGACTAGTCCTGTGCTCTGTCTGTGTCCTTGGCAGTAACTAACCCCTCTCCAAATTCAACCAATTAGTGTCCATTTTTCATGTTTTACGTGTCTTTGAATTCAAATCATGGCTGCACCGCAGCAAAACCCAAGCATCAGTTAGCATGCAAAGAATCTTTGTGACGAATGGAAGAAATTTCAGCGCCTTGTAGACCTCATGTTTAGAGCACCACTTAGGCGGTGCAATGCAGAACAAAGAGCTGCCTATTTATTGATATGGGTTGGAGACCAGGGAAGAGAGATAATAATAATAATAATAATAATAATAATGAATTCTTATATAGCGCCTTTCCTCGGCTAGAGGCCAAGCTCTAAGCGCTTTACAATCCACACTCGTTTACACAACGGGCTGCCTACCTGGGTAGTGCCGACTGAAGAGCTGCCAGCTGGCGCTTCATTCAGTCGTTTCCCGTGTCATCCAGTCAGTATCGTTCAATATCGATCACTCATTTTCCTTACTTCCTTCATTCTTCCATTTCTCACGCAGGGTGCATGTTATGTGTAACGTGTCATCCATACCAACGGCCAAACTGGCCTTCTCTTCCGAAAGTTGGTGATGAGATTTTACGTGTGTGCAAGATGTTATGCGTGCGTTCACACACGGAACCTCGGTTTATAGTCTCATTCGAAGGACTGTATGGGAAATGGAGTCAGAACCAATGTTAACTCCGAGGGAAAAATCCCCCTGTACCGAAACGCCCCGGCGGAGGTTCGAACCCGCAACCCCAGGATCACCAAGATTACGAGTCCGGCGCTCTACCAACTGGACTTTAACTGAAGAAGAGAGCAAAAACATTACAGCATTTCTTGAAAGATTGAAACAACACACGGCTCCCAAGAAAAAAACACTGTCTTTGCACGATACATTTTTCAAGAGAGAAAACAGCCAAAATGGAGAAACGTTTGACAGCTTTGTGACAGATTTGAGAAATCTTGTCAAAGACTGCCACTATAACAAACCGGATGAGATGGTTCGAGATAAAATTGTCTCTGGCATTCTATCACATGAAATTCGAGACAAACTTCTCACAGAAGGTGATGATTTAACTCTGGACAAAGACTTGATCCCCAGGTTTCAGTATGGGGCAGATGAGGTCTTGGTTAGGGGCTGCTTCGGAACAGGGCTAGCGAGTGTCATGGTAACCCGTACCGGATCAGGAGAGCTTCCGCGGCTTTTTGTCATTGTATATTAGCCTAGTGCCAGAGCTATCTCTCCCGACTTCCTACTTCAACCATGTGGCTGCCGGTTACACAGGGAGTGACACAAGCACGTGCTGCCGGTTACAGAAGGTGTTACACAAGCACGTGCTGCCGGTTACAGGTGTAAAACAAGTACAGAGATACTGGTTGCAGAAGGTGTTACACAAGCACATGCTGCCGGTTACAGGTGTTACACAAGCACGAGCTGTCGGTTACAGGTGTTACACAAGCACAGCGATACCGGTTACAGGCATTATTCAAGCACATGCTGTCGGTTGCAGAAGCTGTTACACAAGCACTGCTGCCGGTTACAGGTGTAACACAAGCACGTGGATGCCGGTTGCAGA
>CM031600.1:10992755-11030255 GCA_018398815.1 Conus ventricosus | reverse complement strand
GTGGCAAGACGTCTGGGAGTGAGCCACTCAGTCATTCAACGCCTTCACCAGCGATACCAAGACACTGGAAGAGCCGAGGAACGACCACGCTCAGGGCGGCCAAGAATCACCAACAGGCAAGACGATCGCTACTTGATGCTGACAGCAGTCCGCAGCAGAACCATCAATGCAACCACTCTGAGACAGGAGCTGACAAGAACGACTAACATCAACGTAAGTCGCCAGACCGTCCGAGGTCGCCTTCACAGTTTCAACCTCCGCTCAAGAAGGCCCGCCGTCCGTCTCCCCACTAACACAGCACCATCGACAGGCCAGAAGGAGGTGGTGTCGACGTCATCAGCGATGGACGAGGCAGCAATGGAGCACCATCCTCTTCACCGATGAGTCAAGATTCTCCCTGTCCCGAAATGATGGCCGGGTACGCGTCTGGCGTCGTCCAGGGGAGAGGCTTGCTGATGGCTGTGTTCGTGAGCACGATCGCTATGGAGGCGGCTCCCTGATGGTATGGGGAGGCATCCACCTTCATGGCAGACACCCCTTCACCTTGTGCCAGGCAGACTTACTGGCGTAAGGTACAGAGATGAAATCGTGAGGCCGTTGATTATCCCCACTCTGCAAGCCATGGGACCCGGTGCCACCCTCATGGACGACAACGCCACTCCACACCGCGCCCGTGTGGTGAACGACTACCTGAGGCAGCAGCAGGTTCCACGACTGGACTGGCCATCGCGTTCGCCTGATTTGAACCCTATTGAGAACTTTTGGGACCATCTGGAACGCCGCGTCCACGACAACCACCCTCCTCCTGTTGACCTCCACCAACTGTTCCAATTTCTGCTGCAGGAGTGGAACGCCATGCCTCAACAGACCCTTGTGACTCTGATCCAGTCCATGAGGCCTAGATGCGTGGAATGTGTGGGTGCAAATGGCGGACATACGCACTACTGAAGCTTTTCAATAAACTTTCTTGTGAATTGTCAATTTTGTGATTTTCAAAAAGAGGGGTTATGATGTTTGATCCTTGATTTTGTACAGAAAAATTGAATTGACACAATTGCAATGGCATTGACATGAAAGCTAAAGACATGAAATAAAATACGGTATAAGCTGTTTTCCTGTGCGTTATGTCGTTTTATTTTGGTGAGAGTTTTTCTGTCTGGCCCTTAACTTTTTGTGAATAGCTTATATATCATCAGACAGATGACCACTCCTGACCCACTGAGGAGAATGGTCAAAAATCCTCAATGTTCCTCTTCTGTCTTTCTGTTGTTGAAGGATTCGTTCACGAAGAGTGAAGTATCGTTCAGAAAAACAAGATGCAGAACATATAAACGTACTCCCAGTTGAGATCTATCTGAATACGCGGTTTTAAAAAACAACAACATCACAATCAAACTTGCGTCATATTTTTAAAACAACGTCACAATCAAACATGCGTCATAATATATTTCGTCACTGTGATAAGAAATCGGCGAAGTACTTTCAGAGATATTCCATAAAGAAGAAAAACCGTTTGGGGTCGTTATAGCCGTTAGTAATGGCTATTTTGGTAAAATAAAACACCGGGCATTATCCGTGACCCACAATGAACATACCTATACATTTTCAGAAAGATCGGTCCAGAAGTTTTGTCTGGAGCGAGTGGAACACATTTTGACCACGGACAGACTGACAGACAGACGGGCAGCATTTCTTCGTTCCCATTGTAAAGTACTCCCTGTTCTATAACAACTGGGAGTACAAACAGTAACAATATAATTTTGATGACATTAATGTGGCCAGGCGTTCACGTAATCATTTTGGACACCTGCTCATTTCTAGATAGAAGGTAGTATCTCAAATCATGTCTGTACAATCGTTCTTGGATATTTTTCTGGTTTTCCCATACATGGTGTGGTGTGTGTGGTCAGGTATCTACAAACACATGCTGAGTGACCGGAAGTTCGGACTGACCCACAATCTGTTGGCCAGCAAGGTGATGCCCTCCCTCATCCCCATACCGTCAACCCGGGCCTGAACCTTGAGCAGGTAGTCTCTCTGCGTCTTTCTCTCTATGTGCGCGCGTTTGTGTGTGTTGTTGTTGTTGTCTTCAGTTTAACGTCTTTCCACATTAAGTGATATTAGACGAGTTTCAGTATGTGTGCGTGCGTGCGTGCGTGTGTTTTATATCATTATCCCCTCTCTCCTCTGTCTCACTTTCACTCTTTTTCTTTCTAATACATTTTCCTTCTGTGATTGTCTCTCTGTCTCTCCTTCCCTGTATCTGTCTGTCCCAAATCTGTTGCAGTGGTTGTCCTTGTAGTGTCATCGCCAACTGTGCTTTGTACTTTGGTTTGATTTCATATCAAAATCTACGGTTCATCATCGTCGGTATTAGCCATCAATTAAGATGAGCGAAATTGATTCATTCTAGCAAAATAACGAAACTGCTGCTTGTTTTTGTTTTTGTTTTTCATTCAGTTAGGTCTGCTGTTCTTCACAGTTTTGTTTAGGCTTTTTTTTTTTTTTTTTTTTTTTTTGCTGCGAAGGGTGACCATTTTCTGGTGTGAGAGAATAGAAGGGAATGAAGCAAAATGAATAAAAAGAAGAAAAAAAAAAGAGATAAATATGTATACATACCAGCAGCTAAACAAAACGGGAAAAGTAATCCTCTGATTAGGGACAGTTTTTTTTTTATCCTGTTCTATTGAATGTGTGAGATTTCAAAATCAGAATAAAATAGAACCAGTTCAAACAAGTTAGAAAAAAAACCATTTTGACTGTCGAGTAATTCTGTTTATGGTCAACATGTTTGTCTTAAATTCTGACTGTTTGTTGTCCAGGAATGTGCATATTTCTTGATCTTGTATTTGAATGTTGTAAATGATTCGTACGTTTGGTTTGGTATTACGTTTATTCTTGGTTTTAGTGAAAAGAAATTTCTAGTCAATATTATACCTAATGAAAGCGTTCCAGCTTTCCGCATAAGCCGTTAAACGCACCATGGAACATGGACATCGGCACCGTCTTCCCGTCTTTGTTTTCATAGGGATTGTTTGGTGTTTGCGTGTTATCGTGTGTGTGTGTGTGTGTGTGTGTGTGTGTGTGTGCGTTGGTGGTGGCGTGCGTGCGTGCGTGCGTGCGTGCGTGCGTGCGTGCGTGCGCGCGTGCGCGTCCGTGCGTGTGTCCGTCCATGCGTGCGTGCGTGCGTGCGTGCGTGCGTGCGTGCGTGTGTGTGTGTGTGTGTGTGTGTGTGTGTGTGTGTGTGTGTGTGTGTGTGTTCCAATAACTTCATGGGCGCAAGAGTGTGTGTGAAATGTTGAAATGTGGGGCTGCTCTCTCCCTCGGAGAGTTGTCGCCTTGTGCGGACATTTATGTTTTTGTTTAACCTAGCAAACGGGGTTTTACCACCACCACCACCACCACCCACATACCCCCCACCCCCCTTTTTTTTTTCTTCAGCTCAAGTCAACTGTCCCGTCACCTTAGTTTGTTTCACGTGTGCTGTGTACATGTCCAAACGGAACACAATTTTTTTCCGTCTCAGCCGAAACACTGGCACATACAGATAACCATTTTGGCCGTATCCGTGGGTATAAAATGACCCACAGTCATTATTTTCACCTGATAACCGAGTCGGCTGTAAGCTTCATTATTTTCACTGGAAAACTGGATCAGCTTTTAAGCTATCTCTACAACATTGTATGACTTTGTCAACATAGCATGGTGCAGCATCTATACCGTAAGTTGTCTGCTTTTTTTTTTTTTAACATAGGTTTAAAGAAACAACAAAACCACGGCATAGCCTTATTCCTTTTAGTAAAATAATCATGGGTCCCTGGAGATCCACAAGACATGACAAGGCTTTAGTCCTGCAGAAAAGGCATGGGTCCTTGGAGACCCACAAGGCACGACAATGCTTTAGTCCTGCAGAAAAGGCATGGGTCCTTGGAGACCCACAAGGCACGACAATGCTTTAGTCCTGCAGAAAAGGCATGGGTCCTTGGAGACCCACAAGGCACGGAGAGGCTTTAGTCCTGCAGAAAAGACATGGGTCCTTGGAGACCCACAAACGCACAAAGCTTTAGTCCTGCAGAAAAGACATGGGTCCTTGGAGACCCACAAGGCACGGCAAGGCTTTAGTCCTGCAGAAAAGACATGGGTCCTTGGAGACCCACAAGGCACGGCAAGGCTTTAGTCCTGCAGAAAAGGCATGGGTCCTTGGAGACCCACAAGTCACAAAGATTTAGTCCTGCAGAAAAGACATGGGTCCTTGGAGACCCACAAGGCACGGCAAGGCTTTAGTCCTGCAGAAAAGGCATGGGTCCTTGAAGACCCACAAGGCACGGTAAGGCTTTAGTCCTGCAGAAAAGGCATGGGTCCTTGGAGACCCACAAGACACAAAGATTTAGTCCTGCAGAAAAGACATCGGTCCTTGGAGAACCACAAGGCACGGCAAGGCTTTAGTCCTGCAGAAAAGGCATGGGTCCTTGAAGACCCACAAGGCACGGCAAGGCTTTAGTCCTGCAGAAAAGGCATGGGTCCTTGGATACCACAAGGCACGGCAATGCTTTTGTCTTGCAGAAAAGACATGGGTCCTAGGAGACCCACAACACACGGCAAGGCTTTTGTCTTAAAAAAATAAACATGGGTTTCTGGAGACTCACACGCTCAGCAAGGCTTTGATCCTTCAGAAAGGGCATGGTTCTTGAAGACCCACAACGCTCTGCCAAGGCTTTGATTCTTTAGAAAGGGCATGGGATCTTGGAGACTCATACGCTCGGCAAGGCTTTAGCCTTTTATAAAGAACAAAAAAGGCATGGGTCCTTGGAGACCCATAACGCTGGGCAAGACTTTCGTCCTTTACAACAAAAAAGAGCATGGGTCTCTGGAGACCCACGACATACGGCACGAAAAGGTTAGGGCGACGTATGGCGAAGTTGAACGTGTTAGTGTGTATGTGTGTATGTTTGCAGTTCAGTTCCTTGATGAAGGTTCTGTGTGTGTGTGTGTGTGTGTGTGTGTGTGTGTGTGTGTGTGTGTGTGTGTGTGTGTTTGCAGTTCAGTTCCTTGATGGAGGTTCTATGTGTGTGTGTGTTTGCAGTTCAGTTCCTTGATGGAGGTTCTATGTGTGTGTGTGTTTGCAGTTCAGTTCCTTGATGGAGGTTCTATGTGTGTGTGTGTGTGTGTTTGCAGTTCAGTTCCTTGATGGAGGTTCTATGTGTGTGTGTGTTTGCAGTTCAGTTCCTTGATGGAGGTTCTATGTGTGTGTATGTTTGCAGTTCAGTTCCTTGATGGAGGTTCTATGTGTGTGTGTGTGTGTTTGCAGTTCAGTTCCTTGATGGAGATTCTATGTGTGTGTGTGTTTGCAGTTCAGTTCCTTGATGGAGGTTCTATGTGTGTGTATGTTTGCAGTTCAGTTCCTTGATGGAGGTTCTATGTGTGTGTGTGTTTGCAGTTCAGTTCCTTGATGGAGGTTCTATGTGTGTGTGTGTGTTTGCAGTT
This sequence comes from Conus ventricosus, assembly GCA_018398815.1. NCBI lineage: Eukaryota > Metazoa > Mollusca > Gastropoda > Neogastropoda > Conidae > Conus > Conus ventricosus. The sequence continues at coordinate 11,024,771 of CM031600.1, read as the reverse complement.
CAGTTCCTTGATGGAGGTTCTATGTTGTGTGTTTGCAGTTCAGTTCCTTGATGGAGGTTCTATGTGTGTGTGTTTGCAGTTCAGTTCCTTGATGGAGGTTCTATGTGTGTGTGTTTGCAGTTCAGTTCCTTGATGGAGGTTCTATGTGTGCATATTTGCAGTTCAGTTCCTTGATGGAGGTTTTCTGTGTGTGTATATTTGCAGTTCAGTTCCTTGATGGAGGTTCTATGTGTGTGTTTGCAGTTCAGTTCCTTGATGGAGGTTCTATGTGTGTGTGTGTGTGTTTGCAGTTCAGTTCCTTGATGGAGGTTCTATGCGTGTGTGTTTGCAGTTCAGTTCCTTAATGGAGGTTCTATGTGTGTGTGTGTGTGTGTGTGGTGTGTGTTGTGTGTGTGTGTGTGTGTGTGTTTGCAGTTCAGTTCCTTGATGGAGTTCTATGTGTGTGTTTGCAGTTCAGTTCCTTGATGGAGGTTCTATGTGTGTGTATATTTGCAGTTCAGTTCCTTGATGGAGGTTCTACGGGACATGCTGGACCAGGTGGACAAGCAGCGTCGGAACAAGATGAAGCTGGAGACCGTCACCATCCCTGTCCCCCACAGGTATCCCTCCCTCCCTTGTGGACCACTGGTCGTGAAAGTGCTTGACAGCATCGGAATGTTCCTGGGGACTGTCGTCAGATGGACCCTATGGCGCCTCACCGAAAGGGGCGCTAATTCAAACCGGCTCTGCGACAAACTGTTCAGTGTCGTCTGTAGAAGAGGAAAGGGGGATGGGTTGGGGGAGGCTTAGGAGGTGGTGTTGTGAGAATGCCGGATACAATAGGCACCACTGATGTCCATCATCCAATAAATTCTGCAACAGTGGAGTGTCTCCTCAGTTGGGTTGCCTGTCGGCAGCCTGATGTTGATCGCTCGCTGGGGACCTTCAGTGTTGGGCTGCAGGAGGACGAGTGTGTGTGTGGTTGCGTTTTCGCAGGAGTGGCATGGGAGCAAAATTCACAGAGAGCGCAGAGAACGATGAAACCTCTGTAATGCGTTTTTTTCCGCATTATACTGGATTATCCATTTTGAGATTCATACAATAGAGGCAGGCAGAGAAAGAGCTGGTCGGAAAAACGTCATAGTGTGGACAAACCTCAGGCTGCCAGAACTCATGCCAGAAGCAGAGAGGACAGGTCGCGATGGAGAAGAAGATTGACGGAGTCGTCTCTCATGTCCCCTCCCCCTCCCCCCCCCCCCCCCCGCACCCCCCCTCCCCCCCCCTCCCCACACCCCCCTCCCTACGACCACTTAGGTCACGGAAATGAGAAGAGATTTAGATTTTAAATAAAATACTGATGGTCAGTGTTGAATGCATTATAAATTGAATTCATCAATTTATACGAGGAAAGATTTTTTTTTTTCAAAATACGATGACTGACCTCCTAAAATAGGCTCACTTTCGGATTAGTGCGTCGACTGTAACGCTACATGTGTTTGATCAGCAGAACTTTTGTGTTTAGCATCATTTAAAGCAATCTTCATGTCAAAGGTAGCGAGATATGGCATTCAAAACGCTGACTGGTTGGTTGATTGATTCAGTCCTTCCTTCCTTCCTTCCTTCCTTCCTTCCTTCCTTCCTTCATTCATTCATTCATTCATTCATTCATTCATTCATTCATTCATTCATTCTTTCGATACTCACGCTGTGTCCTATGGTCATACAGGGGCTCCATAAAGATGCAGACGGGAGATGACGTGACGGATCTACAAATTCTGATCGAGAGTCGGGTCTCGAACCAGCAACCCAAGAGTAAACCTGGTCTGTATACGTAGCCTTGGTGTCTGCTCGTGGCCTGCGTTTGGTTGATGTATCCTCTGCTGGTGTTTCTGATCTTGGCGTTGATTTTCGTTTCCGTTTAAACGCTTGTTTACATGATATACGTTTCTAAACACGTAGGATTATATATATATATATATATATATATATATATATATATATATATATATATATAATATATATATATATATATATATATATACACACACACACACCACACATACACACACACACACACATATATATATAATTATAAACAAAGCTTGCTCTTATGTCTTAGATTGAAGAAATAGGGGGAGATAAGCATTCATATCTGCAGTGGTAGATAATTCTGCCTAACTAACAGTATGTGCTTGAGTGGGTGAGTGGGGAAAAATAAAATAAATGCTTCTCAAAATGAGCCTTCAGCAAGCTTATAGTCTCCAAGGGGAGACAATCTCCAATAGTGAGGGAAACTCTCTAACATATAACTCCTGGTCAATACATATATATGTATATGAGTGTGTGTGTGTGTGTGCACGCGCGCGCGTGCATGCGTGTTGATCAGGTTGGTTCTCAATTTAGTGTGTTTTTTCACTGAGTGTGGTGTGTATTTGTATGAAAGAGAGACAGAGGGAGAGAGAGAGAGGAGAGAGAGACAGATAGAGAGAGAGCTTATGCCTGCCAGAGCAAGCGCACGTGTGTCACTTGTGTGTGTGTGTGTGTGTGTGTGTGGTGTGTGTGTGTGTGTGTGTGTGTGTGTGTGTGTGCCTCTTCGCCTATCCCCGTGTGTGTGTGTGTGTGTGTGTGTGTGTGTGTGTGTGTGTGTGTGTGTGTGTGTGTGTGTGGTCCAAGACCAAACGCCCAGTCTTGCCTTTGTGTCTGGCAGCACCCAGCACCCCAGAGCTACAGCAGCGAGGCCGCTCCAGCAGCCCCAAGTCCCAGCGGAAGAACCACAGCCTGCAGACTCTGGCATGAGTCTCGTGAGTCATGTCAGTAGACCCATTTTCTTCCGTTCCTTTTACGTTCAGGTCTTAGCTCAACGCTCTTTTCCAGAATTGCCTTTTTTTTTTACCACCTTGGTTTGATTAATAGCTGGAACGCATTGACGTGCAAAAGACAAGAGTTGTTAGATTCCCTGTTGCCAAGGCGTACACTCATCTCATCCCCTCAAATCTTCGATACTAGTATCATGTCACAATATATCCGTGGCGGAAGATCGATGACGGTAAGAGGCATACTCGCACGACAGGGCAGATGTGGATTTTTTAATTATAAGTCATCACACTTCGTCTGCTCGGAATTTCTTTGCTCAGCAACTTAATTAAACAACTGCAGTTTGGGTTTTTTAAGATTGAAATGGTTCAAAACACATGACCGTAACCTGACAAAATAGCCCGTATGGGACAAATGTGATTGCTAATGCCCAGGTAAGAGAAAAATAGCAGAACCGTTTACAGTTACAGGGACACGTGATATTTTACAGGAGGCTAGGGATAGAGGTCGGTGGCTTTTTTTTTTCTTAAATGTGAAGAAATCTTAAATAAATGTTAGCGAACCGCCAAAAAAAAAAAAAAAAAAAAAAAAAAAAAAAACGTGGACAAACGAATCACAAGACAAAACACGACGCGTTTCGACCTCTTAGGTCTTCTTCAGGCAAGATACAAAACAATTAGGACAACGAAAAGTAAGACCAAGACCAAACGCCCAGTCTTGTCTTTGTCTGGGAGAGCCCAGCACCCCACAGCTACAGCAGCGGAGATAAGACAAGTGATTGCTCGTTCATTTTCTTTGTTCTAATTGTTTTGTTTCTTACCTGAAGAAGACCTAAGAAGTCGAAACGCGTCGTGTTTTGTCTTGTGATTCGTTTGTCCACGGGTTTTCGGGCGGTTCGCTAACATTTATTTAAGATTTGTTTAGATTCCGCCTGCAGTCGTCTCACTTTGTAGTTAAATGTGAAGATTCCTATCAGGTGGACTTCCACTGTCCAGAAATGTTGGGGTGAAAGGGTAGAGTGAATAAGTGGGGGAGTGATGAAGGGGTGCAAGATATTTTTGACTCGTCCAAAAGTATTGTGAGATAGATCAAGGAGATGCACGCTGTGACGATTTTGTGTGATATTTGTTTTGTGTTTAAATAACTGTGACAAAGGTTGGTGTGAAGAACTAAATGAACGAGCAACAACAGTAGCAGATTATCTACAGACATGTTAGATTCTTATGCTACATCGTATGTACTCTCTCTGTCTCTGTCTCTGTCTCTGTCTGTCTGTCTGTCTGTCTGTCTGTCTGTCTGTCTGTCCTCTCTCTCTCCTCTCTCTCTCTCTCTCTCTCTCTCTCTCTCTCTCTCTCCTCTCTCTCTCTCTCTTGGCATTCCAGTTACAAACCAATCAAACAGTGTTCTAAGCTGGAAACAAAGTCAGCAAAAACAATGCGTTAAAAAATAAACACAAATCCTAAGCAAATGATCCACAGGGTTGTAGAGTCTAGCCTTTCTCTTGCATGACTTAGTCCTTTATTCCTAAGTTATTTTTCTTACATTGCTGTACTAGCGTAGACGCTTGGTTCCCCAGTAGAGTTTATTCTGTTGAAAAAAGGGGCCGACAGCTGAAGGACATCCAAGTGTAAATTTTCACTACAAGGAGCCGAGGACTCGCACAGAAATGGTGAGTGCAGTTCCAGATCGGGTTTCGGGTCTGAAGAGGTGCCAGCCAGAACAGGCAGAGAGGGACATGGCCACGTCGTGTAATGCAAGAGAAGATAACCCGTGCAATGTCCATAAGAGTGTGACACCATTCATGCAACACGAGCACAGTTTATCATTGCGTTGCGACTCTTTGCGTTGTCAAAGCAACGCAATGCGAAGCATAACAGTGCAGTTGATGCAGAACGACAAGTATAGCACAGTCTAGTGCCATGCTACGCTGCAATGCAATCAGTACAACATACAATTGATTGCAGTTCGGTTCGTTGCAAAACAGCCATTGCAACATGATAACAACAGCAATATTTATTCCTTTTGCCCCTTGTGGGGTATGGAGGAAGGGTGTGTTTAAAGCAATAACAGGAGAAGGAAAACAAACAAGCCAAAATAAAACATAAAATGCTAGTCAATGCTGACATAGACCAACAATTTACAACACTTCAGATAATCTAATATACTTTGACAATAGAAGCATTTGTTTCGCTTAGTAGAAGACATCATTTGACAAAAATTATAGACAGATTTGGGGGAGAGAAATCTTTTTGGCAAATACGTGTTGCGCAAAATAACGTATGACGAACATTCCATGATAAAATGAAACTCATCACATATTGCAGACATGTCACATTGATTACATAATCTTTCTTCTTTTGGAACAGCAAATCGACGATCTACTTCAATTGGCAATTTATGATTAGAACATCTAAATTTGATAAGAGGGTAAATATAAACATCTTGTATGCTAGAAATATACTTCTCCTCCTTAAAATCAGATTTATAAAATTTGCAGAAAAAAAAAACATTTACTGCTGGTTTCAATTTCATATCGCCACGCTTGACGAAAAGGGCATTGCAAACTATTTTTGACATTCCTACATACATACACCACGCAGCACAATGTACGTGCAGGGCACGCTACAATCATGCCTGTAGAGACCCAGTCTAGCACAAATTCTACAGTCAAATACAATTTTTAAAAAATCAACACTATGTTTCACGGTAAAAATCGAATGCACTTTGACACAGTGCAGTACAACACAGCACAATATCATACAGTCTATGCATATAATTGAGTGTAATGCAATGGAGTACGATGCAGTACAAATACAGTGTCATATAATGTAATAGAATACAGTGCAGTATAAGTCGGTACAATTCACAGTAGTACAACACGATGTAGTAGATGTGACGCAACACCACATAGTAAAATACAGTACAGTACAGTGTGATACAGTACAGTACAGTACAGTACAGTATAACAAAGTGAAGTACTATAGAGTTTGTTGTTGTTGTTGTTGTCATACCCTGGCTAAAAGACTCCAGGGATCATCCAAACAGCCGAAGTACTTGAACACTATGGTACAAATACATCAGCTGGGGATGAGAACATGACGTGTGTGACCGTTTTTGATTACCCTGCCACATGGGCAGCCACACTCCGACTTCGGGGGATTTGGGAGACTGATAATGTTATGATAGGAGCTTGTCACAACTGGAGACAATCCCCGCATAACTATGCAGAGCATAACAACATGTTGATGTAGCCTTGGTGTTCTGGCCCATGTCAATTAGTCTGACACAGCCTTAAGCCAAGGCGAGTACTATAGAGTGCAGTTTGATACTACTCAATTTAGCACAGTGAACGATGATGTAATGCAATACTGTAGAATTCAACATTATGATGTAGTGCATCATAGTGCGCTGAAATAGTACACAGTGCAATAACATTAAATGCAACGCAATACAGTGCAATTGTATACCATATAATACAGTGCAATACTATACAGTACAGTACAATACAATACACAATACAATACAATAAAACTGTACGATACAACTTAACACAGCAAAGTAAAACGCTCTGCAAGAACACATTCCTACACAGTGCAGTGTAACAATGCCATTCAAATCAGCATGATGTAATGCAGTACAATGCAAATCAGTGCCATTTACTACAATACAATACAATACAATGCAAATCAGTGCCATTTACTACAATACAATACAATGCAAATCAGTGCCATTTACTACAATACAATACAATACAATGCAAATCAGTGCCATTTACTACAATACAATACAATACAATGCAAATCAGTGCCATTTACTACAATACAATACAATGCAAATCAGTGCCATTTACTACAATACAATACAATGCAAATCAGTGCCATTTACTACAATACAATACAATACAATGCAAATCAGTGCCATTTACTACAATACAATACAATGCAAATCAGTGCCATTTACTACAATACAATACAATCATACAATACAATACAATGCAAATCAGTGCCATTTACTACAATACAATGCAATACAATGCAAATCAGTGCCATTTACTACAATACAATACAATGCAATGCAAATCAGTGCCATTACTACAATACAATACAATACAATGCAAATCAGTGCCATTTACTACAATACAATACAATACAATGCAAATCAGTGCCATTTACTACAATACAATACAATACAATGCAAATCAGTGCCATTTACTACAATACAATACAATACAATACAATGCAAATCAGTGCCATTTAATACAATACAATACAATGCAAATCAGTGCCATTTACTACAATACAATACAATACAGTGCAATATATATAGTGCAATACAACATACTGCCAAAGGCACAGTTCAGTGTAATGTAAGATAATACAGTTAAGTATAGGAATGTTCAGAGCAGTTTGATAACTTGGAATACAGTACAGTGAAATATTATACAATGTAGTACTGTTCAGTATGATAGAGTCTGTTATCATGCAAAACAACGGGATTACAATACAGTGCTACACGGCACAGTGTGGAACAGAATGCAGATCAGTGGAATGTAAGGGGTTAAAGGCCGAAACCTGTCTGCGGCGGTGTTCTTTCGGCTGTCACGCTCTCCCGCGAGCTCCTCAGTGGAATGTAAGGGGTTAAAGGCCGAAGCACCTGTCTGCGGCAGTGTTTCCTTCGGCTGTCACGCTCTTCCACGAGCTCCTCAGTGGAATGTAAGGGGTTAAAGGCCGAAGCACCTGTCTGCGGCGGTGTTTCCTCGGCTGGCACGCTCTCCCGCGAGCCCCTTCCTACTAATTCAGAACAAGACAGTACACTATGATACAATACAGAACAATACAACCGTGCAACACCGTACAGTAGTCTACGATACACTATGACACAGAACAGTACCATAAGGACACTAAAGTACAGAGCGATCTAATGCAGTATAGTGCTCTGCAGTATAATATACTGCAAAATGCAGGCTAGGTACAATACAATAGAATACAGTGCAATAGAATTCAGTGCGGTAAAATACAGGGCAAAGAACAGTACAATAGAATTCAGTGCAGTAAAATACAGGGCAAAGAACAGTACAATAGAATGCAGGGCAATACAATCCAATGTAATGTAACATAGAGCAAAGTGCAGTACAGCAGCATACAATGCAGTTCAGTCAAGAGTAATGTAATACATGTCGAAGTAACAGTACAAGAGAACGCAGTGCAATACAACCTAGTACAATATGAAAGCGTGCAATACCATACAACTCAAGAGATCACGGTGGAACGACATCCGCGATGCCACCTACCTATCCGCCTCGGGACACCTATGAGAAGAGAATGAGGAAGAATGAAGACTGTTTCGAAGCAGGAATCGTGGAGATGGAGCCTGCCATTGCTGCTAAGCAAGTCGCACTCCTCGATCACAAGAGAGAGCCCTCAAAGAAGACACTAGCCGCACTCCGGAAAGCTCGCAGCAACACCCAGCGGATCGCCCGTGAATGTGCCAGCGAGTACTGCTGAACCTGTGCAAGGGCATCCAGATCTCCGCCGACTGCCGCAATATCCTTGCCAAGTACGAAGGCATGAAGAAAGCGTTTGGTCCTAGCGCCATCAAGATCGCTTCTCTTAAATCTACGTCGGGGAGACGTAGGCGGGGCACTACCAGGAGCTGTACTCCAGGGAGAACTCAGTCACCCACACAGACATCAAGAACACCACTACCCTGCCTGCCATGGAGGAGCTCGATGCCCCACCCACTATTGAGGAACCCACCAAGGCCATCAACTCGCTAGTCTGTGGTAAAGCTCCGGGTCACGACGGCATTCCACCGGAAGTCATCAAAGCTGGCGAGGAGTGTTTTCTCCTTAATCACCTCCATGAGCTTCTGCTGCAGTGTTGGGAGGAAGGGCCCGTACCCCAGGACATGCGCGATGCAAAAATCATCACGCTATACAAGAACAAAGGGGACCGCAGCGACTGCAATAGCTATCGCGGACTCCTCAGCATTGTTGTTAAAGCCTTCGCCCGCGTCGTCCTTAACAGGCTGCAACTACTTGTCGAACGAGTGTACCCAGAGACACAGTGCGGCTTCAGAGCTGCGAGGTCGACGATCGACGTGATAGTTTCCCTGAAGCAGCTACAAAAGTGCCGCGAGCAGAGACCACCCTTGTTCATCGCCTTCCTTGACCTAACCAAGGCGTTCGATTGGATTGGATTGGATTGGATTGGATTGGATGACCCCCCCTCCCCCCCCCCCCCCCCTCCCCAAGCTCCTGAAGATGATCATGTCCTTCCATGACAATATGAATGGCACTGTCCAGTACGACGGTTCATCTTCGGACCCCTTTCCAATCAAGAGCGGTGTCAAAGAAGGGTGCGTGGTTGCTCCGATGCACTTCGGCATCCTCTTCTCCCAGCTCTTCCTACACACTAAGAGACGCTATGCAATCTGACAGTCTGAATACGGCATCTTCCTACACACTAAGAGACGCTATGCAATCTGACAGTCTGAACACGGCATCTTCCTACACACTAAGAGACGCTATGCAATCTGACAGTCTGAACACGGCATCTTCCTACACACTAAGAGACGCTATGCAATCTGACAGTCTGAATACGGCATCTTCCTACACACTAAGAGACGCTATGCAATCTGACAGTCTGAATACGGCATCTTCCTACACACTAAGAGACGCTATGCAATCTGACAGTCTGAATACGGCATCTTCCTACACACTAAGAGACGCTATGCAATCTGACAGTCTGAATACGGCATCTTCCTACACACTAAGAGACGCTATGTAATCTGACAGTCTGAATACGGCATCTTCCTACACACTAAGAGACGCTATGCAATCTGACAGTCTGAATACGGCATCTTCCTACACACTAAGAGACGCTATGCAATCTGACAGTCTGAACACGGCATCTTCCTACACACTAAGAGACGCTATGCAATCTGACAGTCTGAACACGGCATCTTCCTACACACTAAGAGACGCTATGCAATCTGACAGTCTGAACACGGCATCTTCCTACACACTAAGAGACGCTATGCAATCTGACAGTCTGAATACGGCATCTTCCTACACACTAAGAGACGCTATGCAATCTGACAGTCTGAATACGGCATCTTCCTACACACTAAGAGACGCTATGCAATCTGACAGTCTGAATACGGCATCTTCCTACACACTAAGAGACGCTATGCAATCTGACAGTCTGAATACGGCATCTTCCTACACACTAAGAGACGCTATGCAATCTGACAGTCTGAATACGGCATCTTCCTACACACCAAGAGACGCTATGCAATCTGACAGTCTGAATACGGCATCTTCCTACACACTAAGAGACGCTATGCAATCTGACAGTCTGAATACGGCATCTTCCTACACACTAAGAGACGCTATGCAATCTGACAGTCTGAATACGGCATCTTCCTACACACTAAGAGACGCTATGCAATCTGACAGTCTGAAAACGGCATCTTCCTACACACTAAGAGACGCTATGCAATCTGACAGTCTGAACACGGCATCTTCCTACACACTAAGAGACGCTATGCAATCTGACAGTCTGAACACGGCATCTTCCTACACACTAAGAGACGCTATGCAATCTGACAGTCTGAACACGGCATCTTCCTACACACTAAGAGACGCTATGCAATCTGACAGTCTGAACACGGCATCTTCCTACACACTAAGAGACGCTATGCAATCTGACAGTCTGAATACGGCATCTTCCTACACACTAAGAGACGCTATGCAATCTGACAGTCTGAATACGGCATCTTCCTACACACTAAGAGACGCTATGCAATCTGACAGTCTGAATACGGCATCTTCCTACACACTAAGAGACGCTATGCAATCTGACAGTCTGAATACGGCATCTTCCTACACACCAAGAGTGACGGAAGCCTCTTCAACCTGGCACGCCTCCGAGCATAGACGAAGGTGCGGAAAGTCCACATCAGGGAGATGCTTTTCGCGGACGACGCCGCCCTCACTGCCCACACCAACGAAGCACTGGAACTGTTCATCACCTGCTTCGCTGATGCCTGCACCAAGTTCGCCTCACTATCAGCCTGAAGAAAACAGACATCACAGGCCAAGACGTCAACAGCATTCACGGCATCTCCATCGGCGACCACATCTTCGAAGTGATCGACGACTTCACTTATCTGGGCTCCACAATCTCCAGCATCCTGTCTCTGGACGCCGAGCTTTTCACGCGGATCGGCAAGGCAGCAACGGCGATAGCACGTCTCGCGGGGAGAGTCTGGGACAACACCATGCGAACGTCAAACACCAAGATGAAAGCGCACCAAGCCTGTGTGCTGAGCACTCTCCTCTATGGAAGCGAAGCATGGACCTGTACTCTCGACAAGAACGCAGACTGAACGCCTTCCACCTGCGCTGCCTTAGAAGAGTCCTGGGCATCACTTGGCAGGACCGCATCATCAACAAGGATGACATGGCCCAAGCACGGATGCCTAGCATGTTCGCCATGCTGACTCAGAGACGCCTGCGCTGGCTTGGCCACGTCAGCCACATGGATGACGATCGCATCCCAAAGGACATGCTCTACGGTGAGCTGGCTACAGGCTCCAGACCCACAGGACGGCCCGCCCTACGCTACAAAGATGTATGCTGGCGCGACCTCAGGACAGACAGCCTCGACCCAGCAGATCTGGAGACAGCAGCTTCAGACCGGGTCAGCTTGCGGTCCATCATCAAGGCCGGCATCCAGCAATCAGAGCAGAGGAGAAAGGCCCAGTCGGAAGAACGGAGGCGCCGCAGACGGCAAAGAATTGCGTCGGTATCCACAGGCACCGATGACCAAGACTTCACCTGCAGCAACTGCAGCAGAGTCTGCCACTCGTGGATCGGGCTCTTCAGCCGCAGCAAGCGATGCAACTGCACAACTGACTGATCCACGGCGCAACACCGTTGTCTCCCGAGGCAGACAGATGCCATGTGTGCGTCATTATCTTCAGGTCAATACTATACCACACAACGCAGTACTTTTCTATGCAATACAATACGCTAAACATGTCATACAGTACAACATCATAGAGTATAATGCAGCAAAGTGCAGTACAGTTTGATACAGTTCAATGTAATAGAGTGCAAGGATGCTCACTGCAATACAATACAATAGTATATTCTGCAGTGAAGTGCCACCACGTACGATATGATACAGTGTAGTATACTACAGTGTATAAATATAGTTCAGTATAATGCAGTACAGTACAACGCATTGCAATGTAACACAGTGGAAAACAATACCTTACAATATAGTGTAGTGCGAAATAACACACTTCAGCATAGCTGAATGCAACAAAGTACAGTGCAATTCATTACAGTACACTATAAGACAGTGCAGTGCAATACAGCACAGTGCAATTCATTACAGTACAATATAAGACAGTGCAATGCAATACAGCACAGTGCAATTCATTACAGTACAATATAAGACAGTGCCATGCAATACAGCACAGTGCAATTCATTACAGTACAATATAAGACAGTGCAATGCAATACAGCACAGTGCAATTCATTACAGTACAATATAAGACAGTGCAATGCAATACAGCACAGTGCAATTCATTACAGTACAATATAAGACAGTGCAATGCAATACAGCACAGTGCAATTCATTACAGTACAATATAAGACAGTGCAATAGAATGCAGTACAATACAATGCAAAGCAGTACAATACAGTAGAATATAACACATTGCAATGCAATGTACAAGGACACATACTGCAATACAACAAAAACATTAAAGTGCAGCGCAATACTACAGTTACTGCTGGACGTTTTCGAGCCGTACAAATCCGTTCTCATGAGGGATTCGAACTCACAACCGTCGGCTCCGCAGGCAAACGCTCTGAACATTTGACCATGGAGCCATTTACAGGCGTTCTGTAGCGGCACAGTGCAGTACGTCACAGTGCTGTTGCGATCTAACAGCACGCAACACGTCATTGCAGTACAATAGCATTCAATGCAGTGGGCATCATAACGCGAAACAATACACTGCAAGATATATGGCGTGCTAGAGTGTTCGTGCCACGGAGACAGCAAGGCAAGAAAAAGATGTAGCACAGTATGGTACAGTGAAGCAGTGTGTAGTACAAGACCGTACAGTATGGTACAGTGAAGCAGTGTGTAGTACAAGACCGTACAGTATGGTACAGTGAAGCAGTGTGTAGTACAAGACCGTACAGTATGGTACAGTGAAGCAGTGTGTAGTACAAGACCGTACAGTATGGTACAGTGAAGCAGTGTGTAGTACAAGACCGTACAGTATGGTACAGTGAAGCAGTGTGTAGTACAAGACCGTACAGTATGGTACAGTGAAGCAGTGTGTAGTACAAGACCGTACAGTATGGTACAGTGAAGCAGTGTGTAGTACAAGACCGTACAGTATGGTACAGTGAAGCAGTGTGTAGTACAAGACCGTACAGTATGGTACAGTGAAGCAGTGTGTAGTACAAGACCGTACAGTATGGTACAGTGAAGCAGTGTGTAGTACAAGACCGTACAGTATGGTACAGTGAAGCAGTGTGTAGTACAAGACCGTACAGTCAGTACAAGACAAAGCACTACACTAGAGTACAACGCAGTACAGTAACACGCTATACAACAAAATGCAGCGCGGTGTAACCACTGCAAAACGACGGTGTAAGAGAAACCCTTGCAGTTCATAACATCAGACTAGAGCACAAGACAGTGCCATAAGACAGATGTAAAACAATACGATTTGATGCCAGGGAATACCCATAATTGCAGGAAATGATCGCTCAGGTACAACTGAATGGCTTGTACATGGTAAATGCCGGAAATCAGTTTACCCAGCTATAATTGCTAGCGGTATTAAGAGACAAGCCCCCCCCCCCCCCCCCCCCCCCCCCCCCAAAAGCTCAGTTTGTGCAACAAAATTGTCATGGGTGCTGTCGAATATAGTATTGGGAAATGCTGAAATGTCGAGAATGTAAAATGCAGTGACATTACCAGAGCTATCGACTGCAATACGAGATCTCGTGTGTAGTAGTACTTTAATTTTACGTCTTTTCACAAACTATGCGATATTAGACAAGATCTCGTGTGTGTGGTGTGTGTGTGTGTGTGTGTGTGTGTGTGTGTGCGTGCGTGCGTGCTGGTGCGTGCGTGCGTGCGTGCGTGCGTGGCGTGCGTGCGTGCGTGCGTGCGTGTGCGTGCGTGTGTGTGTGTGTGACTGTGTGTGCATGCGTGTGTGCGTGCGTGTGTGTGAGCTCTCCCATAGTTTCTCCATTACGCTGTTTACACAATGCTAAGACCGTTTTCATCATTCTGTGACTGTAGGACGGTGCGACGAGAATAGCTTGTGTATAATCTTTTCATTACTCTGTGTGTTGTGTGTGGGGGGGGGGGGGGGGGGGGGGGGTGGGAGGGGAAGGGAACAAGAAGAGCTGTTGAGTACACTTTTCATCCATTTGTGTGTACAAGATAAAGAAAGAAGTGTTGCATAACTCTCCATCACTTTGTTTCTACAAGATGAGAAAACCTGTGTGTGCACGCCCTACCAATCTCTGTCTACAGCTGTTGTATAACTCCCTATACGTCTGTGTCTACAGAACTGTTGTCTAAGTGTCCGTCATCCTCTATCTACAAAATGAGATGGCTGTTGTGTAACTCTCCGTTCTCTGTCTGCAAGATGGGAGAGCTCTTGTATAAAACTTCATCGTCTTCCTGTGTCAAAATGACAAGAAGACAGGTTGTGTACTTCTTCATCACTATATCTACGGGACAAAAAGCGGCTAACTAACTCTTCCATCACTCCGTGTCAAAAGTACAAGAAGCGCAGTTGTAGATCTCTCTATCACTCTGTGTCTACGTTTCGGTACAGGGGGATTTTTCCCTCGGAGTTAACATTGGTTCTGACTCCATTTCCCAAACTCTCCTTCGCGTGAAACTATAAACCGAGGTGCCGTGTGTGTGAACGCACGCATAACATCCTGCACACACGTACAATCCCATCACCAACTTTCGGAAGAGAAGGCCAGTTTGGCTGTTGGTATGGATGACACGTTACACATAGCATGCACCTTCCCCGAAGATGGAGTATGGCTGCCTTATTGGCGGGATAAAAAAACGGTCATACACACAAAACTCCACTCCCTTTGTTGATTAGAAGGGATTAATACCTGCCTGTCTATACAGGGAATGTCCGCAGGAGTATCAGTGTCAGCCTGCGTACGCAGAAGTAGAAGAACTCTGTGTCTAAAGAGCGAGGAGAGCTTTTGTATAACTCTCCATTGCTCTGCAGCTACGGGATAGGAAGCGGTGTTGTATACTTTCTCCATCACTCTCAGTCTAAAGAAATATTGCATAATTTCTCCTTCATGCTGTATCTACAGAATACGAAGAGGTGTCGTACAATCTCTCCACCGCTCTGTGTCTACAGGATAACAACGTGTGTTGTATGATATATCCATCACTCTTAAGATATGCTGGATAAAATGAAGTATAATCTCTCCAACACAATGTACTTACGTGACAGAAGAGGTGTTGTATACTATCTCTGCACAACACGGTACCCAGAGATCAAAAGAGGCGTTGTATGATCTATCCATCACTCTATATCTAGAGGAAAAGAAAACCTTTTGTATACTTTCCCAACATATTCTGTCTATAGGACAAAACGAATCATTGTACAACTCTCCGTCACTCTCAATTTACGGAAACAAGAAGACCTGTTGTAGCATTCTCCATCACTTCCTGTCTATAGGACATAAAGAGTTGTACATCTCTCCACCACCCTCAGTTTGCAGAACAAGAAGACCTGTTGTCAGGAGAGCGGTTGTATTGCTGTCTATCACTCTGCGTCTATAGGGTCAGGAGAGCGGTTGTATTGCTGTCTATCACTGTGCGTCTATAGGGTCAGGAGAGCGGTTGTATTGCTATCTATCACTGTGCGTCTATAGGGTCAGGAGAGCGGTTGTATTGCTGTCTATCACTGTGCGTCTATAGGGTCAGGAGATCGGTTGTAGAGCTGTCTATCACTCTGCGTCTATAGGGTCAGGAGAGCGGTTGTATTGCTGTCTATCACTGTCTGTGTCCACAGGATGGAAAGGAAACTGTTTCATAATGTCTTCTTTATGTTTGTTTGTTTTGTCTGTGTTTGTTTGTGTGTGTGTGTGTGTGTGTGTGTGTGTGTGTGTGTGTGTGTGTGTGTGTGTGTGTGTGTGGTGTGTTGTGTGGTGTGTGTGTGTGTGTGTGTGTGTGTGTGTGTGTGTGTGTCTGTGTCTGTGTCTGTGTGTGTGCACAGAACAACAAGAGCTCCGGCAATTCCTTTCCACCACTCTGTGTCTCCAGAACAAAAAGATCGGTGGTAATTATCGCTCTCCATCACTCTGTAGGTAGGAAGATCTCTTGTAGCTAATCTCAGGTACTCGGGGAAAACATGAGCTAACAAGCACAGAAAGGCAGCGTGATAGAGAGTGTGTGTATCGCCTCTCCGTCTGGCTGTCTGTCTGTCTGTCGGAGCAGGACGAAGAGGACAGTCCCACAACCTTTCCATCATGATGTATTTGTGGTGTGTGTGTGTGTGTGTGTGTGTGTGTGTGTGTGTGTGTGTGTGTGTGTGTGTGTGTGTGTATGTGTGTGTGTGTGTGTGTGTGTGTGTGTGTGTGTGTGTGTGTGTGTGTGTGTCTGTGTGTCCAGGACGAGAAGAGCTGCAGCAGCCTGGACAAGCCGGTGGAGGCGCCGCGGCGCCACTCGCTGATCCCGCCGGGCACGGGCACCCCGACCATCTCCATCACCAGCGACGACGCCCACAGCCCGGCCGGCTCCCGGCGCCCGTCCACGCACAGTCTGGGCCCCTTTAGCACTTGCGTAAGTGGCTTTGCAGACTACCTCAGCCAGCACCGCAGCAGTATCTGCGGCAGCAGCGACCGTCCTCCCTCCCGCCGCCCTTCCACGCACAGCGTGGGCATTCTGCCCATCTCCATGTTCGGCGAGGGGGGCGAGAAGCCGCGGCGGCCCAGCACGCATAGTCTGGGGCTGTTCTGTTTTGGGGAGGATCGCGGCGGCGAGGGTAGCGCCGGTGGCAGGGGCGAGCGATCGCGCCGCCTCAGCACTCATAGTCTGGGGCCTCTGGTTGTCCTGTGAGTTGGTCTTTGTCTGTTCTCCACCACACACACCCCACCTCCCTCCTCCGCCTTCCTTCCTTCCTTCCTGCCTTCCTTCCTTCCTTCCTGCCTTCCTTCCTTCCTGCCTTCCATCCTTCCTTCCTTCCCGTTCTTCTCGGTCTCTCTTGTTTCTCCTCCTCTTCGTCCTTCTCCGTTCCTCCCTTCTCGTTGTCTTCGGTGTTGAACATTCCATGATGTATCCTGTTCAAAGTGACGTCTGCTAAACGGTGTCCCTCCCCCCACCACCAACCGACACCACGTCTCCCACCGTACTCGCCACCCTCTCCCCGCCAGCCTCCTCTCCTGCCTCCCCTTCACCTGGTTCTGGTTGCTACACTTGTTGCCTCTGCAGCTCGTTAACCGTCGCCTCCGCCTCCCCCAGTTTGTTCCACAGCCTCCCACTTCCACACGGGTTGTCTCTGCCGAGTAGACGCTATAGCGCCCCTGTGCGGCCAGCCTTCTACTTTCCTTGGCCCCCCCGTGCCGCCCCCAATCCCACTGCCCGCAACCCCCTTCTACCCCCCAATCCCCTGCATCCTCGAATCCATCCTCCGCGTCTCATTGTCTGTGGTCAGCGGTGCAACAGTTTGCCATGGTCATCTTCCGCCCTGACCAGCCGTCGACCCTGTGGCTGTTCCCGAGCGTAACACTGGTGTCATCGTGTCTGTAGACCGGTTCCTTGCTAGTTCCTTCCTAGCGGCTTGTGCCCGGCTGCCTGGGCCTGTGCGCCCGGAAAACCCATGGGAGGAGATGCTGTAAACCTGTGTCTTCCCTTCGTCAGTCCTCTCTCCTGGCACAGAAGGGAAAAGTCCTGTCGGGGTCAATCAATCCAAAGGCTTCTTGTAGCAGTGGTTATCGGTGTGTTTGTGTGGTGTGTCTCTCAGTGTGGTAGGGTGCTGGTGGTGCTGGTGATGTGTATCCGCTAAAGAGGGGGGGGGGGGGAGGGGGGTCCGTCTGTTACAGGTGAATGTCCCGGTGCACTGAAAAGCTACTAATAAGAAAGTTAGAATAGATATGGCGCCATTTTGAAATCACGAAGATTGAAGATGTGCACGTGGTTTATTTATTTATTTTGCAAATACGTTCACTCTTGGCATGTCTAGGTCTCAGCCAAAATGCCGAGATTAGGCACTTTTACAAGCGGAGGGTGTGAAGGAGAGGGGGGGGGGGGGGGCAATTATCTCGATCTCTCTTGCCTTTGGATTTGAACCAAAATATTAAGCATGCGTACCGCATATTTAGTAATCACTCTTCCTTTGTAATATAGAGACTAGGGATCCAAATTAATGTCCAAACATTGCTAGCCTTAACACTAATAGGAGAAAATAGATGCTTCTTTGGAGATGACTCAGATCACAATAACACGTCTCGATTGTTTTTTTGCTGAAAAAGGACAGGCGGAATTCAATGACAACGTCTGTAGAAATGGTCAACAGTATTGGATAAGACCTGAGATGTGAATGTTCTGGAATGGTTGTTAAAGCTCAAGTAGCTTTGAGATGTGATGATTTCATAGGACAAGCAGTAGTATAGAGGGTTTATATTTCACTTTCGTTTAGGTTAGGACTGTTTGGCACACTGGGCATTCCATTACAATGTGATGTTAACCAACAGGTAGTGTTTGAGGATGACATTCATCGTGGTTACTCTCTCTCTCTCTCTCTCTCTCTCTCCTCTCTCTCTCTCTCTCTCTCTCTCTCTCTCTCTCTCTCTCTCTCTCTCTCTCTCTCTTCATTTTGGTTTTACAACCAGTGTATTTCTTCTTGCCATAGCAAATGCTGTCACATCATCCCCTCTCTGTGTGTGTGTGTGTGTGTGTGTGTGTGTGTGTGTGTGTGTGTGTGTGTGTGTGTGTGTGTGTAACGTCATTATCCAGAATTTCATGCCTCAAAGGGGTTATAAAGATTGACACTGTAATGATATCCACCCAAGACTTCTTCCTGGTCAATCTGTTAAGGCGCTTAATGCCTTGAGAATCTCCTTTTTAGATGTACTATAGTTGCTTTTCTGCCATAAAACACGAGTCTGAAGCTTTGAAGATAGAATTACCAGTTTATCACCTGTTTCTCCTCATATCAAAATGAGGTTTAAATGAAATTCATTGTCTGCAGGGAAAGAGAAAGATCGGCAGCAGTGGATTCTATAAAACAGTAAACCAGCTTTTTAAAAGCATCATTCATATAATAGTCTTTTGTTCTCTCACGTTCACCTAATGAGAACATCTAGCCACTTTTTTCAAGATTGCGTTGATTAATATAACTCGGTCGTTTTGTGAATATGTTTTGGATAAGACTGATTTTTAACCAAGAGATTTGTTATAAGAAAAAGAATTACGTACATTATGTAAGCAGTCCCTTGTCGATGTATATATATATATATATATATGTATATATACTCACGTTTAACTTAACTCCCATATTTATGGTCACGTGACATTGCCCCCCCCCCCCCCCCCCTCCTCCTCCGTTAATTGTTGTGTCTCGTTGTGGTCCAGTGAACTCGTTCAATAGCTAATTGAAACAACGTTTGTTTTTCTTCCCTAGACCAATACTATTTGTAAAATATATACTATTTGTGTTTATCCTGTTCATGAATTTGCCTCTTCTTTCTGGTGGGTTTTTTTTTTTCAATAATTTTTTTTTGGGACAGAATGTGACCATCAAGTTTAAGTGTACATCAGTTATGGCAAATGGCATGATTAAAAGCAGAAATGATAGGTGTGCACATTTTTTTTTGTCGAAGCTGTGGTTTAGTCGCACTACATGTGTCGTGTATGTATACAATGACATTTATGGTGTATAGCATTCGTTATAAGAGCAGAATAGTTGCATCGTTGCATTAGCTCCTAGGGGGGAAATAAACGTCCGTCCTCCTTAATTACCGCCCCTGATTTCATGGTCACTGTAACATGATTCTAAAGGCACCAGCTACCACGTGGTTTAGTTTAATAAAAAAAAAATTTCTTAATCAATGTGTATGTTATGAGGATGAAAATAACTTTATATCTCGAAAGATATATTATGTCAAGAAGTTCAGTGGAAACAGTTGTGACAACTGACCGAACAATAGAAACATAAAAATGAGCAACGGATATGTTCTCAAAACTTGGATGATTGAACAGTGTCCACGTTGTGTTGCACCTCCAGTGTCACTATTGCAATGCATGATGCTAATGAAAGAAACAGACTTGAGAACCAAATGAAGCAATGAATATAGAATGCTCGCAAGGATTTGACACTTACACACACACACACACACACACACACACACACACACACACACACACACACACACACACACACACACAACCACACACACACACACACACAGTGAGAGAGGGATGGGTGCGCGTGCGCCAAAACACACACACACCAAAACACACACACACACACCACCCCTCCACACACACACACACACACACACACACACACACACACACACACACACACAACTACACACCACACACACACACACACACACACACACACACACACACACACACACACACACAGTGAGAGAGGGGTGGGTGCGCGCGCGACACACACACACACACACACACACACACACACACACACACCACAACACACACACACACACACACACAGTGAGAGAGGGGTGGGTGCGCGCGCGACCACACACACACACACACACACACACACACACACACACACACACACACAACACACACACACCACACACTATGCCAGCTGATACTATACTTAATATCCAGACATCCATATTATCTTGTGTTCTGCGCTGCCTTGTACTGAAGTACGTATGCGAGAAGATAATCATGTGAGTGGCAGATTATCATTATCATGTGAATGATAAAGTTACTGTCACATGCACAGCTCTCTCTCTCTCTCTCTCTCTCTCTCTCTCTCTCTCTCTCTCTCTCTCTCTCTCTCTCTCTCTCTCTCTCTCAGACTGATCAGTATTGTGTTTTGACCTCCCACCCTGCTGAGTAATGGCGTGACATCATCTGTCGTGCATCTGTCTATATTGACGTGGCATCATCTGTCGTACATCTGCCTCTATTGGCGTGCCATCACCTGTCGTGCATCTGTCTATATTGGCGTGGCATCGTCTGTCGTACATCCGTCTGTATCACTCTGTCAGTGCTACAAATCCCATGTGTATATGGCAATTATCATTGTTGTACAGTTATCATACCATCCAATATCTAGATTTGTGATACAATGCATTTGGGGAAATGTTTCGTTGTGTTTTTCTTGGGGATTGGTGGTGGTGGTTAGGGGCAGGGAGGGGAGGGGAAGGAGGTTGGGTGTTCAGAAACATGGCAAAATGTTTGTGCACGTTGACCTTTCACTTTTCTGATGTTAGTGTACATAGCTATTGGGGGGGGGGGGGGGGGGGGGGGGGCAGTGATACTGTTGTGGTCATTCTATTGATTGCTTGGATTTTTTTCTTCTTTTCTTTTCTTTTTGGCAAGATGTTCCACCTTTGTAGCACATTTGTGAAGTGGACTAAAAAGAACTATACCAACGCCCGGTGATCGGAAAATCGTATTTTAGTTACAGTTTAGTCGAAATATAGTATTGGCCAATGAACGCGTTAGACGAGGGTTAGACCTGGGAGTGATTTTCTGAGACTCGTATGCTGCAGGTTATTTTGTTGGAATGAGCACTATTTGAGCTTTCCTCCCACATCAGCCATTCATTGTATTACTGTTGTTGGTGGTGCTTTTCTTCTACTTATTATAATAGGCAGATTAAAGCTGTGAAGTTAGTTCTGGTGGATTTAGATTGAGCACAATCAACATCTGTTCAAATGACCAGTGAAGTAAGGTTGACAGACTGTACGTATTATTTTGATAGAGTTGTCATCAGTCTATGCTTCCTCTCTCCTCTCTCTCTCTCTCTCTCTCTCTCTCTCTCTCTCTCCTCTCTCTCTCTTCTCTCTCTCTCTCTCTCTCTCTTCATCATTGGGTTTGCGTAACAGTCTTCCTAATATCACTAATGCGAGTGAGGTACCATGCCACTGAAATGCTCTATGTGTGTGTGTGTGTGTGTGTGTGTGTGTGTGTGTGTGTGTGTGTGTGTGTGTGTGTGTGTGTGCACATGTATGTCTGTGTGCGCGCGTGCATGTCTGTGTGTGCGTATGTGTGTATGTGCATGTGTGTGCATATGTGTGTGTGTCATATATGTGTGTATGTACCTGTGTGTATGTGTATGTGTGTTTGTACATGTCTGTCTGTCTGTCGGTCGGTCTGTATGTTGTAACGCTGGAATGCCTTGGGCCCCGGCAGGACATGGAGCGGCGTGGCAGCAAGACCAACATCCTGGGCACCCTGGGCCTAGGGGATGGCCCCCTTCCGCCGCCAGTCTGCAACAGCGCCGCCCCAGCTTCCAGGCCCTGGGCGAGAGCATGGTAAGGGACACAACTCGCCTGGATCCTTCCGGGGGTGGGAGAGCTGGGTGGCTTTTGGTGTGTGTGTGTGTGTGTGTGGAAAAGAAAGATCAGGGTGAGGTGGGGGAAAGCCTGCCCACCTCATGATAGCAGATTCAGGACAGCAGATTGTGAAGTTCACAAGTTCGGAAGCACACTCGGACACTTATGCTTTCCTTTCCTGTGTTTCATTAACCCCACATTAATGTATTTCCAGCCAAGCATTATCCAGAGCCATAACTATTTAAACTGTTTCTATTGATGTCGTCTACAAGACGTAGCCATATATGGAATTTATCCTCTTTTTTTCATATAAAGATGTAAGGTTCAGAGAAATCGCAACCCCATAGCATCGTGCATTTTTTATACATTCCTTTTTCTTTCTTTTTTTCTTATAATCAATGCAGTTTTTCCTCTCACTTTGTTAATTCTGTATGGTTTCTGTTCATTAACCCCTTCATAGGACAGGGGGAGGGGGAGGATGGCCTATAAATTTATAAGTCATTGTCATTAACGCTACTTTCCATGATTGATAGTATTATGGACAGACAGATTAGAATTAATGATGGTTTTTTTATCTGACAAAGATACCAAAAAGGTCTCCTTTTATAACGATTGTTCTCTTTCAGCAATGAGCACTTTTCAGGTCACAACCTCCCAACTTTTGTTCCGGGAACTTAACAGGCAGCTGCTTGGCTTGAGGCAGGTTTAAATAAGCTGAAATTTTGTAGTGATGTCGTGTTTATGTACTTTTAAATGTCATTTTATCTTCTATATTGTCATTGTTCAAGAGGAGGCTTACTATGGTCTGAAGTTTTGACGTTTCAGTGTTGTTCAGGGCGATCTGTCACCCACGCATCTTTATTACATCAAATTAGAGACCCCCAAACCCATGAATTACCAACAGGATATAAAGATTTATCTTTGGGTGTGAAACTGGTTATTGTTGGTTATTGTCTTTGAGATTTTGATATGGAGGAGCGTTGGAAATTAATTAGCCTCCCCTACAGGTGAGGATTTGTAAAAACAGTTGAACTTCACTCATCATCATCATCATCATCATCATCATCGGTTGATTCAGATCAACATAACTGGATAAGTGTCACGTAAAGGAATTTAATTCTTCATATTTCTATCAGTGCTTCATTTCTATTGTCCGTTTCAGTGCACAGGGATAAATACATTTTTTTACACTGGCGCTCGCTGTCATTTTTCTTTTAATTATTTGCGCTGGAAGTGGGAGAAAATGTATCCGTTAAAATCCTACAGTTCCGTAACCTTCCAGCGAGGTGTAGTCTCACACTAACAAGTAGCAACTCAAGACCCTGCGGAGAGGAGAGGGCTTGTAGTTCTACCTCTTGCAGTGGAGAAATGAAGCGTTTTCCTTCACTAACTTGCATAGTTCTAGTCCTTCCAATAAGGACATGAGGCACTGTCACTGTGACAGCGTAGGGGTGACAGTGCGCTCCTCCAGTGAGTCACAGTGTCGTAGGGGTGACAGTGCGCTCCTCTAGTGAGTCACAGTGTCGTAGGGGTGACAGTGCGGTCCTCTAGTGAGTCACAGTGTCGTAGGGGTGACAGTGCGGTCCTCTATGAGTCACAGTGTCGTAGGGGTGACAGTGCGCTCCTCTAGTGAGTCACAGTGTCGTAGGGGCGACAGTGCGCTCCTCTAGTGAGTCACAGTGTCGTAGGGGTGACAGTGCGCTCCTCTAGTGAGTCACAGTGTCGTAGGGGTGACAGTGCGGTCCTCTAGTGAGTCACAGTGTCGTAGGGGTGACAGTGCGCTCCTCTAGTGAGTCACAGTATCGTAGGGTGACAGTGCGCTCCTCTAGTGAGTCACAATATCGTAGGGGCGACAGTGCGGTCCTCTATGAGTCACAATATCGTAGGGGTGGCAAGTGCGCTCCTCTAGTGAGTCACAATATTGTAGGGGCGACAGTGCGCTTCTCTAGTGAGTCACAGTATCGTAGGGTGACAGTGCGCTCCTCTAGTGAGTCACAATATCAAATTTGGAGAAGATCAGATGACATTCTGACAAATAGACGTGTAGACAGAGACAGACAACATCTCTTTCTCTCTTATAGATCGATCGATCGATAGATAGATAGATATGCTATTCGGGATTCAACATGAGTCTAAGGCAAAGGGAGCAGAGGGAGGGGGAGGAGGGGGGGGGGGGGTGCACAGAGAAAGAATGGAGGAGGGGGCAGTGTTTGGATTCGAACCAGGACTAAGGCCAAGGGAGGATTGGGGAGGGGGGGGGGGGGGGGCATGGAAGGGAGGAAGAGGTCACGGCTGTTATTAGATGTATTGGTATTAGATCTTGGAGGCGGTCAGAGGGGGGTGTCCATGACAGGAGTGACGTGTGTGTGCTGCGTGCGTGCGTGCGTGTGTGTGTGTGTGTGTGTGTGTGTGTGTGTGTGTGTGTGTGTGTGTGTGTGTGTGTGTGTGTGTTGGTGGTGGTGGTGGTGATAGTGGTGGTGTGTTTTTTCCGTCGTGGGGACAGCCCAAGGGAGCCTTTTGTGATCGGCCAGGCCAGATATATTGAAACCCGAAGCTGAAACCTCAAACACCTTTTTTTTCTCTCTCTCTCTCCCATCCTGCTTTCAGATGCACTTATTCAGCGGGAAATAACCCACCAATCCCAGCTGGGAGGACAGCCCTGCGTGACATGATGACGTCAGCGGCCTGTGACGTGCTCAAAACGTTCTGACGTAGTCCATCCAGACTCCGCCCCCTCCAAACCACGTACCTGGCCTCGGCCACCTCGGGTCCAGTGTCGTCCAACCCTAGACTGTCGTAGACCCTCCCCTGAAGACACTGTGATGATGATGATGTTGATGATGATGATGATGACGATGATGATGACCATGACGGCGATGACGGTGACGGTGGTGATGATGATCATGGCCTGTGACCTGGATGACTA
Organism: Conus ventricosus; assembly: GCA_018398815.1. NCBI lineage: Eukaryota > Metazoa > Mollusca > Gastropoda > Neogastropoda > Conidae > Conus > Conus ventricosus. The sequence continues at coordinate 10,999,470 of CM031600.1, read as the reverse complement.
TAGCAGCGATACCTCCGCTTCGCTCCCGACCTGGCTTGGAGTACGTGACCCACGTGATCAACCCGGCCTGCGTGTATGATGATGATGATTCCCAGTGTCTCTCTGTTCCCTTTCCTATCCTGCTCCTCCGCGTCCATGGCTCTCTCTCCCAGACAAAGGCCACGTTTGCAGTGCACATGTTTGGCTTCTCTTTGAGTCGGTTTGATTTCCAACCCCCGCCCCCCCCCCCCCCTCCTCCCCCGCTCCCGTCCTCATCAATTCAGAATGGATGCGAGGGGTTGACACAAACGAGTCCTTCAGTCACTTGCGTAAGCTGACCTTGTTGTCGAGCGTGACCGTTGTACTTGGAAGATGATGTTGGTAGCGAGATAGAAAGCGGCTTTGTTGTGTTGGTGACTTGAAAGGTGATCTCGTGTGTGTGTGTGTGTGTGTGTGTGTGTGTGTGTGTGTGTGTGTGTAGTGTGTGTGTGTGTGTGTGCGCGTGCGTGTATGTGTGTTGTGTGTGTGTGTGTGTGTGTGTGTGTGTGTTTGACAAACGACGGGAGTGTACATCTCGCCGAATGTGTGTAGATCAAAACGGTGACTTGTCATTGGCAGTGGGATCTACAATAACGTTGACGCCTGCATGGTCGATTTATGCTCCTCGACTCCCTTTTGTGACCGCCAAGCGTCATCGACTTTGTCGAGTGAAGGGAACTGCTTTGGATAAAGATGGACATTCATTTGGTTGTTCTGGCGTAGAGCATTTCGGTGTTGAACTTGAGCACGTGAATGGAAATGTGTAACGTGCTTCGTGGTGGTCTGCTAGGTTTGCAATCTTTCTTTCTTTCTTTTTTCCCCAATGATAAGTCAGAAACCGAGTGCAGGAGAAGGGGGTAGGGGTGTCTTATGTGTGGTGACGTCAGCATTGTGATACGTCATCGTGATGGTGATGACGTCAGACGTTGTTCGGGGATAACAGTACACGTCAGCTGAAGTCAACAAGCAGCTGTGTTTTATCATTCGTGTTGATCCAACACGAGGCTGTCACAGAGACAGCTGGACGACCATCTAACAGCTGAAAAACATCCAGATTCTGACGACGATTTGGTGACCAGCTTCGGCTGATGTCATGACATTTTTTTTATTCAGCATAGACGGGCGTTGAAGTCTCCAGTTCACAGCTGAAGTCATGGTTTATGCTGTGACTTTAACCCTCTGAGTTCAGATTTGGATTAAATTTGTCGCAGCATTTCGTGGTCGGGATGACGTGTACGAAAGGAGACCTGTAGGATGAGAACACACAAGCAGTGGAATACATAGTGTGTAGATCTCAAGACACCGTATCAGTTGCCAATGACAAACAAAACTGCCAGTGGGAAACAGTTAGCAGGGGGGGGGGGGGGGGGGGGACGGGAGTAGACCGGGCAGGAAAATGTTGATGAGGCAGTGTTCTGCCGCAAGAAATCAGCGGGGAGATAAGTTTTCTTGAAAGGAAACTGTGACGTTCTTGTAATAATGCAGTACTTAAGGACATACAAAATGACCAAAAATGATTTGTGGGGATGGGTGAGAGTTAGAGAGAGAGGGGGGAGGGAGGAGAGAGAGAGAAAGTATGCTGTTGAACCACAGTTTCGTCTAGTCCAAGGAGTGATCATGCAATGAAATATGAGCCTGGGAATGAAATTCTGCGCCCTGGATATGGAATTCGTGTCCACCACAATTAAAACAAACCTGAACGATGTGTGCGTACACACACACACAAAGCAAGACTGGGCATGCGCGAAGGTATGACACCGAATGACATGAGCCTGAGAAAGTTTATGATAAAGACACAACACTGAAACCAGCCTGAGTCAGACAATGAGGACGTGAAGCCGACAGAACGTATCCCTGCGCGCCAAAAGAAATACAATGATGAAAATGCAAGCTCCACAAAGGAATGAAACGAAGCAGAAAGACCACCCGTACGAACGAAACAGTCGACTCATAACTTGAAAATCATGAAGTGTTTAACACTGAATGACAGCAAGCAGAAATACCCGTACTGGCAAAGAAAGACCACTAGACTCATCCCGAACTCCGCATGGCCAACACTGCCACCCTCAAGATTGAACTTTGGCCGCACACAAAATGTTTGGAGGCCACAAAGACATTCATCGACGAGTCTGTTGCTGGCGTTGTGACGACAATGAACGAAGCAAATCAGTAGATGTGGTTGTGAAAGGTATACTCTCGGCTAAAAACAACCCAATGACGTACTGTAGATGACAGAGCACGTGGTATACTTCACGAGGACTACCTGGTGTTCCTGGCCCAGATCGCTGTTGTTGTCCAAGATCTCCTCAAGTGGCTTCTCCGTCTCAACCGACCCTCGCCTTGTGTTCGTCCACCTCGTCGATCCGCTCGTTGGCTCGCTCACTTCCGCCTCTTCTCCTCCTCCCACTCTCTCCGCCTGCACGATGTTCACCTTCTGTTCTCATTCATTTCACTCGTGACCCGAAGACGGAATGTGGGAACCTGAATGGTGGTGGTGGTGGTGGTGGTGACACAACAGTACCATCCAAGGTTGAAGAACCTCGGGGAGTTTTTACTCGAGGAAGGAGGAGGAAGAAAAGAATTGTTATCATCTGAAAATGTTGGCTTTTTCTTTCTTTTTTTTTCTTTTTTTTCTTCTTTTTCTTTTTCTTTTTCTTTTTTCTTTCTTTTGGTCTGTTTTGTTTCTTTCTCCATTTGTGTGAAAATACCAATGAACTCAAAACTAATGGAACGCACACTGGGGTGAGTCTGTGTGCGTGTAGATTCGTGTTTTGGGTGGTGCGTATTAGTTGTGAAATCATCGGTGGTCACTCCATGTTGGGTTTCGTAAAGTTGTTTTCCCCTGTTTTCTTGTTGTGTATGTGATTTATTTACATGAATAATCGCATAGCACATACATGCCCCATGTACAGAATAATACAAGAAAGAGACCGCAAGGGAAAAATAATGCCGCAGCGGTCTTCTGTTTAACAATACCACTGATTAAAAAAAGAAAATTGACAAACGACCAACACCATTCACAACTACAATAACAGCATGCACATGTTCGCGAACATACACGCGCATACACACGCGTAAAATTAGCAAGCAACATCGGCTATCAACTTATTTAGAAGCGTTTCTTCAGACCACGAGGAAGTTGAATCAGTTAGCTGTCTTAGTAAGTTTTCTTTCACTAATAAAAATGAGTTGCTTTTATTATTGATAGTTGTGCACGTGTTGTCAGTATGTGTTGCTTGTTGGATATATTCTTTTGTTTTTGTCTCGTATTTATAATTCCTTGTGGATGGTAAATCGGGTGTACATGACATAGCCACTACGAATATTAAGGATGACGTAAACATACCCTGTGTGTGTGAGAGAGAGAGAGGGGAAGGGGGGGGGGGACTAGGGGATGGGGGTTGTCTGTGTGTGCGCGCGCTAGCAGGTGCGTCTGTTTTGGATTGTGAAACGTTCACTTGTGACAACAGATTTCTTTGTGTGAAGTTGGGTTACTCCCCTTCCTCCCCATTGGCAGCGCGTATTCAATCTCTCTCTCTCTCTCTCTCTCTCTCTCTTGCTACGTTATCATTGTCCCTTCATTGAGAATGTATCCACTTTTTTTTTTTTTGACAAAGACGACTCATTTCTTGGCTCGGGTTTCTAAACGCATGCTGTTTGTTGTTGTCGGTCGAGACGACGAAGACCATCTAGTCATCCTGGGTTCCTCTGGCCTCCATGAGAGCGTTTGCCCTGTTGCAGTTCGCCAAACAATAGTTTCTTTGGCAGCCGATGGTCTGGCATGCGAACTACGTGACCTGCCCAGCGAAGCTGTGACTGCATCAGGATGGTGAAGATGCTAGGCAGGCCAGCACAAGTGAGGACTTCAGTGTCCGGAATCTTGTCTTGCCCCGTCATGTTTCTAAACGCCTGCTAAGTACGTGCAGCGCGCAGGATGTCCTCGGTGTAGCGTCTCACACGAAAGACTAGCATTCAGGCCACAACGTGCGAGGCAGGTGCTTGGAAGGTAGAAAGACAATAAAACCATAGGAGAGCCCCACCTCTTGTGACATACCAATTATGGGACTCTGGATTCCTAAACTAGTGCGCTATCCGCCAGGCCGGATTTCCTCTCTCTCTCTCTCTCTCTCTCTCTCGCTATGTTTAATCTAGTAAGGGCTTTCCAGAAAAATAAAGATATTAGTTATAAGATCTACTTTAAGATTTTTGATGCCAAAATTAAACCAATCTTATTATATTCATCTGAAGTTTGGGGCCTTAACCGTTTGGAATGCCTAGAAAAGATTCATTTGATTGCATGCAAACGTTTCTTGGGTGTCCCAAGTAAGACACCAAAACAAAATGGTATATGGGGAACTGGGAAGATATCCGTTATATATCAACTCCTATATATGTGCTATGAGATATTGGTTTAAGCTGCTTAGAATGGACCAACAAAGGCTTCCTCGTCAAGCATACGAAATGCAGTTAACTCTAGATCAAAACGTAAAGAAATGCTGGGTGACAAAAATAAGAGAATTGTTATGCGAGACTGGGTTTAACTTTGTATGGCTACAACAGGGAGTGGGTGATGTTCGAGGATTCTTGGCAATTTTTAGGCAAAGACTAGTTGATATGTTTACTCAAGAATGGGCAGGATCTATAAGAGACAGGGAAAGGTACGCGTGTTACAAATCGTTCAAATCTATTTTTGAACGAGAAATGTATCTTTGTAACATTGATGTGTATTGTTTTAGGGTTGCTCTGTCTCATGCTAGACTTAATGTTCTACCTCTGAACAATAATCTTCATAGGTTCAGTGATAATTCTTATGACAAAAATTGTCCTTATTGTGCTAATATAATAGAAGATGAATATCATTTGATATACAGTTGCCCACTGTATACAGATTTTCGTGCAGCACTTATATCTAATCTTCTTCATTTACCAATGTCCACTCTTCTTCAGGCACATCAGTATCAAAGAACCCTTCCACTTTCAAAATTTATATTTCTGTCAATTCGAAGGAGACAGAGCCTGACTGCTTAAATGATAATACATGAAAACATGAAGATAGTAAGATAATGATTTTTCCCATATAATTGCAAATGCATTCATGTTTACTATCATCTATATTGATCGAATAGGAAGTTTCCGAGGAGTTTATCATATACTTATTTATGCTCTTGTTCTTTGTGGTTCGAATCTTATATTTATTTCTTGTTTCGAATTGTAATGCGCGGTATGTCCCGACCCTTTTTCCCCCCCTTGTCCCTTTAACCCCCCCCTTTCCCCCCCCCCCCTTTTTTCCCACTTAATGGGGCCTGGGGCCCGTGTTCAAAAAAACATTTTGTTCGTTCGTTCGTTCGTTTTTTCCCCTCCTCTCTCTCCCCTCCCTCCCCCCTCTTTCTCTCTCTCCTCCTCTCTCTCTCTCTCTCTCTTGTATCATTGAAGTAGTATCGTTCTTTTAGCTCTGTTTGCTTGGAAGTCTACCAGGGAGGGGCATCTTTTATGCGGACACCCCAATTTGACGCAGTGTAACGATGGTGTAGAAATTGGGTGTGTTTGTTGCAACAGTCAAAACCCTATGTGAATTTTTAAGTATGACGTTCTTTGTTTTTAAAATTCATCTATGGTTTTCACCCAAAATTTTTAAAGCATTTTTTCGTGTTTAACACCAAACATTCCTTTTTCGTTTCCCCCCCCCTTCCCTCCCCCTTTTTTTTTTGGGTTTTTTGTGTGTGTGTTGGTGTGGTGTGTGTGTGGGGTTTTTTGTGTGTTTTGGAACTTTTTATGGCGGTGGATGTTTTTTGCAGAAGGGGGGGGGGGGGGGCGTTTTTTTAAATAATTCGGTGATGTAATTCGAGGGGGGGTGGGGGGGGGGGGGGGTGGTATTGGTGGGGGTGGTGTTTGTTTGTGGTTTGTTCTTTTGTTGGTTTGAGTGAATGTTAAAAGTAAAGGTGTGGGGGCGGGTTTTTTTTAATTACAGTTTGGGAATTTACCTGGGGGAGTGATGGGGGTTTTTTCTGTTTCTTTCTTTCCTGTGTGTGTTTGTGTTGGTTTGGTGTGGTGTTGGTGTGTTTTAAAATGTTATTTTATTTTAAGCACACGGGAACCCCCCTTTTTTGGAAAAAAAAGAGTCTCTCAAACCCTTTGGGAGCGAACTATGTTGGTGGAGTTAAAAAAATGCTGTTTGTTTGGGGGTTTTTTTTTTTGTTGTTGTTGTTTTTTCCGGCAGTTGTATTTACTTTAACGTATTCCATTTACGTTTTTTTTTTATATTATATTTCTGCCTTAGAGGAAAAAAAAAAATCTATTTACATTTAGAGGAAGAAATTTTGGATATAGCGGGTGAGTGAGGCGGGGGAGGGGTGGGGGGGGGTGGGGGGTTGGGCAGTTTGTAGGGTGGGGGCGGGGGGTGGGTGTGTGGGGTGGGTTGTGTGGTTGTGTGTGGTGTGTGCCGCCGCACGATGAAAGACAGAGATTTCATATTGACAGGAGGCTAATTTTGGTGTTAGAGTAGAGGACATAGATGGGGGTAGGGTAAAAGGCAGGGGGGGTGTGGGGGGTGGTGGGGGTGTGTGTGGGGATAAAAACCGGGGGCTTCTTTGATGAATAGGGGTTTATAGAGTGGGATGAATGGAAAAAGGGGGGGGGGGAAAAAAAGGGGGGGGTAAAATTTTGGGGGTTTTTTTTGGGGGAAAGGGGTGGGGGGTGG
>CM031600.1:10951274-10991755 GCA_018398815.1 Conus ventricosus | reverse complement strand
TTCTTTACCCACCCTCTGTTATATTGAAAAAGGAAAAAGCTGTTGCAAAATAACAGTGCTAAACAACAACAAACAACAACAAAGAGATGCTATTTGGGCAAGCAATGGACAGCTTGTGTCCACCTCAGGCGGTAGCGTGCTAAGTATTAGCGATGGAAATGTAGTTAACTGGAAGACTGACTCTCTTATTCCAAAATGCACAACCTCACCTGACCCTTATCTTTGCCTCCCTCTAGCTCAACAAAACGTCACCCCCAGTTTACGCCACAGTGTAAGTAAGACAACAGAGTACTCTTCTCTTGTTCTTCATCAATAAAGTTAAAAAAAAAAAATGTCTTCCCGCTGTCGGCGGTGTGGACAGTCGCTGACTACCTAACAGATGACAAGCCAAAAGGCGGAATGAAAGTAAATATGAACTGAGGCAGGGAACAGTAAACAATTAACAAGTAGCCCTGGTAACTCTTGCTCCGACAAGAAAACGCAACTCCAGAGGACTGCTGCTTACGACACCGAATCGCCTAGCAGACATGACAGCACAGAGCACACACAAAGAAACATCCCCTTGTCTGTTCGGTGTGCTCTGTGCTGTCGTCATGTCTGCTAGGCGATTCGGTGTCGTAAGCAGCAGTCCTCTGGAGTTGCGTTTTCTTGTGGGAGCAAGAGTTACCCTACTTGTTAATTGTTTAAAAGGTGGATGTAACAAGATAAGAACGTACTTTTGTCTCCGAACATCCTTGAACGAAGATAGGTGACAGACGGCCCCAGGTCAAAATGGAACTTACAGCTTGATCTTCATAACACTTAGCCTACTGAGCCTCGTTAAACACACACACACACACACACACACACACACACACACACACACACACACACACATGCATTTCTTCCACAGACAGTAATATTGCGATAGTTCTGAATTTTTATCAATATTTTCTAGTGTGTGTGTGTGTGTGTGTGTGTGTGTGTGTGTGTGTGTGTGTGTGTGTGTTGTGCATTTTCTGAGAATTCTCCCGATTGCAATTCGTGTTATACTGTCTTTTGAGAATTCTATCGTCCGAGCTGTGAAAAGTCTGCGTAGCAGTTGGAGCTTCTGAGAAACAGGTCTGAGACTGGTAGGCTTCGTCTGTCAGTTTGTCACTCTTCCCCTCCTGTATAGCCCCCATGGAAGGCGCCGAAAGTGTGTGTGTGTGTGTGTGTGTGTGTGTGTGTGTGTGTGTGTGTGTGTGTGTGTGGTGTGTGCGCGCGCGTGTGCGTTTATGTGTGTGTGCACGTGCGCATGCATGATGTTCAAAACCGTGATGGCACTCCAGACAAAGTTTCACTATAACTAGTTATTCTCAAACAGTACGAAATAAAGGGGAAAGAACGAAAGAAAGAACAAAACAAAACAAAAAAAAAAACAAACAAAACAAACAAACACATACATCTTTAGTCTGTGAACCCAAGTTAACATCAATTAAACTCCGCGTCTGACAAAAAAAGACACTTGTTTTTGACAGTCTGGGAGAGAGAGAGGAGAGGAGAGAGAGGAGAGAGAGAGAGGAGAGAAGAGAGAGAGAGAGAGAGAGAGAGAGAGGTGGGGGGAGGAGTAAGCAGGGTGGGATCAGGTGTCCAGGGGTGGGGTGGGGTGGGGTGGGGGTGTGGAGGAGGGAGAGCAACTCACTGTGCAAATATGCGCATCACACATGGTGTTTGTTGCATGCATATTCAAACAATCACGCACACAGGCAAACAATGACATAATATTGCTTAGCACACCGAATACATACTGACATCAAAAAACCAGATCAATGATCACAAAGTACAGATGTAGAAAACTCGTCTAAAGCTTCATTGACACAAATTAACACATGAAGAGTCTTTCCTGTGAATCCATAATCGGTATTAAGGCATTGTTTACGGAAAGGTTACAGCGTGCATACGGAGAGAGGGAGGGAGGAGGGTAGGGGTGGGGTGGGGGGAGGACTGTCAGGTATGAAGTGGAGGCGGGGGGGGGGGGGGGGAGGGGCAGGGATGGAGAGAGAAGGGTGGCAAGGGGATGAGGGAGGTGGGGGTTGGGGCTGGGAGGGGCTATAGTTCAAATCCCGACATCACGTAAATGACGACAAAATCTCTATGCTTATACAACTATTATACATGGTACACATCACACATATTGAATCCGACTATTGTACAAAAACCTAACATCTCTCTCTGCCTCTCTCTTCTCTGTCTCTGTCTCTCCCTGCCTCTGTCTCTTTTGTGTGCACACACACACATACACACACACACACACACACACACAACACACACACACACACACAACCCACACACACACACACACACACACACCACACACACACGCACACAGCACAAAGAAGGGCAACTGTAACACGAGAAGGATGCTGTGCGGGAAAAAAAATCCGCACATTCACAATGAAACACCCAAATCGCCAAAAAAAAAAAAAAAAAACATCCCATGAAAAATTCATAATCTTAGAACAAGAAAATAAACAAAAAGAAAAAGAAAAGAAAGCTGATACTTTACACATCATCAACAACCAAAGCATGTTGGTTGTGAACACGCCAACGTGTACACACACAGCGAAAGCACATCGAAAGACGCCATCCAAATACCGGAAAACAACGACATGAAGTGACTCGGCACAATAAACCAGACATCCAAGACTCCCAATATTTCAAAGCGATTGGTTACATAATTACATCCAGAACGACACACGGAACGCAAATACGTCTTTTCATCGCGCTGATGCCGCAAAACGACACGTACGTTCAATATCCCATTCACATAGGTCCAACAACAAAAATAGTGGTAATAACAATACTAACAATCACATATTAATAACAATTAACAAAATGCTCTCACCACACGAATATTAGCGCGAACAGTTGAAGCAGACTTTTAACAACAAAACAAAACAAACAAACAAAAAGTTGTGTGCGGAGGGGGGGGGGGGGGGGGGGGGGGGGGGGGGGGGGGGGATGGGGAAGGAAGAGGGAGGATATACGAACGGTTACATCTAGATCGGCGATCAACCGAATTAAAAGAAAAAAAAGAAACACAAAGCTTTTACCGCAAGCACAGTTACCAACCCTAATCCAATACTAGCCATCAACCAGTTCATTTACGGTAATCCCAGGGATATAGAGGCTTACTTTGGAATAAAATCAACACTTTATTACGAACGAAAAGAAAGCCACCGCATAATTCTGTCCCCCCCCCCCCCCCCCCCCCCCCCCCCCCCCCCCCCCCGCTCTCCTTTTTCTCCACGCCTACCTCCCCACCCCACCCACCCCAACACCCACACACACCACACACACACACACACACACACACACACACACACACACACACACACAAATACACACTCGCCTTTCCTCGCTAAACAAGAGCATGCGGGGTTGTTCATATGGAGTTTTCTTTGCACATTCATTGTGGGACTCAAGAATCCGCTCTCTAACATCATAATTTCACCCAAAAAAAAAGAAAAAAAAAAAGAAGAAGAAAATCGATACAAATTAGGAAACAATGACTGATAATTTGATAAAATTGTCAATAATTTCAAAACAAATTACCAATAATAAAAGACACCACAAACAACCAGAAGACACCCTGATAATTAATTACATAACAACCAGAAGAACACCCTGATAATTAATTACATAACAACCAGAAGACCACCCTGATAATTAATTACATATTTGAAAAACGATGCAATGGTGATTGGTATTTTATTAGGATGACAACAGGGGAGAAACGCCTTGACGAGTTTGACCAATTGCGAGCTACTTTATTGCAGTACTCAACTAACTGCACAGCCCGACAAATTATAGTTTATATAAACTGGATGAGAGAGAGAGAGAGAGAGGAGAGAGAGAGAGAGAGAGAGAACAACCTAATTACAATTCATTTTCCTTTCGTTTGTTATTCCGATTGTATTCGATAGGTAACAAACATGTTGTTCAAGACTATTTCTTGTTCTTAGTATCATTTTGTTCTCTTTCTCTATGGTATACAGTGCAGTGAGTAGATAATTATGCTCTGTAATCTGTACTTTTTTTCTCAGCATTGTCACGAGAATTTAAAAGTTATTAGAACCAGGTCACAGAAAAAAATATTGCAGAGTAACGAAGTTCCAGTAATTCTTTCCATGCAAATCAAAGCCAAACAAAAAAAAATCACCAGAAAATTTAAGATTCGGATCCTGCTTTTATCATGAATATGAAACTGATTTCAACACAATACAGAGGAAGACTATGCATAATGCGCCACACACACACAACACACACCCCACACAACACACAACACACACACACACACACACACAAATGTATATGTCACCATCAAGCTGCTATTTAAAGCGATCATAAGCAACTGACAAAGGTGATTGCATTAATCACATCTTGTCTTGGACACTTTCCTATTTCGGTATCTCTTTAATTTTGATAAAGAAAAAAAATCTTAAACAAAGGACGAGTTGGCAATAATAGATTATGTGGACTTTACCAAATACCTTTGAAGACATTTTAATCATGAAAGACTGTGAAGGCTTCGACACGGAGGTGTGAAATCTCCAAGGATGTTCAAGAAGTGCAGAAGCCCCGGACAACTACTCCTTACACGACCCCCCTCTCCTTCCCCCCTCTCCCACCATCACCTCTTCCTTCCATTCTCCCCCCACTCTAGTCAACCCCTACCTCAAAGAAGCCCCCGGGTTTTTACCCACACACCCACCACCACCACCACCACCACCCCCACTCCCTTTACCACAAAACCCCCATCACTTGTCCTCTACTCTAACACACAAAATTTAGCCTCCTGAAATAAATTTTCCCTCCGTTTTTTCATCGTGCGAGCCGCACACCCACACACACACCACACAAAACACACACACACCACAACACACCGCCGCCACCACCACCCCCCAAACAGCCCAGCCCCCCCCCCTTTTCATCCTTTCACACCACTTAACATTTACATGAAGCTTCCAGACACAAAATCAAACGGGATTTTTCAACACTGTCCTTTTCATGTTAAACATGAACAACCAACACTATAGACTAGGTCAGATCTCCCTTTTTCAATACGACTTTTGTGATTGCGGTCCTTTCAAGCGTACAGATTTGTGTTTTTACACTTGTTACCTACTTTCCTACTGGTGCTTTACTCCCGTTTTCCTTTAAAACCATCTCATCTTCCAGGGCCCCCTCCAAAAGGCTTCTTTTCCAAGATGCCCTTCGGGCCCTTTCCCAAACAAAGCCAAAAGCGGGTTTGCCCAGTCGGGAATCCATAGGAGCAAATTCAGGAGACATAGGGGTGGCATTCAGTGCATTCTTTTTTTGATCAGCAGAAACAGAGCACTCTCCCTTTACTTTTGGGAAAAAAGGGCCCACACACGATTCCCCATGCCCAAAACAACTCCACTCTCCAAATTGAGCGAAGATTAAACACATCAAAAAAAACCAACAGACCAAGACAAAATTTTTTTAAACACGATAGATGAAATGTGGACTTTTTTCATTTTTTTAGTCGGGCTGACTCCCCTTTTCCCCCCTAAATTTTAATCCTACCAGAAGCTTGTGCTCCAGTTAAAGAAAGCATATGTAGCCTAGGGGGAAAACATTTGCCACAAAGCAAAATTAATACATATTTTTTCCAGCTCAAAAAAGAATTTGACAAATTATTAAATCCCTCATGGTAAAGATTTTTGGGAATGGTCAAAAACCAAATTGTCATTCATTTCCAAACCCTCTCCCCTGAAAAAAATTTTGGAACCATTTATTAAAAAAAAAACCCCAAACAACCGGGTTTGCCTTGCTCCAGCATGTCATTTCAAAAGTATATCCAAGTAAAAAACTACTTTTAAAAAACAATCTTGACGCTGAACCAAGAAGCGCACATGCTTGCAGAGGCAAGGTCAAGTGCACCGGAGCGAATCTATAAGGCAAGATGAAAAATGAAAAAGAAATCGCTCAATGGGGGCTACAGAGGGGGAAAAATCATAATAAAAACCCCACACAGATGGAAAAATAATGGCCAACTCAGACAGGACGATCGAATGACCTACGATGGAGCACAAAATAGCCTACACAGAGGAAAAACAGAATAGCCTCACAGCTGGAAGCACGAGTGAACCTACAGCAGGAAGCACAGAAGAGCCTCACGGGGAAGCACAAATGAGCCTACACAGAGAGGAGGAACACAGAATGGCCTACACAAGAGGGGAAGCACAGAAGAGCACACAGAGAGGAAGCACAAAATGAGCCTACACAGAGAGGAAGCCCAAAAAGACCCCAAGGGGGAGGAACAAATGAGCCTACGAGCCAAAAAACAGAAAGAGCCTACAAAGGAGGAAGAACCAATAAACCTACAAAAAAGGGAAGACATAACCCTACTTAGACAGGAACACAGAAAGACCCCGTTGTTTGTCTTTCAATTTCAAAGATGACCTGATTTCAATTAATGGGAGATCCCGAGTGGGGCCTAGATGGAGGAGGTGATGGGGGCCCTGGAAGGGAATGCCAACTTTTGAGGGAAAGTAGCGCACAGAAAAAGCCTACACAGAGAGGAAGAAAAAATAGACTACAGAGGGAAGAACACATGAACCTACAAAGATGGAAGAACAAAGCCTATTTAGACAGGAAGAACAAAAAGGCAAGGGAGGAAGAACAAATGACCTACACAGGATGAAAACAGAAAGAGCCTACACAAGAGGAAGAACAAAAGACCCTACACAGAGAGGAAGAAACTGAAAGAGCCTACACAAAAGGGGAAGAACAGAAGGGCCTACACAAGGGGAAAGAACAGAAGGGGCCTACACAGGAGGAAGAACGAATACCTACCCCGATAGAACAGACTAAACCTACCAGAGAGGAAGAACAGATGACCCTACACAGAGAGGAAAAACAGACTGAACCTCAGAGGAAAAACAATGAACCTACACAAAAGGAAAAAAGACTAAACCCTAAGAGGGAAAAACGACTAAACCTACACAGAGAGGAAAAACAGAAAGACCCTACCAGGAGGAAGAACAGAATGAGATAAACCAGGAGGAAGAACACAAAAGAACCTAAAAAATAGGAACATAAGGTACTTGACAAAAAGAACAAAAAAGCCACGCAGAGGGGAAACGAAAAGCTTACAAAAGGGGGAAAGCACAGAATGAGTCAACACAGAAGGAAGAACATAACCAAACTCAACAGGAAGAATAGAAGGGGCCTACACAAAGATAGGAAAACGAACCTACTCAGACAGGAAGAATAAAAAACCCTACAAGAAGGAACACGAAAGAGCCTACACGAGAGGAAAAAAAACAAATGAGCCCCAGAGAGGAAAAAAAAAAGGCCTACACAGAGAGGAAGAACTAAAAGGGCCTACACAAGGAAGAACAGAATGGCCTATAGACAGGAGAAAAAAAGACCCTCACAGATAACAAATGAGCCTACACAGGAGGAAAAACAAAAAGAGCCTACACGAGAGGAAAACTGAAAGAGCCTACAAGGAGGAAAAACGAATGACCTACACAGGAAAAACAGAAGGGCCTACACAGAGGAAGAACAGAAAGAGCCTACACAGGGGGAAAACAAAAAGAGCCTACACAGAGAGGAAGAACTGAAAGAGCTAACAGAAAGGAAAACAAATGAGCCTGCACAGGGGAACAAATGAGACTAACAGAGGGGAAAAGAACACAAATAAACCTACAAAGATAAAACCCTACTTAGACGGGGAAAAACGAAAGAGCCTAGCAAGAGGAAGAACAGAAAGACCCAACACAGAGAGAAGCACGAATGAGAACACGGGGAAGAAGTAAGTCTCGCAGGAAAAATAAAATGGTTACCAAGAGGAAGCGCAAAAAGAGCCTACACAGAGAGGAAAAACAAATGCCTACACAAGGGGAAAAAACAGAATAAACCTACAGAGGAAAAACAGTCGAACCTACACAGAAGGAAAAAAACTGAACCTACAGAGGGAAAAACAAAAACCTACACAGAAGGAAAAAAGACGAACCTACAGAGAGGAAAAACAGACTAAACCTTAGATAGGAAAAACAGAAATAACCTACCAGAGAAAAAAAACAGACGCCCTACACAGAGGGGGAAAAAAAAGACTGAACCTAACGGGGAGAGGAAAAAAAGAAAACCTCACGAGGAAAAAACAAAAATACACGAGGGAAAAACAAGACCTGAACCTACACAGAGGAAAAAAAAGACTAAACCCTACACAAAAGGAAAAACAGAAAACCTACACAAAAAAAAAAAACAGACTGACCTACACAAAGAGGAAAAAACAGATGAACCTTACAATGGGAAAAACTGAAAAGACCCTACACAAGAGGAAAAACAGACTGACCTTACAGATAGGAAAAATTAAAGAGCCTACAAAGAGGAAAAATAGAACTAGCCTAAAAGAGAGGAAGGTCCATGACAAATGAAGCTGCAAGACAGGTCACAGCAAACAACTGGGCTCATATACATATTATACAGAATTAAAAGGGGGGCCGCCTTTTTGTGAAAAGATTGTGGCTACATATACTTTAATATACAAAAAATCTAAAAGGGGAAAACCCTATATGGAAACAAAAATGGGCCAATAATAATATACAGAATCTAAAAGGGGGGACCCCTATATGTGAAAAGATTGGGGCTACATATATAAAATTTATATACAGAATCTAGAAGGGGCACGCCTAATGGAAACCGATTGGGCTACATATATACATATATAACAGAATCAAAAGGGGCACGCCTATTTGAAACAAAAAGGGTACATATACATATAATACAGAATCTAAAAGGGGGAAAAACCCTATTGTAAAACAGTTGGGGGCTACATATATACAAATATACAAATCTAAAAGGGGGCACGCCTAATTTGAAACAAAATGGGCACAATATATTATACAGAATCTAAAAGGGGGAAGCCTATATGTGAAACAGTTTGGGGCAATAAAACATAAATTCAAAAACTAAAAGGGGCACGCCTATTGTGAAACAAAATGAGGCTACTATACTATATATACAAATTAAAAGGGGGGCCCCCCCTATATGTGAACGAAGGGCTACTATCAATATATAAGAATCTAGAAGGGGGCACGTTTTGGGAAACAGAATAGGCTACATAAATAAATTACAGAACAGAAGGGACGCCTATTGTAAAACAGAATGGGTAAATACATTATACAGAATCTAAAAGGGGGGCCGCCCTTTTGTGAAACAGAATGAGGCTACATTACATTAAAATACAGAACTAAAAGGGGGAAAACCCCCCAATGGAAACAAATGAGGCTAATAATATCAGAATCTAAAGGAGCAGCCTAATGTAAAACGAATGAGGCTACAATATATACAGAATCAAAAGGGCAGCCTTAGGAAAAACTGTGGCTAAAAATAATATATAACAGAACTAGAAGGGGCACCCCTATATGTAAAACCAGAATGAGGTACATATCATAATAACAAATCTAAAAGGGGCCGCCTATAGGAAAACAGAATGGGGCACATATACAAATATACAGAATCTAAAGGGGGGCACGCCTTATTAAAAACAAAAGGGGCTCTATACAATATATACAGAATCTAAGGGGGCACCCCTAAGGAAACAAAAAGAGGTACATATACATATATAACAAATTTAAAAGGGGGACGCCTATATGTGAAACAGACTGTGGCTACATTACATATTTTAACAAAATTAAAAGGGGGCACCCCTTATGTAAACGAATGAGGTATGCACGGTGGAAGCATAGACTAAAAGACAATTCGCCAAGCTCGAAATTTTTGGCATAAATCGGTTTAGAAGAGCATCAAATGTATTGGAAAAGAGCCTGCGCAAACATTGCCGACACGTTTTAAATGGTGGAAAAATGGAATCGTACTGCTTTTTTTAAAAGAAAAAAGGGCCGTAATGGGAAAACAATGCAATCTTTTCAGAAAGTCCCCATGACTGCACACACTGAGCCAGGAGTAACTCCCATCCCGGGAAGGGGGAAAAGGGAAAACATTCCACGAATCACCCTAAGCGGTCTCCCCCCCCTTCTTTTCCATCCCCTATCACCCCACTCCCAAACCCTTCACCCTCTCACCATCCCCACCCCCCCCCCCCCCCCCCCCCCCCCCCCCCCCCCCCCCCCCCCCCCCCCCCCCCCCCCCCCCCCCCCCCCCCCCCCCCCCCCCCCCCCCCCCCCCCCCCCCCCCCCCCCCCCCCCCCAAAAAAAACCCACTTTTTCCCCCCCCCCCCCCCCCCCCCCCCCCCCAACAATTTTTTTCTTTAAAAAACCAAACCCCACCCACCCCCCCCCCCCCCCCCCCCCCAACCCCTTTCTTTCCCCCCCCCCCCCCCAAACCAAAAAAAAGTCATTTGCCACTCTTGTCCCATCCCCCTTTTTCCTTGGGGGTTTTCCGCATTTTTTTTCAAGCCAAAAATTTAAATAAAAACATGGTTCATGAAAATTTCAGTAAATTTCTGTTTGAAGGCGTTTTAATAAATCCCCCTTTTTCCTAAAAACCGGTTCACTCAAAAACGGTAGGTACCACGGCATGTTAAAAAAATAAATAAAAAACCATAAAAAAAGTGCACCAGACGTTTGGCCCCTGGAGCAAATTTAGAAAAAAGGGGGGCCCGATATTTAAGAAAATAAAAAACAATGGCCCAAATTCAGGGCCCGGGAATAGTAAAAAAATTTAGGGAAGAAAATAGAAAAAACGCAATTGGATCTCAGAACTGTCGAATCAATTTGTTTTTTTTAATGAGATTGCATTTGTGGCAATCTTTATGGCACCCGGCAGTGAGTTTCCCCAGCCGTACGAACTGGGAAAAAGAAGTAAGTGGGGGTCAATATTTGAGGGTATAGTTAACATTTCCGCCCCTGGTGCTACTTTTATTCAATACTATTGTTCCATTGAAATCAATTTTCTTTTGCTCTGCCTTTTAAAAAGTGTTAATTTAATAAAATTCTTCTCTCTTCTAAGGGTTTCCATTCTAAAATTTCCCCAGTTTTCCTGTATTCCCCCTTTTCTTGATGTGGTTCCTGTTAGAAACCCGGTCCTCTTCTGAATCTTTTCAAAGGGTTTTCAAAACCTTTAGAGGTAAGGATCCCAAACTGAGCAACCATATTCGTACGGGCTAACCGTGTTTTGTAGCAGTCCCTCTTTAAAAATTTTGGGGGGAGTCTTTTATTCTGTGTAAAAAAAGCTAAGATTTATTTGTTTCTTACAAATAAATTGTAATGTTCTTTTTCCCTTTGAGACGACTATCTATAATCAGCCTAAAAAATTTTTTAGCATTTTTTCTTTAAGAATAGTATTAGGATAGAAAACGATCTAATTAGGAGCGTTTGTTAATAACGCACACTTTGGGACTTTTTAGGGTGAAATTTCCTTTTCCAAATTCTTTCCCATCTTTTTAAACGTTAGATCTTTAAATGGTGTTTTTTCTTGCTTCTGATTGTTCTATATACTAAAATGTCACTGCAAAAAGCCCTTTTAGTAGTTCCAGGGGAGGTTTTTTACTTATGTCATTTTAAAAAAATTAAAAAAAACAAGGGGCCCCGAAAAATTCCCTGTGGGACACCTGACAAGACTGGTTTACAATGGGTGAGACCCCTTTCCCCAACAACTTTTGGTTCTCCCAAGGGAATGACTAGCCCATTTTAGCAAAAAACCGCCAATGCCAATTGGGGTTTTAATTTTTAAACAGAGGCCCTCATGGTCAATATCAAAGGGTTTTGAAAAAACTAATAAAATTGCTCTATTTTCTGTCTGTTTTAAGACATTACTAAAATCATTGAGATTGTTATAAGTTGGTTTTCACAACTCCTTTCGCTGTCTAAAACCAAGCTGGGCTTATTTAAGAAATCAATTTGCAAAAAGGGCCATTAGCTACTATATATTATGTTTCAAATAATTTAGCGATATGGATGTAAGAATTCAGGGCTTGTTCTTGCTTTTGTTTTTTCACCCTTTTTTAAAAAAGGGAACAATGTCGCATCACGCCACTCATAGGGAATCCCTGGGCCAGTAAGCTTGGAAAGTAATTGGGATACCTCACTCAATTTATTGGCACATAATTTAAAGGGTTCCAGGGAAACCCCTGGACCGTAGCTTTTTTTCTTAATATTGGGCAGTAACTTAAATACTCCTGCTTTGTTTACTTTGATGTTTTGCATCAGGGGGTTTTTTCATCATCCTTTTGTTAACATTAATTTAAAAGGGTTTTGGGGTTTGAGAAAACTGAAAAAAAAACTGCTTGTTTAGTAAGTTTGCTTTCCCTTTTGGGGGCCGTATTGGTTATTCGGGGGTTTTTCAGGCTGGAAACCCAAAGTTGTCCTTCTCTTACTCCTTATTAAGACCTAATTTCTTGTTTTGAGATCACCTTCCGAAATCTCGAATTAACTTTTTTGGAGTGAGCAAGTCTACATTCTCTCTGACACCCCTTTTCTTAAGTTTATACCCAACCAGTAATCTTTCTGAATTGGTGTAGTTTTTTAAATTTTTTAAAAGAACGATGTTCCTTCCAACAAACGTTTAGTTTTTTTGTAGAACCCTGGGTGGTGGGTTTTTGCTTTAAGTTATTTTAGTAGGTATGTTTACCCTAATAAATTCCAAGTTAGTTTTTTTACACTTTCCCAAAAATCACGACATTATCTTTAACCATGGGACCTCAAAAAAAACGACTAAATTATGAGTATCCCTGCGCAATTTTGGAATCTCTTGGTTCCAAGTTGATGGGACGTTTAGGGGGTTTTTTTTTCGAAAAGGTTGAAAGTTACCTCTAAGAGAACCCTGTCATGATCACCCAGGCCTGCAAATTAAATTCCCGATTTCCTAAAACCCCTGGACAATTGGTAAAAAATAAATCAGGGAAGCCTTACCCCGAGTTGGTGATTCAACTGACTTTTCTAATCCCAAAAGGGCTTTGGTGGATAAAAAATGAGTTAAAATTTTTACGTATTGATTTCCAAGTATGGCTCTTACCCCCAACAATATAGATAAATTAAAGTCTCCACCAATCCCTATATTGCCTTCCCATTTGGGCCAAAACAATTTGAAATGTCCCCGCAAAAAGCAAACTCATTTTTATTGGCTGGAGTTTAAACGACCAATGAAGGTTTTATTCTTAAATTAATCCTACAAAAAAACTTTCCCCTTTTTTTTCCTTGTATAAAAAATCCGGCTAAGTTCTTCCTAATGGGAATCAAGATCCCCCCCCCTTTTTTCCAAGCGTCCTTTTATAAATATCAAAATCCTCCATTAGAACCCCACGCTGGGTGTTCCAGTTTCTAGCCAAATTTCTTTCCAAAACAACACAAAATTTTTTTTCAGTGCTAAAATACTGATTCCTTCCTTTTCTTAATAAAGATTGAAAATTTACGACTATGCATTAAGTTTTTCTTTTTCTCTTAATGATTTAGGGTTCAGTTGCACTTTATTTGGGATTTTTATCATTTTAAATCAGGGGGTGGATGCAAACTTTGGACAAAAATTTTAAGTTTTCTTTTGGGGGTCGGTCTGGTGGATAGGGCAAAACGGTTGCTTTCTGAGCTGCAGTTTTTTAATAAATCTTCAAAAAGTCTTTAACAAAGTTGGAAGCCCGAGGTAAACAAGCCATGAAAATCAATGATAATGCTTATAAACGCGAATTCATTAAAATACATTTAGTGTGAACCATGAATTGCGAGGGCACAGGGAACTGCTTTATGTTCCATGTGCTCTCAAATTGGGAAACTCCGCATGGGAAATTTTTTTTGGTGGACGGCCAGGATTGATTCAATGTCTGTAGGAAAGCTTAAAAAAACCCTAAAAATTTAAATCCTGTGTCTAACTCTTTTAATCAAAAAATTCCTTATCACTGTACTATTTCTGATGTTAATTGTTTTACTTGCCAGAGCAATCTTATTTGAATAAATGTTTTACTTGCCAGAGCAATCTAAGTCTGCACAATGCCAAGAACAAAAAAAAATAATGAAAAAGGAAAGAGAAAAATGAATGTGCTACATCATTTCTCCAACTCTGCCAGATGTAACATGCATTATGTCACCTCGGTCATGTTTCACTTCTGGAACTTGGGGGGGGGGGGGGGGGGGGCACAGGAAAGAAGCAAGTGCCAGACTATAAAGAACGTGCCCCCTGTATTATCACCTTTTCCCAATACAGCATCAACAAGCCCCCTGTATTATCACCTTTTCCCAATACAGCATCAACAAGCCCCCTGTATTATCACCTTTTCCCAATACAGCATCAACAAGCCCCCTGTATTATCACCTTTTCCCAATACAGCATCAACAAGCCCCCTGTATTATCACCTTTTCCCAATACAGCATCAACAAGCCCCCTGTATTATCACCTTTTCCCAATACAGCATTAACAAGCCCCCTGTATTATCACCTTTTCCCAATACAGCATTAACAAGCCCCCTGTATTATCACCTTTTCCCAATACAGCATTAACACCCCCCCCCCCCCCCCCTGTATTATCACCTTTTCCCAACACAGCATTAACAAGCCCCCTGTATTATCACCTTTTCCCAATACAGCATTAACAAGCCCCCTGTATTATCACCTTTTCCCAATACAGCATTAACAAGCCCCCTGTATTATCACCTTTTCCCAATACAGCACTGGAATTTCAGAAAGTGCATAACCATTACATTTACCTGTCTGGTTGAACATGCAGCAGTAACTGAACACACACTTCAAACGTTGTGGAATGGGAATTATGCCATCAAACTTTCGTAGTGGATATCACCTTGCATAAACTATGTGCAACACATACTTCTTTTTTTCCTTTTTTTTTTTTGCGGTGGGCTATATGTAACAAGCAAAGAAGAGATTACCAAGTCTGTACACTGCCAAGAAGGGCAAAACACGAAACAAAAAAACAAAAAATTTAGTCATGAATCTGCACCAATACTTGTTCCTGATTGACTGGAGAGGAAGGTGGAGGGGGCATAATCAGCTTCCTCGGCTGTTGCTGTTGCCGTTGCTGTTGCTGCTGCTGTGTTGGTGCCGGCGCCACCTGCTGCTGACTTGCCTCCCCTTTGGCACCTGAAACCTGTCTCTGGGGCGCCTTCTGGCGCCGCATGCGTTCCACCAGGCTCTGCTGCACCTCGAACAGGAAGGACCCTTTGCTGGTGGCGGCTCCCATCACCACCACCACCACCCCCTCCTCACCTGCCACCCTCGCCACCACACGCGCCCCGAGCCGCTGGTTGCCATGCCCACCAGGGCGTCGCCGTTGCCTTGGAAACAGCGGAAGTCCGTCTCGTCCACGGTGATGCGCGTGAGCGTGCGCGCGGGGTCTCGGAGGCAGTGCAAGATGGCGCGCCCGTCCTTGTCCGACACCTGGGCAACCCAATAGACATTTGAATCTTATGGCGGCCAGTGATCTCTCCCCCCCCCCCCCTCTCTCTCTTCACCCAACTAAACCTCTCTCTCTCTCCCCCATATTTTTACCGACGTAGCCTACTTCACCCAACTAAATAATCATCTCTCTCTCTCTCTCTCTCTCTCTCTCTCTCTCCTCTCTCTCTCTCTCTCTCATATTTTACTTACGTACTTCACCTAACTGAATAATCACGAAATGCTAGACAACACTCACTCATGTTTCATTTCTTTCTTCTTTTTCCTCTTTTCTTCTTCTAACCCAACTGACCATACAAGTGTTTTGTTTTTCGAAAGCTGTCAAACTCAAAAGGGCATCCTGAATAAAGGTCACATTCTGAAAGGAGGTTGCACCTTCAAGGAATTAATTTTTTTTAAAAAGGACCATCTGAACGACCGGCATTCTTACAGCAGATAAAACTAGGCGCCTTTTGAGAGTGCCAGCCATTCTGCCTGATCTCAGTCCCAGGTTAAAGCAAAGAACCTAAAAACATCTGAATAGAATCCATTACATACATCCATTAGTACATAAAAAACAAAAAATGCCATAATTATGGGCAAAATGACACAGCGTGATAAAAACCCTGTGTGTAATGTTCATCCGGGACAGCATGTGCGTTTTTCAAGTTGTGTAATAACCAGATTTTAATAAAAAAGGAAAGAAAAACAAAAGTTAGCATGTCACAAGTGTTCACCTTAGAAGTATCCAGAACAATGGAAAATAGTCCCATATAGACCACACAAAAAAAGCCAAAACCACAAACACAAAGACACAGACACACACACACAAAACCAGGAGACGTAATCTCCGTCCTTTTTCTGACAATCGCCTTCATGGCACTACGCTATTCCGTCTGTCGGAGCACAACCCTTTAAAGAACGTCCTCTGTCCTGTCAGGGTTCAACAGTTTGGAATACACCCTCATGCATCATCACACAGTCCTGACTGTGACACTGTAAATACACAGGCGACACGACCTGCCCACCAGCATCGGCAAAACACGCTGTGTGTCACTGACTGACACTGTAAATACACAGGCGACACGACCTGCCCACCAGCATCGGCAAAACACGCTGTGCGTCACTGACTGTGACACTGTAAATACACAGGCGACACGACCTGCCCACCAGCATCGGCAAAACACGCTGTGTGTCACTGACTGACACTGTAAATACACAGGCGACACGACCTGCCCACCAGCATCGGCAAAACACGCTGTGTGTCACTGACTGACACTGTAAATACACAGGCGACACGACCTGCCCACCAGCATCGGCAAAACACGCTGTGTCACTGACTGACACTGTAAATACACAGGCGACACGACCTGCCCACCAGCATCGGCAAAACACGCTGTGCGTCACTGACTGTGACACTGTAAATACACAGGCGACACGACCTGCCCACCAGCATCGGCAAAACACGCTGTGTGTCACTGACTGACACTGTAAATACACAGGCGACACGACCTGCCCACCAGCATCGGCAAAACACGCTGTGTGTCACTGACTGACACTGTAAATACACAGGCGACACGACCTGCCCACCAGCATCGGCAAAACAGCTGTGCGTCACTGACTGACACTGTAAATACACAGGCGACACGACCTGCGACCAGCATCGCAAAACACGCTGTATGTCACCGACTGTGAAACTAAATACACAGGCGACACGACCTGCCGACCAGCATCGGCAAAACACGCTGTATGTCACTGACTGTGAAACTGTAAATACACAGGCGACACGACCTGCCGACCAGCATCGGCAAAACACGCTGTGTGTCACTGACCCAGAGACGGTGACAGACAACGAGGCTGGCGGTCTCACGTTCATGCCATCGATGTTGATACAGCAACGGACTGCGGGGAGAGTGGCGGGGAGGGGGGCGGGGGAGGCTGACTCTCCAGTCTACAGCACAGACCAACAGCACAGCGAACAGTGTGTCAACGTCAGGGCAGCACACTGTCAAAGAAAACGATGATAGTGTCAACCACCCAGTCGATAGTTCTCAACAGCAAGCTTCCGGATTATCACTGCAGAGAAATATTGAAGTGTTTACAAGAGACATCTAAAGTTGACAACGTGCGGCGGAGCTTCCGACGGGGTGACGACTCTTACAGCTGGTGGAAATTCTTACAGCTGGTGGAAATGGAAATCCAGACTGACCACCCCTGGAAACGCCGACATTCCCAACCATACGGAAACTATGATGGGCGAACGAACATTTCCGCGTGTACACTCGTTGACCACACTGACGTACCGTGATATGGGTAACATTTCGCGTGCCCAATTTGTATCAATTATCGTTCATGTTGATTTCAATTTCGATGTCCCCTTTCACCCCTTACCCCCCACCTCCCCTTTTGGTGTGTCAAGGGCCGAAATCCAGACGCATTAAACCATTCGTATGCTCTCTCTCTCTCCTCTCTCTCTCTCTCTGTAATGCTCGTTTTTACGTGTGCGTGTGAGCACGTCTGAAATGAGATAGAGAAGGTGGTAGTGCTGTTCATACATGTGTGTGTGTGGCGAGTGCGAGTGTGTGTGTGCGGAGGTAGAGGATGGACACCTACTTCGGGCTATCACAATTAATGTAATGTTGAGGAAAGTTGTAGCAAATTTTGTCTTTTGCCTTTTTTTTCTTTTTTTTTGGTGTTGAAATTGTTCTTCCTGCGTTTCTTTTTTTTTTTTTTTGTTCTTTTCTTTCTATTATATATATAAGTTGCTGGAACGGTGCTCGGTACTTATCCTTGGAATTTATTAGTTTGTTGTATTTTAGTCCCTTGCGGATTCATTCCAAGAACTGGCCCTCAGCACTTGTCTTAAGAGGATATCTTTTTATATTTTCTACTTTTCACGTCACAAGAAAATGTAGCTTGTTTTGCTCTTTCATGATTTTCTTTTGCTTCTTGGGCGGCACCTTTGGTTGCTTTTTGAAAACTCAAACATACTACGGTATTGCACACCAGCCTTTTCTGGGATCGCATTCTTCTTAAAACTGAAAAGGCAGAGGAGTAAAATTACCACTTTCCGCGGTCATTGAGGAGAAACAACCAGGTTTCGAAATATCGGTATATGACCAGGAGTTATGTGAGTTTCCCTCCCTATTGGAGGATGTCTCCCCCTTGGAGACTATAAGCTTGCTGAAGGCTCATTTTGAGAAGCATTTATTTTATATTTTTTTTCCCCATTCACCCACATTCAAGCACATACTGTTAGGCAGAATCATCTACCACTGCAGATATGAAATGCTTATCTCCCCCTATTTCTTCAATCTAAGACATAAGAGCAAGCTTAATTCTATATATATATATATATATATATATATATAATATATATATATAATTTTTTTTTAATGAAGGTTTGCTTCACATTGTTCTGAATTCTTTGTGTGTGAAACCCAGACACTTTGGAAATGTTATCCAGGAGAAATTGGCACATTCAAAGCCAAGGGAACAATTTGGAGAGCACCCTGCTCCAATTTCTGTCGTCACACTGCGATCCGTTGATGTTCAAACCATCAATTTAAGGCCGCTTTAAGCATACATAATCGTGTATGGGTTTCATAAACCGTGATCACACTGACAGGGCTGTGTATCATCAGTGAAGCCATCATCATGCGCACACACTGAAATGCGATGATGAAAACGCATTCGCATGCACGCGCGCGAATGTGAACACACGCACGCACCCCACACGCGCGCGCACGTACACACACACAGACCGTAGCCACACCATTTCATGTCTGTCGTAGTGTTCCCCTATGGGTCTACCGTAAATTTATCATGGGGCAACATGAGACAGGCATACGGCAAAACCCCACGATGTCTCGCCTATCCGAAAGACCAACACGTACTCGCTTTAAGCTTCATCGAGGTGTCGCTTCGTGAACAGACTAGTCCATGTACGCTGTTCCACACCCGAGTTTTGAGACCACTCTGCCCAGGATTTACATCTCATGGATAAATCAATGCATGGCTGAGATGAATACATGGCTGAGATGAAAGGATTTAAGACGAAGGTCTCACGGATACGACGCAACAGATTAACCGTCTGACCTGCACATTGGCCCAGTGCGCTGGTCAACCTCGACTACCTACCTTACAGCGTCTTGGTCACTATCATTGTGTGTGTGTGTGTGTGTGTGTGTGTGTGTGTGTGTGTGCGCGCGCGCGCGCTTGAATGGGTTGGCACGGGTCAATGTGTGTGTGCCAGTGTATGCGTGTGTGCGTGTGTATGTTGTGTGTGTGTGTGTGTGTGTGGCATGCACCCGGGTGTGTGATCTGTGGGCTTGCATGAGCATACACTCCTGCATTCATGCGTGTTCGCATTTGTGCGAACATACGTGTGCACTCTCAACGACAAAACATACTCTACCAGTTTCCCTCCCTGGAATACCAATCATAACCCGAGGACTGGAACCATGAGCACTGACCTCCAGACCTTCACTGGCCGCCAGAGGCTGTCCCCCACTGCTGAAGACCGCCGCCTTGTCCACTCTGGCACTGGACAGCAGGAGACCGTTCACGAACTCGGACCACGACTGAGCCATTCTCCCTCCGGCCGTTGCCGTCTGCGTGCGTCCACTCCCTCCCTTTCCTTCAGTCGGACCGTCTCACGTTCGCTTTATTCAGAACCTGCAAAGCAGAGAAAGGGTAAGTCGGCAATGACGATGTCATACACAGTTCCTTTGCAGTTATGTTAACGACACTATTTTCCAGAGAATGTCCGTCCCTTTTGTCTCACGTTCGCTTTCTTCAGAATCTGCAAGGTAAGAGGTCAAGTCAGCGATGTAGATGCAGTGCATTATCCCTTCGCAGTTAGTTCCATCAACAAAATTGTCTCCCAGCCATTGTCCCGTCCCTTTCGTCTCGCGTTCGCTGTGCCAGCAGTTTGCAAGGGAGATAATCACATGACGTGAACCTGGAGTTGACAACGTTGTCACAGGTAGTCGTAGATAACTGCACCAGCTGAGGATTCCAAACACCCGGGGTTGGGGGGGGGGGGGGGGGGGGGAGGAAGGAGCGGGAGTGAAGTCCACCTGGGAAAAAATACGAAAAACAAAAGAAAAAGAAAACCAGCATACACAACAGATCCACCTTAAAATACGTACTTCTGTTTATCACATCACGGCTAAAAAAAAAAGTTCAGTGTCCTTGAAAACTGATAAAACTACATGGGCCAGATGACGTCAGTCATTCCTGCTCATGTCACTCCCAAATTGAAATCATTAAAAACAAAACAAAAAAATTAAAAAAAAAACAGCTACATGTCGGAGGGTGTCACGAGTTTGTCACGAGGCCTACAACGTTTGACCCATCTAGGGTGGCGGAATTACTCATTTATTTATTGTCGTTGCTGTTGTCGTGTATCCGTCCCTTAATGTGGCTTGTGGTGCGGTTGCACCTTGGTGTAGTTCAGCTCAACTTCGGTTTGCTTTCTCTCTCTCTCTCTCTAATTCCACTGCCCGTGCTATTCATCCTGCAGGTTCACGGGTGGCTGGTACCTTTCTCTCGAACTTGCTGTCTATCGGCCTCTCGCCTGTCTTTTTACCTGTCGCACGTGCTTCATTTCTTTTAGTTTGAAGTATGCTCACTCTGTGACGCAGCGTGGCATGTTGGCCGCCATCGCTGAGGGAGGTTAGCTCTTCACTCGAGCGGAAGATGTCTCTGGGAGCGCCTGCTCCGGTCTTGGTTCTTCACCGTATCATCGAGGGTACAGTCGGTATCTTCAATTCCTACAGTCGGCCTGTAGGAGAGGGACATCACTTCTTTCTCCGCATCTGCGCTTCTGTCCTCTCGACTGGACTGAGGGCAGAGAGAGTCGTTTGACCCGCCTCTTCTGGGTCACCCACGGGTAGCTGGTAAGCATCAGTTTCGTGGTTTGTTTTGGTTTGTTGTTGTTAGCCGGCTTATTCTTCTCTTTTGCGCAATTTTCTTTTGTTTTCAAAATTGTAAAAGAAATATTGTTTGAGACCTTTTCTCTGGTTAATTCAATCTTTAACCTGGCCATTCTAAATTATATCCAAAATTCTTTCTCCTGTTTATGCATCTGGTGATGCGGTAGTCGGTGGGGATGGGAGAGAACCTGGTGATTCAGGGTTGGAACTTGCTTGGTCTCGCTCGTCCGCCCCTGTCACATTCGCCGGACTCTTATTCTTCGGCCACCGTCTGTTTGTGTGTGCAAGGAGAACGAGTTTTATGTTCGCGAGTGTGCGTACGCATGATTTGTCGTTCGGATGCGTGGTTGGAGATTTGTGTTATTTTGAAATGTGGCTATAAAATGTGACAATTATGCCATTGAATTATTATTTGCAAATGTGGTGGCAGTTATTAAGCGATGGTCGCTGTGTTGGTTTATTTCCTAAGAAAGGAAAATGTTAAACGTGAGTGAGAGAAGGGTGAAGATAATTCATATTTGTTTTATAGCCTGTTGATTTAATGCAGTCTTTTACCTGCTTCGTGTGAGAAGACTAACGAATATCCCTGACTTGATTGGTTTACTGTGTTATGCTCAGGTCTGTGTTGAGCTGGGGTTGTTGGTGCGTTTGGTAGACTTCCCCTCGCCCATCATGCGAGTGGCTGTTAAGATTTAGCAGCATGGGTCAGACTGTACTGACGGCGGGGTTCCAGTACCCTTCTTTCTTCCTTCTTCCTTCCCTCCCTTTCTTCTCTCCTCCCAGCTACGTTTCACCCCCCCCCCCCCCTCCCGGGGGCTTCACCCGGAGTCTGGACTGGTTGGTGCCACGTGCTGGTTGAGGCCACGCTCTGGCTGGGACCGCGGACTGGATGGTGCCACGTGCTGGTTGAGGCCACGCTCTGGCTGGGACCGCGGACTGGATGGTGCCACGTGCTGGTTGAGGCCACGCTCTGGCTGGGACCGCGACTGGATGGTGCCACGTGCTGGTTGAGGCCACGCTCTGGCTGGGACCGCGGACTGGATGGTGCCACGTGCTGGTTGAGGCCACGCTCTGGCTGGGACCGCGGACTGGATGGTGCCACGTGCTGGTTGAGGCCACGCTCTGGCTGGGACCGCGGACTGGATGGTGCCACGCGCTGGTTGAGGCCACGCTCTGGTCGGGACCGCGGACTGGTAGAAAGCCCGCCGGCTTGACTGGCCGGCCCTGATCCCCGTCCAGGACCTCCAGTAACAACGCCACGTTTCTCCCCCCCCCCCCCCCCCCCCCCCCCCCCCCTCCGGGACGCGCTCTTCACTGCCTGCTCGCGTGTCGAGGGTGTCGGCTTTGAGCGACTCCCTTCAAGAACCAACCCGGTTCGGAGCACCTAGTGCGACAGGGTGCTCCCAGTAGACTTGACGGAGGCAGGGGTGTGGAGGCACTCCAGGGTGTGGGAAGGGACGGATGCTGGAAATGTTTCTTTATAATTGGGTATATGTCATATGTGCAGGAATGCTGTAATTGTGATTGTGTACGTCGTATGGTGAAATGTTTATTTATAATTGTGCATGTTGTGTGTGTTGGAGTGCTTGATTGTGATTGTGCATGTTGTGTGCGTTGAATGCTTGATTGTGATTGTGCATGTTGTGTGTGTTGGAATGCTTATTTATGACTGTGTGTGTTGGTGTGAATAAATGGGGTGTTGTATCGTAATCTTTCTCGCGTGGGCTCTTGCGAGGCGTGTGAGGTCAGGCACTCCCTTCACTCCCATCTAGACCGATCCTGTCAGGGCAGACCTCCAGGGGTCGGTCGTGACAGAGGGAGGGGGGGATTTTGTCCATAAGAGTTATATACATTAAACCGAAATTGCAGGATGGATCGCCAGTGTCTACACTGAACAGTTCACATGTCTCACCTGGCCTGGCTGACGGCGAAGGGAAGGAGATTCCTTTTCCTCATAGCCGCAGGGGCAGTGAACTCTTGGAGGTTCACCGTGTATGGGGCACGGCATGATGGAAGGCAGTGCCCATCTCCGCTCCTTCCGCCGCCTTCAACCTTCCCTGACCCGAACCAGACACATCTCCGCTCCTTCCGCCGCCTTCAACCTTCCTGACCCGAACCAGCCACTCATTTATTGCTAAAGTGACCGACAGGGTTTTGATTTTTCCAGCCAGAAAATCCAACCCCCCCCCCCCCCCCCCCCCCCCCCCCCCCCCCCAAAGTTTTTTAAGTCCTAAAATTCGCCAGCTTCGCAGTCGAGCGCTCCGGCCAGTTGAGCCTCGGACAGTTCCCACCAGCTAAATGCTGATTCAGGTCAGGACTGGTTCAAGGCGGCCGAAGTAGAGGAATGGGTTCGACGTACCGCCTTCCATCAGGCCGTGGAGAACCTCTGACAGTTCCCTGTCCCTGCGGCTGAGAGACTATGGGAACTTTACCCTTCGTGTGTGTGTGTGCGTGTGCGTGTGTTGGTGCTGCTGAACACGGTGGCAGAAAACTCCACTTAAGGATAAAAGATTCTTTTCCCCCATTATATAACTATGACCTTAATTATTTTGCCAACGACTTGTATCTATTGGACACACACACACACACGCACTTCTGCGCCTTCACTCTCCCATTCTCAATTTCAGATGCTTCTTCCTAAAACACTGGTTCACTCAAAAACGAGTAGGTCCCCCATCCACTCACACAGAATCCGCTGGAAGAGCTGCGTACGCGCTGGTCGTGTTGATGGCTTGCATATGTGCACAGGACGTTGGCGGGCAGTCGGCTGGTTGAAGCGTTTTCGTTTTTTCTTCTACCTTCGTCATACAAAACGTGTTGGATTCGGGCGAGCGGATTGATGGCCTATAACTCCTAGCCCCAAGCTGGTGGTTGTCTGAACTGCTACGCCATTCTCGCAATACTAGGCCTCTATATTGTTGTACGTGTGGATTCTCTCTTGAACTGTCCGTCTGTCTGTGCCCGTGTCTCTCTCTCTCTCTCTCTCTCTCTCTCTGTGGCGGCGGAAGCTGTCCAGGATTAGCGGGGGGGGGGGGGGGGGGGGGGGGGGGGGGGGGGGGGCAATGGATATTTCAAATCATTGAACTCCGACAATCACAATATGGCAATGTTCGATTAAAAAAAAATAAAAAATTCCAGCATGCAATGTTCAGTTCACACACACACACGCTTGAAATACACTTTGTATAGCTGGACATTAGGCACCGTAAAATGCAGTTACTAAGTCAAGATTGTCACAGTCTGTACATTAGCAGGTTACACCAACAGCTGGGACGTTACACCTTTTCACATTTAATTTTCCGAAGTAACTTTGACGTCGTTCGTTTCTGCAAACTAACTCGGAAAAAAATTTCCAGCGAGATTGAGCTGATCAACCTTGCCTTTGAACACATGCATAATGACAGTTGTTTAGGCGCTCCTGAGTCATAGTGCTTCCGAGGTATGTTTTGACCCGCTTCAAGGCAGAAAAACTGCGTTCAGCTGTTGCAGCTGTAACTGGAATGGTCAAGTACAGCCTGATAAGTTTGTCTACCTCACTCAACATTCTTTTGACGGTGTCAGAAGCTGTCAGTTCTAGCAGTGCCTCAAAGATGGACTTCTTGTTGTCCCCCACAGCATGTGGAAGGATGGCCAACTGTGTTTTGAGTCTGTCCATGTCAATGTCCGCAGCATATGTCTTTGATCTCTTGAGGAATTTATGGATTCTTTCCTGCAGCTCCGTCGCCCAAGAGAATTTCAATCTTCCTTGGCAACTGAAGACTATGTTGGTCAAACCTGTGCTTTACATGCTCTTTGACGTTGTCTATGGCCTCATAGTACTGCTGTCTGTAATAAGCAGAAGGGTCAGAGTAGCTGTGACCCTGGGAGCCCTCATCAAGTCTTCATGGAGGCTGTGTCTGTCTCGAAATGTGGGGCTCATCACACACGTTTGCAGCCGTGGTTGAGACGTCGGCAAAAAACGTCTGGAAACTGTTATCCTGGCGCATACTTTCAAGCGTTCTCAGACAGAGGTTTGCAGTGTTTGCTGCATCCACACAGGACGTTTGTTTCCTTTGAACAGCAGTCGCCAGCTCTTCAGTCACAGCAAAGACATCCCGTGAAAGTGAGCCCAAGACAGGTGGAGAACTGCTGCGTAAGTACTAGAAGGCCGGATGCCCTCCTGGCATACTCATCATGTCCTTGTGAGACTAGTTCAAGTGTTTCTTGCAAAGCTTCATAGTTCTCTATGAGAGATTCAAAAGCTCTTGTTCGAACAGTCCACCTTGTTGGACACAGTGGTTTAATGGACGGGCTGCACGAAGTTGATGTTTCATGTTGGATCGTTTCAAAAAGGATCTGTCGTTTTGGTGATAATTTGATCAACTGAATGATCTCTGTGGCAAAGTCAAGGGCATCTCTTATTACTTTGACCTTTCTGGAAGCCTCTTGTAACACAAGGTTGACGGAGTGTGCCAAGCAGTGTACGGACACTGCTGACGGGACCTCTTCTTTGAACCGTTTTGCAACTCCTGAAACGTGACCCTGAAAATCACTGGCCCCGTCGTAGGCCTGACCCCTATATTTCTGCACTGGCAAGTCCAGCTTGCAAGCAATCCTTTAGCGCATTAAAAATTGTCTCAGCACAGGTATTGTCAACATGCACCAGTCCCACAGGCTCCTCTATGACTTCAAACTGCTCAGTTACCCATCTTATGCAAATTACAACCTGCTCCCTGTTTGCAACATCACGTGTTTCGTCAGCTGGTATCGAAAACCAATTCGCTTCTGATTTCAAGTACAACAGATCGCAAGACTGTGCCATAATCCTGAGGATCTCGTTGACAATATCATGTGACATATTTTGAACCTGTGTTTGTTTTTTCCTTGCAGCCCTCTCCAAAGCAGAACTTGAGCAGCTGTTGAAGGTTGCCTTCCTGCTCGTCATGTCCACGGAGAGGCAGACCCTGTCGCAGGAGAAACTGAAGGCTCTTTAGTTCGTTCATCAGGCTTTGCAGGTGTTTCTTTTGTTCCGTTTCATGCTGACACGTCACTGGAGCATACACTGACGTTGTAGACTGCCTACAGTTTACGTCATACACGGCTGCTCCATGTGAAGATTTGTCGTGGCTTGAGAACTTTTCCAGTGCTTTCTTCCAGTTGTCAAAACCGCTCCATACAAACACTGCGTCAGGTTTGCAGCCTTGATGATTAGCCCCCATACAGAAGAAACAACATACCTCGTTGTCTGTTGTGCATAGGTGAAGCCAAGGGTATTGCTGGAACCAAGATCTTTGGAAATAGCGGGGCCTTCCTGAACTTACCTGGTCAGTTTGGAGAGGACTGTGTCGCTCTGTGGCTGAAAGGGGTTGACTGCGTCCTTGCAGCACACAGTAGACTGACATTTTGGTTTTCTTACAGCAGCAGGTCGGTCAATGTCATCACGAGGAGACTGCGCAGGTCGGTTGGCGTCGTCACGAGGAGACTGTACGATTGATGCACCTTCTGTAGGAGATGAGAAAACACT
This sequence comes from Conus ventricosus, assembly GCA_018398815.1. Classification (NCBI taxonomy): domain Eukaryota; kingdom Metazoa; phylum Mollusca; class Gastropoda; order Neogastropoda; family Conidae; genus Conus; species Conus ventricosus. The sequence continues at coordinate 10,964,978 of CM031600.1, read as the reverse complement.
TACATCCTTTTCTTCATCATTTTCACTGTCCTGGTTTGATGAAGTGTTAGGCTCACAAAATGTTCCTCGCTTATTTGCCCTATAAGGACAGGTGGAAGGGATGATTCAATGTCTCCCGCCAAGATCTTATTCATCGGGTAGCATATCCTGGAGCTCTCTTGCTGACTTGTTACGATGTGTATGTCCCTACCAATCATTCTCGCCATAGCTTGCACTACCACAGCATCAGCATATATGCCATTCGTGGCAATGTTGGTCAGGTACTGGTCAGTAATGTGTGCCCAAAGTGGGTCAATTGCAGAGAGGTTCCCGAGAAATGTGTTGACATCTTTCCTAAGCGAGTTTGACAGGAAGTATGACAAGGTGATGCACCATCAAACATCTCTCTCTCTCTGATTTTTTGGAGGTGCTCAATATTAGGGGGGGCAGTATATAAGGCTGCCCCCCCCCCCCCACCCAATATTTTTCTGGAGGGGGGCATGGCCCCCCGCCCCCCACCCCCCTGCTTCCGCGCCGCTGTCTCTCTCTCTCCTCTCTTCTCTCTCTCTCTCTCTCTCTCTCTCTCTCTCTCTCTCTCCAAGCATATGAGAATGCTACACATCATTTATCTGATGCACAGCGTCTTGTCTTAGTTCATGTCCTAATATTTGTGTTTGTATTGAATATCTTTGTCACGCGCTACCCTCGCCCCCCCCCCCCCCCCCATCATCCCACCACCACCTTTTCCCTCTACCCTATCCATTTTTGTACGGCCAGAAATTACCTACTCCTTAAATAATTCTGCCTGCTTTCTCTCTCAAACGAGCACTAACACACACACGCACAAAAACCTACACATACATGGGGATAGGATTTTTTTTCCCCGCTTTAAAACCTATGTCTACCCAGCAGTAAATGTCTACCTTCTGTCTACCCAGCAGTAAATGTCTACCTTCTGTCTACCCAGCAGTAAATGGCTACCTTCCGTCTACCCAGCAGTAAATGGCTACCTTCCGTCTACCCAGCAGTAAATGGGCACCTTCCGTCTACCCAGCAGTAAATGGGCACCTTCCGTCTATCCAGCAGTGAACGGGTACCTTCCGTCTATCCAGCAGTAAACGGGTACCTTCCGTCTATCCAGCAGTAAACGGGTACCTTCCGTCTATCCAGCAGTAAACGGGTACCTTCCGTCTATCCAGCAGTAAACGGGTACCTTCTGTCTATCCAGCAGTAAACGGGCACCTTCTGTCTACCCAGCAGTAAACGGGTACCTTCTGTCTACCCAGCAGTAAACGGGTACCTTCCGTCTATCCAGCAGTAAACGGGTGCCTTCTGTCTACCCAGCAGTAAACGGGTGCCTTCTGTCTACCCAGCAGTAAACGGGTACCTTCTGTCTACCCAGCAGTAAAGGGTACCTTCCGTCTATCCAGCAGCAAACGGGTACCTTCCGTCTATCCAGCAGTAAACGGGTACCTTCCGTCTATCCAGCAGTAAACGGGTGCCTTCTGTCTATCCAGCAGTAAACGGGTACCTTCTGTCTACCCAGCAGTAAACGGGTACCTTCTGTCTACCCAGCAGTAAACGGGTACCTTCTGTCTACCCAGCAGTAAACGGGTACCTTCTGTCTACCCAGCAGTAAACGGGTGCTCCATGTCTACCCAGCAGTAAACGGGTACCTTCTGTCTACCAAGCAGTAAACGGGTACCTTCTGTCTATCCAACAGTAAATGGGCACCTTCTGTCTACCCAGCAGTAAACGGGTACCTTCTGTCTACCCAGCAGTAAACGGGTACCTTCTGTCTACCCAGCAGTAAACGGGTGCTCCATGTCTACCCAGCAGTAAACGGGTACCTTCTGTCTACCAAGCAGTAAACGGGTACCTTCTGTCTATCCAGCAGTAAATGAGTACCTTCTGTCTACCCAGCAGTAAACGGGTACCTTCTGTCTACCCAGCAGTAAACGGGTACCTTCTGTCTACCAAGCAGTAAACGGGTACCTTCTGTCCACCCAGCAGTAAATCAGTGGGTACCTTCTGTCCACCCAGCAGTAAATCAACGGATACCTTCTGTCCACCCAGCAGTAAATCAACGGGTAAATCAACGGGTACCTTCTGTCCACCCAGCAGTAAATCAACGGGTACCTTCTGTCTACCCAGTAGTAAATCAACGGGTGCCTTCTGTCTACCCAGCAGTAAATCAACGGGTACCTTCTGTCTACCCAGCAGCAAACAATGGGTACCTTCTGTCTACCCAGCAGTAAACCAACGGGTACCTTCTGTCTACCCAGCAGTAAATCAACGGGTACCTTTTGTCTACCCAACACTAAACGGGTACCTTCTGTCTGCCCAGCAGTAAACGGGTGCCTTCTGTCTCCCAGCAGTAAACGGGTACCTTCTGCTTACCCAGCAGAGAATGGGTACCTTCTCTGTCTACCCAGCAGTAAACGGGTACCTTCTGTCTACCCAGCAGTAAACGGGTACCTTCTGTCTACCCAGCACTAAACGGGTACCTTCTGTCAGCCCAGCAGTAAACGGGTACCTTCTGTCTACCCAGCAGTAAACGGGTACCTTCTGTCTACCCAGCAGTAAACGGGTACCTTCCGTCTCCCAGCAGTAAACGGGTACCTTCTGTCTACCCAGCAGTAAATCAACGAGTACCTTCTGTATACCCAGCAGTAAATCAACGGGTACCTTCTGTCTACCCAGCACTAAACGGGTACCTTCTGTCTGCCCAGCAGTAAACGAGTACCTTCTGTCTGCCCAGAAGTAAACGGGTACATTCCGTCTACCCAGCAGTAAACGGGTACCTTCTGTCTACCCAGCAGTAAACGGGTACCTTCTGTCTACCCAGCAGTAAACCAACGGGTACCTTCTGTCTACCCAGCAGTAAACGGGTACCTTCTGTCTACCCAGCAGCAAACGGGTACCTTCTGTCTACCCAGCAGTAAACGGGTACCTTCTGTCTACCTAGCAGTAAACGGGTACCTTCTGTCTACCTAGCAGTAAACGAGTACCTTCTGTCTACCTAGCAGTAAACGAGTACCTTCTGTCTACCCAGCAGTAAACGGGTACCTTCCGTCTACCCAACAGTACATCAATGGGTACCTTCTGTCTACCCAGCAGTAAACCAACGGGTACGTTCTGTCTACCCAGCAGTAAACCAACGGGTACCTTCCGTCTACCCAGCAGTAAACCAACGGGTACCTTCTGTCTACCCAGCTGTAAATAGGTACCTTCTGTCTACCCAGCTGTAAACGCGTACCTGATTCAGTCCAGGAAAGGTTAACGGCGGCTGAAGGAATCTGCCTTCCATCATGCCGGGCCCTGGACAAGGTGAGCCTCTGACGGTTCACTGCCCCTACGGCCGACTGGCTATGGGCACTTTAAGTTGTGTGTGTGTGTGTGTGTGTGTGTGTGTGTGTGGTGTGTGTGTGTGTGTGTGCGTGTATGAGCGCGCGCGTGTGTGTGTGTGTGTGTGTGTGTGTGTGTGTGTGTGTGTGTGTGTGTGTGCGCGCGCGCGCGTGCGTGCGAGTGTATGAGAGAAAAAATGTGTGTGCGCGTGTGCGTGTATGAGACAGAGAGAGAGAGAGAGAGAGAGAGAGAGAGAGAGAGAGAGAGAATGTGTGTTTGTGTGTGCGCGCGCGCGTGCGTCTTGAACAAATAAGTGATGGAAAACGTCACTGACAAAGGGAAAACGTCACTGACAAAGGAAAAACGATTGCTTTCCTCATAATATATGACCCTAATTATTTCGTAAAGGCTTGTCTAACACACACACGCGCGCGCACACACACACCTTTCGCCAGGTCCCAATGCATTAAATAAATAAATAAAATAGGGGAAATTTTCTCCAGTTCCGAATGCGTCTGAATGCGCCTGTGAATTGAAGAAATAAGTGGTGGGAAAACTTCACTTACGAAGGAAAAACGATTTCTTTCCTCATAATTATATGACCCTAACGATCTCGTAAAGATGTGTATCAAACACAAACACTTTTTGCCAGGCCCCAATGCATTAAAAGAAAAAAAAATCACCAGGCCCCAAATGCGCTTCTGCTCCCACACTCTCATTCCGACTAAATTTTATTTAAAAAAAAAAAAAAAAAGTTCAAATGTTCGCCAATCCAATCTCTCGTACCCATCTACGAAAGAAGACCGGTGTCGTATATAATACTGTCGCCGTGGAATTGTATCGCAGCGATAGCATTTCACGTGAAATATTGTTGCAGCGACAGTATTTGCTGGAAAAAATTGTCGCGCGACAACTTTTCATGAAAAATGTCCTGTAGAATATTGTAGCTGTCCATAAAATACTGTCGCTCGAAATTCTGCGACAGTTTCTTGCGACAGGACACTGTGAAATATTGTAGTCTGTGAATGCCGTCGCTTGCGACACATTTTCACGTGAAATCTTATTGCTGGAGTTAACATTTCCTGTGAAATATGGTCGCAGCGTTAATATTTCACAGCGACGATTTTTTCTGCAAAGTGAAAAAAACGTCGCCGCGGTTGAGCGTCAAAATATCACAGAAAATAATGCAGCCTGCCATGGAATAAAAAAATTGTCGCAAGTGATTTATCATAAATGTTTTCGACGAAAGTCAAATTTCCATTCGCGTGCGTGCGTGTGCGTGTGCGTGCGTGTGTGCAATAACAATAACAATAATGGTTTATTCAGTTTTTGCAGGCCTTCTGGCCCATATGAACAGGAGAACTGATTAGCACATAATTAGCCAGAAGTAGGTGAGTTTGAAGGAGTACAATGACAAGTAAACAAGAAATGCACAGCAAATTTATGAGCAACAGAAGTAAAGGATTACCTTACAGATCAGTTATAGACAGGGGCTTTACTTAACTTTAAGGATTCTGTAATGTACACTGCAACTTTGAATAACAATTCATTTGACATGTTTCTACCTAATAACTGGATCTTAAATTCATACGGAAAACGATGGTAATACAAGGGTATAAATTTCCTGCGAAGTGTGGCATATTTAGGACAGATTAACATGAAATGACATAAATCTTCAATACAATGACCATCACACTGTTTACAAATTGGGTCAATGATTTGTCGAGTCGAGTGACACAAACTATTCAGAGGTAACCGATTGCATCTAAACAGACACAAAACACGACGATGTTCGCGAGCAGACAACTGACTCACGTAACTGGCCATTACTATCTCTGGGTGATACATACAATAGTCAGGGTATGATGAAAGTGAAGAATGCCAGTCTTGAGAATACGAATTCTTCAAACGTTGTTTGAGCAGATCTATAAAACAATGAACATTTCCTACATTCTGCATCTGCCATACATATCCAAAGCCGTAAGTGCACAATAGCTGTCTTACACGCGTAACCCAGTTTTTTCTACCAGAATGATCGTGCATTTGCATCATTTCATAGCATTGTTTTGGATATCTGTTGTCAGTTATACACATAAGCTTGCACCAATATTTCACAAGTCGTAGGTATGTATCAATATAGATGGGATATCTACCACACTCCCAAGGGCAATGTTGTTTTTGACATCCCTTCCAACCCCTAAAACCATCTTGCAAAATTTAATCTGTACTTTTTCAATAGCATCATATCTTTGAAACCCCCATATTTCAGAACCATACAATAGAATTGGCTTTACTTTTGTGTCAAAAATTTTGAATAACGTAGCTGCTGGAATTCCTTGAAGTTTAACATGCAGTCTTAATTCCTGCCACCACTCTCCGAGCCTTACCTGACAGATTTTCTGTACACCTGGACCAGTTTAATGTGGCTGAGAATATAACGCCAAGATAATTGTATGTGGGATCAACCTGGATCTGCTTACCATCATACCACCATTTCTCAGTTGATTTAATGAAACCACCATTCTTGAACACAACCACTCTGGTTTTATCCATATTCACAGTCAGACCCCATTTACGGCAGTATTTTTCCAGACAAACTATCTTCTTCTGCAGGTCTGCCACAAAGTCGGAAACTAAAGCAATATCATCTGCATACATTAACAGAAAAATACCAAGTGGATCTGCAAAAATGTCGATACCTCTTGCACCACAGTGTAATAAGTCAGCTTGCAACTCAGACAAAAATGTAGAGAACAACAATGGACAAACCCAGCCCTGTCTTACACCTGTCACAGTCAAAATACTCAGTTATACTGGTCCCCACTTTGACAGCAGCTTTCACATTACTATACATGGCCTTCAATGTTTTGAACATTTTTCCGTGAATACTTGTTTTCTGTAATATGAAGTACAGCAGTTTTTGTCTGTGTATACTGTCGAATGCTTTAGAGAAATCCACTAAGAGTGTATAAAACCGACCACCCTGTTTTGTGAGGTATTTCTGAACTAGTGATTGAAGAGAACAAATGTTATCAGTGGTACTGTAACCTTTGCGAAAACCTGCTTGCGCTTCAGGAATAGTATCAATTGCATTACAAAAGTCCTTTAGTCTGTTATTAACTACTGCACTGTATAATTTGCTGATTATGTTCAGCAATGAAATCCCCCTATAATTGTCTGTTTTACTTGAACTACCTTTTTTGTGTAAGGGGAATGACAGCTTTCGTCCAGCTTTGAGGGTACTCCCCACTTTCAAACATTCTGTTGAACAACGGGTGCAGAAATTTAACAACATCTTCAGCGTGAATGAAAAAATCAGGACAGACCATCTGGACCAGCTGCTTTTCCATGTTTTAATGCATGAATAGCACTACGGATTTCAACTTCTGAAATGTCATCTCCTTGGGCATTTAAACAGTCACTGCAGTTTCCAGGTACATGATCATTTAGAACACCTTCAACCTCCCGGCTGAAATCAGAGTCATCCGCTGATTGCTCTACATTGAACAGATTTTTAAAGTAATCATACCACGCACGAGGTGAAATCAATTTGGTACAGTTCGGTTTGGTTGATGTCAATGATTTTAACTTTTTGCCAAAACGCTCTGGAATTAATATCAGAACACGCCGCATTTAGTTCGTTTAAGACGCGCTCATTTTGTACTGCTTTTTTACTTTCACACAATTCTTTAAATTGCTGCTTCTGATTCAGATACTTTATTAAATCCTCCCTTAGATTAGACCGTCTGAATACACCCAAATATTGATATTTCCTTTCCTTCGCACGCTCACACTCTTCGTCCCACAAAGGAGGCTGTTCACGGGATACTTGCATTTTCCGCTTTGACTTCATTTGGCAAGCAGCGTTCTGAAGGAATGTGACAAGACAGGTCGACCCCGCCTCAAGGTCACATTCAAATGCCGTCATAAAATTTTGAAATTCTTTCTTTGTTGCAGAAAATATAATCTGCGAATGACTCTGCATGTTCTTCCTTCCAAACAAATCGAAACTCCTCTTCCAATATAATTTGTTCAGCATTATCCAGTCTCCATGTTATCAAGATAAGTAAAGGAAGCAACTATAGGAACATGATCAGATTCACACCTGTTTGCCACGTACATGTCAACAGTATCAAATAGTAATTGTGAACAAACAAAATAATCTACTACACTTTTACCCTGGTTAGCTATGCATGTAATTTCCCCTCACTATCCCCTTCTGTTCTTCCATTTACAATTAACAGATCGTATTCTGTACATAGTTCAATAAGTCTTCTACCATAATTACTGACACCACTGTCTTTAGATTTACGAACAGTTTGTGGCACATTCTGCATTAATATTTCTACATCCTCTAGTAGTTGTGCATGTCTGCTTTCACCGGCGTTATCCACATCAGAGAGCTCAGACGTTCGGGCATTAAAATCGCCACACAGTAACCAAGGTAAGTCAGGATATCGGTCCATCACCTCTGACATATGGTTTTCTAATAATTCAATGCCGTTATAACTGTTCTTTCCATAGATCACCGAACGTTCAGGAGCGATGTAAACAAAAGCAACGAGAATGTCAAACGGAGAATTCAAAACACACCAACCTTCAGAAAAACACAATCCTCAGTTGATTGAAGTAGGTGTTCCACATGGCACAAAACAGATTTGTGTACACAGACACCACCTTTCAGCTTTGTCGTGCGTGGAGAGTAAAACACATGAAAATCCGGGAAAGCATTTTCAATATCACTTACACAGCCACACTTCGGAAAATGAAAATATTTTAAACTTTTCACAGAAACGTCGGAACGAAAGACTCTTAACTTGTAGAATAAACCTCGAACATTCCACGCCATTATTTGAAACACAGAAAACTTCACGGGATAAAGGTGTGGGTGTAAGAACAAGAACATATTTTATTGCCATATGAAAACCAGAGGTCTTGTGGGGCACAGATGATCAAGTTCAGACATTCAACTAAACTAAACTAATCCTAGCGTTGTCACATCTTGCAACATATCATTAGTAGCAGAAAGAAAAGCACAGTGTGTATCAGAGTCTGATTAAATTTTCTGTCTCCGAAGAGAAAAACACAACAGGATATACTGGGCAAGTACAGGTTGGAAGCAGTCCAATAACATAAGCTCCGAGGGTTTTGTCATGTTAGTCTGTGGTGGAAAATCAGTTTTTATGATTCTCGTCATCAGGTCATAACGTTGTTGGTCAAATAATTTGCAGTCATCAAATAATTTGCAGTCATCGAGAAAATGTAGTTCGTCCTCAACGACGTTGCATGTCGTGCATAATCTGTTTTCTCTGTCAGTGTTGGTATAACGGCCCCTCTCAATTTGGAGGTCATGGGCACTTATTCGTAATCTAGTTAGTGCTCGTCTGCAATCTGTGTCAGTGTGTTGCTCCAAATAAGCCGCCTGTTTGTATTCGGTAGTAACTGTGGCATAAATTTGAGCTTGGATGTGCTTTCATTCTTTTGTTTCTTCCAAAACTCAATATAAAACGTTTCCAGCTTCGCATTGATCAGAAACTTCAGGCGAGTCACACTAAATGTACCCTGATTTTCCCAGACATGCTGTAATCCTATCGTTGACAAGGTTTGTCGTATAAACTTCGTCCATTTGCTGTCTTCGGTGCCTTGAGAGATCATTGACTGATAAATCTGTTGTTGTAAGAGTCTTGGTCTGACTCTAATATGTGTATCCAGAATGCGATAGTCTGGTTATCACTTTAAAAGTAATCGGGAATCTCCCCAGTTCGCCCAAAACCGGTAATGCCATTGCTTTTCTATGAACTCTTAATAATTGCCTGGGTGTATGAGTGGATGACATGGGTTGGTGTGTGTGCATGCTGTCAGCCGATGACCGAGGGTGAAGACAGGAACGCTGGAAGATCGTCTCCTCCTGCTGTCCGCATTCCGATGACACCGGCCTGCCCGTCATCCCCGCCTCTGTCGCTCCACCAGACCGCTGGTTGTGGGTCGTAGGCGAAGGACTTGCCTTCGATGACCAGGTGTCGAAGCGGAGGAAAGGCAGCAGCTGACGACGCTGGTCCCTCACACCGCGGAGTGAAGTCCTCGGAAACAAACAAAGCAGACCGTTTGTTCTTCAGTACCCGACACCGGCCAGAATTCTCTCCTTGTCTTTGAAGCTGCAGAAGCAGACAATGATGGGATTGGCCCCTTTCCTCTCAGACGGTGAGCGCGCTCAATCTCGACGTCGTCCTCAATCCCCAACTCTTCTCTCAACACTGACTTGACAGACTTTTCACAATCTGCCCATGACTCACTGTCCTTGGGGGTGGGGAATGCCGTGAAAGATGAGATTGTTCCGTCTGCTTCTGCCCTCCAGATCGTCGACTTTGGACTCAAGCTTGTCGATTTCTTTCAGTTCTTTGTTTTCTTTCGCCCGCTATCAAAGTCACTCTGCAATCTGTCCATTTGTTCTTTCATTGAGGAATGAATACTGTCCATTTTCCTGTCCATTGTAGTCATCTTCTGGTCCAGAGAACTAAGCATTCGGACAACGTCAGCGATGGTCGGTTGATCAGTAGAACTATGCTCCCCTCCCTGCGCCATGGCCCTGCGATTGCCCAGTCAGCGTGATTGTTTCTTAGTGGGGCCGGGTTCGCTTCGACATCCCCGCACCGAAGTAAGAGCAGAACAGGAACACGAGCACGACAGCCACCGGCGCACGAACTGACACTGAGCGGACACGCATGGCTGCTTTCTCCCGAGCGCGTTTCCCCATAAGTCAGGAAAGTCCAGTAAAAAGAGCCACACACAGCTCGAAAACACACCGAATTAACCGGCATGTTGCAGGAACTGATGTTAACGTTAATCACAAATTGGTGAAACTTTTTGCTGTTAATTAACAAAAAACAAGACGGAGCTCTGAAATAAGCGTCCACGACCGGCCGTAACAGCTCACCTCCTGTGTGTGGTGCGTGCGTGTGTGTGCTGTGTGTATGTATGCGTTTGTGAACGCGCGCGCGCGCGCGAGTGCGTGTGTGTGTGTGTGTGTGTGTGTGTGTGTGTGTGTGTGTGTGTGTGTGTGTGTGTGTGTGTGTGTGTGCTGTGAAATGTGATGTTTTTATCAATGTCGAGCCCTAAGACATTCAGCACAACGAAAGTAGGGGAAGACTGGTAATTTAGACCCCACGAAATGCAGCCCTACCTCCTTCAGTAATTTTACTTCACTCAAGTTAATTATTTGTAAAGCTTACCATAAGAGCTTCATATAGTACTGCCATCAAATGGCTATCTTTAATTCAAAAAGTTCTATATAAGAAAAAATCATAAAATTCTTTAAGACAAGGAAGCCCACTTAGACATTTCGGTTAAATGGACCAGCGAGTGGTAAATATTGGTCACGGGCCTATATAACTGACACGCATTATTCAAAATCCAAACCAATATTGTTTGTCTGTTTGGCCATAAGATGTGTCGAGCTTGTTCGATAATCCATTTAATGACACATACGTTCTCGACACAAACTAAACATAAAAAGTAATGATTATCCTTAATGTCAGAACAGAAACACAAACATAATAGTCTAAAAGCTAATACAAGCCAAATTGCAGAACAGAAACTTTCAGTTGTCTTGCTTTAATTGCAGTGCTTCTAGGCATAAAATCATGAATTTACAAACGAGTCAAAGTAACCCATTTTAGTCACAAGTAACCCAAAAGTTATCAGACGCCATAATGCAGAGCTCAGGCATCATTTGGCTTGTTTTACGCAGTCCTTTTAGGCATTCAAAGCTCCAAGGAAGCCGTGAAATTGGTTGAAAGGATAATCCATTTCTTTTCTAAAGCTTTTATCTAGTTTAATAAACAAACGCAGAAAAAAAGCATAACGTGACGTTCAAATGGGTTTTATTTCATTACGCTCGTTTTAAGGCACCTAAGGCCTAAATATAATCATGTTCAAAATGTGAAACATAACACATTAAATTATCTTTCGTTTTGGATGGCTTCTTTGAAAGAAGACAAACGAATTAATGTTCGAAAACAAAAATAAACATTCAAAGCACCGTCAATATTTGGATATATTTTTTTTCTAAATAAGTGGATGCCTCACACGTGCATGCATGCATGCGCGCCGCGCGCAACACACACACACACACACGCGCGCACACACACACATCAGGCTCTATCAATAATCACCGAGAAAAAAAACGCTATCAACTTCTAATGAAGAGGGTATAAACTGATCACGGTAGGCTTAATTGAGCTACTGGCCCAACTTAGCCCATCACGTGGAGTTCATCTTATCCATTTTGACCATGGTCCACTAAAATCCTCTACCATGACAGCACATCAACATATTACTGATTTTTGTTTCAAGGACGTTTATAATACATGTTAGAATTAGTTGAAACAGAAAGCAAACAATTCCTATTATTTTAGCCAGTCTTTGATTTAACAGAACCATAGAGGTAAGAATTAGTACAAAAATGTTTCTAATGCTTACTGTCGGTATCCTTTCCCGCGACCAGCCATGGTTTTCTAGCAGAGGAAGTTATGCATGCTGACAATGTAGCACACAAAAGATCTGAACTTTTCTCATCGTAGTTTTTCTCAAATAGCACCAGCCCAATTTATCTACTGGCCCGCATGAACCGATCTTCCCTTAGAGGGTATCTACTGGCCCGCATGAACCGATCTTCCCTAGAGGGTATCTACTGGCCCGCATGAACCGATCTTCCCTTAGAGGGTATCTACTGGCCCGCATGAACTCGAACCGATCTTCCCTTAGTAGGGTATCTACTGCCCGCATGAACCGATCTTCCCTTAGAGGGTATCTACTGGCCCGCATGAACCGATCTTCCCTTAGAGGGTATCTACTGGCCCGCATGAACCACTCTTCCCTTAGAGGGTATCTACTGGCCCGCATTAACCACTCTTCCCTTAGAGGTATCTACTGGCCCGCATTAACCACTTCCCTTAGAGGGTATCTACTGGCCCGCATGAACCGATCTTCCCTTAGAGGGTATCTACTGGCCCGCATTAACCACTCTTCCCTTAGAGGGTATCTACTGGCCCGCATTAACCACTCTTCCCTTAGAGGGTAACAAACGAAAGTAACTAACCTTTCAAGTAGGTCCCACATTTCTGGACAAGACACATTACTTCTAACTGAAGGCTAAAAACATCTTTCATTGGAGAATTGTTTATTGCAGCTTTGTTGAGTTGTTTTTTTTTTTTTTTTTTACAAGGGGTCCATTTCTGCTTACTTATAAAAGAGTAGAGCTCTTTGTATTAATCATTTTTACTTTTTCATAGAAAGGAAAACTGTGCAGGGCCCTTTTAAATGAACCACAATTAGCCCTTTGTGAATCATCATCATCGTCGTCATCATCATCACAAGTAACTAATGCTTTGCCATCTGTGATTTTATGATTCAGCCAACACACCACACACACACACACACACACACACATGCTGCCGACAAAGCTGGATCTTTAACCTCTGAAGTCTTGGGGGTAGAAGACCGAACCGAAATGTTCAAAAGATGAAGTTCCTTTTGACCAAGATCAAAGATATGGTCTTCGTTTGTGATGCCGCGAAGTTAAGTAAAAAGTCACATACTCCAATAAGGTCGAAGCGGTTAAACAGCTAATAACGCAAATTTCTCAATATCATTGTCATAATTATTTCTCTTTGTTCGTCGTACACTATTTAGCCTATTAATAATGAGCAGTACAAAAGCTGCAACTATAAGTATACTATAATGCCATGGAACTACTACATATTCTTTTTTGTTTGTTGTTTTCTTCTTTAAAATAAGATTCAAATCAGAAATTTGGAGATATTTGAGGTAGAAGGAAAGGAGTTTTAAGAGTTGGGTGTAGCATATAATGAATTAGGATATCCGTGATAATATAAGAGTGCGGTTATTATAGGATTTCGTGTCTCTCGTTTTCTTCCCATGACTATCCATATTGACTTCACATAGCCCTGTCACCCCATTATGTAATATTATGGGGATAATTATTTGTTCCCTCCGCTTTGACCTCTCTGCCCCATCCATCCTGACCTATCATACCTCCTTCAACGGTTGTGTCCCTCCTGTACTGTAAGGATATGTATGTGTGTGAGTTTGTGTGCGTGTGGCTCAGGCATGCGTATGTACATGCGTGTGTGCGTAGTCTCTCTCTCACACACACACACACACACGAAACACGTAAACGCGCATGCGCGGGCATACACCAACAAACTCAAACACGCATATAGGCTACACTTCTACAAAGAGATTGTGTAACTTGCAGGTTTGTGGGAGAAATCTTAAGGGTTCGATTCAATTGTCTAGGGGAAATTGTATCGTCCCACGAGATGTTCAGAGTGGGTGGGGTATGTAAAGTGACAGCTG
>CM031600.1:10931274-10946274 GCA_018398815.1 Conus ventricosus | reverse complement strand
CGACACGCACCCGCACACACTATAATAAACACGTCTGCATACCTCCCCCCACAGAAAAAAAAAAAAGGGGGGGGGGGAGGGAGAGGGAGGGTTGCTCCTTGATTTCCCATTGTAAAAGACTTCTGAAAACTGAACGAATTCCCACTGAGGACGATCCGGATTATCTCATTGAACGGCTCGATGATCAAAGATCTATACGATTTGATTTGGAATTGTCCGCTAGGTAACGATGTGGGCGAACGTCAAACGTATACGAGACACTTTTGTTGACAATGATCATTCATACTGGCGTTTTGCCGCGTACAATCCACGCTGCTCACGGCACTAATTCGCCTTGCACAAATACAGACTTATGCCGCCACACGAAACAATAAGTAGACATCCTTAAAAAAAATTTCTATTAAGAGTTATGGGCCCGTGTTGGTATAATGGAAGGAACAGTTGTATTTCTTTCCCCCACGAACTAGCACCTGCAAATGCAGCTTAAGAGAAGATACGAAAAAAAAAGAGTTCCACTACAGACAGACACTTTCCGAATAATCAGTGAACCTCTCTCCCCGATTAGAATATCATCTCTTGGAGATGCCAGAACATGAACGAGCCACAGTGCCTTCATTCCCCGTTCGCCATAATTCTGTCTTCTACTGCTGTACACCAACGAAGCATCATTCAGTTCGGAAAGCAGCAGTCACCTCGCGCGGAATGCTGCACTCAGTCAAGGTCACATTCGCTGGCAGAGGGCAGGTGACAGAACGGTAGTACTCCGCCAGGCAGGAAGTAAATAACGAATACTTACATAGCGACTGTTCTCGGCTACAGACCAAGCTCTAAGCGCTTTACAATCCACTCGTTTACACAACGGGCTGCCCACCTGGGTAGTGCCGACTGAAGAGCTGCCAGCCGGCGCTTCATTCAGTCGTTTCCCCGTGTCGTCCAGTCAATATCATTCAATATCGTTCACTCAATTTCCTCACTTCCTTCATTCTTTCCATTTCTCACGCAGGGTGCATGCTATGTGTAACGTGTCATCCATACCAACGGCCAAACTGGCCTTCTCTTCCGAAAGTTGGTGATGGGATTTTACGTTGGTGTGCAAGATGATAAGCGTGCGTTCACACACGGAACTCGGTTTACGGTCTAATTCGGACTGTATGGGAAATGGAGTCAGAACCAATGTTAACTCCGAGGGAAAAATCCCCCTGTACCGAAACGGCTCGGCAATGATCAGGAAAGCAGCATTTATCTAGGAAGTCAGTATTCGAGAAGGAAGCAGTATTTAGTGAGGAGGCCAGAATTCTCAGCGTTCAGTCAACAATGTTGTATTCAGGTAGGTGCATGCAGTATTCGGTTAGGAGGGCGGTGTACGGTTAGAAGGGCGGTGTTCCGTAAGGAGGGCCGTGTTCGGTTAAAAAGGCAGTGTTCGGTTAGAAGGGCAGTTTTTCGGCTTGGAGGCAGTCCGTTAGGAGGGCAGTGTTCGGTTAGAAGGGCAGTATTCAGTTAGGAGGGCAGTGTTCAGTTAGGAGGGCAGTATTCAGTTAGGAGGGCAGTATTCAGTTAGGAGGGCAGTATTCAGTTAGGAGGGCAGTATTCAGTTAGGAGGGCAGTATTCGTTAAGAGGGCAGTATTCGTTAGGGGGGCATTCAGTAAAAGGCAGATTTCAGGACAGTGTTCAGTTAGGAGGGCAGTGTTCAGTTAGGAGGGCAGTGTTCAGTTAGGAGGGCAGTGTTCAGTTAGGAGGGCAGTGTTCAGTTAGGAGGGCAGTGTTCAGTTAGGAGGGCAGTGTTCAGTTAGGAGGGCAGTGTTCAGTTAGGAGGGCAGTGTTCAGTAGAGGGCAGTGTTCAGTTAGGGCAGTGTTCAGTTAGGGCAGTGTTCAGTTAGGCAGGTTCAGTTAGGAGGCAGTGTTCAGTAGAGGGCAGTGTTCAGTTAGGGCAGTGTTCAGTTAGGGCAGTGTTCAGTTAGGGCAGTGTTCAGTTAGGAGGGCAGTGTTCAGTTAGGAGGGCAGTGTTCAGTTAGGAGGGCAGTATTCAGTTAGGGCAGTGTTCAGTTAGGAGGGCAGTATTCAGTTAGGGCAGTATTCAGTTAGGGCAGTGTTCAGTTAGGAGGGCAGTATTCAGTTAGGAGGGCAGTGTTCAGTTAGGAGGGCAGTATTCAGTTAGCGCAGTGTTCAGTTAGGAGGGCAGTATTCAGTTAGGGCAGTATTCAGTTAGGGCAGTGTTCAGTTAGGAGGGCAGTGTTCAGTTAGGAGGGCAGTGTTCAGTTAGGAGGGCAGTATTCAGTTAGGAGGGCAGTGTTCAGTTAGGAGGGCAGTGTTCAGTTAGGAGGGCAGTGTTCAGTTAGGAGGGCAGTGTTCAGTTAGGGCAGTGTTCAGTTAGGGCATTATTCAGTTAGGGCAGTGTTCAGTTAGGGCAGTGTTCAGTTAGGGCAGTGTTCAGTTAGGAGGGCAGGGTTCAGTAAGGAGGGCAGTATTCAGTTAGGGCATTATTCACTTAGGAGGGCAGTGTTCAGTTAGGAGGGCAGTGTTCAGTTAGGAGGGCAGTGTTCAGTTAGGAGGGCAGTGGTCAGTTAGGAGGGCAGTGGTCAGTTAGGAGGGCAGTGGTCAGTTAGAGGGCAGTGGTCAGTTAGGAGGGCAGTGGTCAGTTAGGGCATTATTCAGTTAGGAGGGCAGTGTTCAGTTAGGGCAGTGTTCAGTTAGGAGGGCAGTGGTCAGTTAGGAGGGCAGTGGTCAGTTAGGGCATTATTCAGTTAGGAGGGCAGTGGTCAGTTAGGAGGGCAGTGGTCAGTTAGGAGGGAAGTGTTCAGTTAGGGGGCAGTGTTTAGTTAGGGGGGCAGTGTTCAGTTAGGAGGGCAGTGTTCAGTTAGGGCAGTGTTCAGTTAGGAGGGCAGTGTTCAGTTAGGAGGGCAGTGTTCAGTTAGGAGGGCAGTGTTCAGTTAGGAGGGCAGTGTTCAGTTAGGGCAGTGTTCAGTTAGGAGGGCAGTGTTCAGTTAGGAGGGCAGTGTTCAGTTAGGGCAGTATTCAGTTAGGAGGGCAGTGTTCAGTTAGGGCAGTGTTCAGTTAGGGCAGTATTTAGGAGGGCAGTGTTCAGTTAGGAGGGCAGTGTTCAGTTAGGAGGGCAGTGTTCAGTTAGGGCAGTATTCAGTTAGGGCAGTATTCAGTTAGGGCAGTATTCAGTTAGGGCAATGTTCAGTTAGGGCAGTATTCAGTTAGGAAGGCAGTATTCAGTTAGGGCAGTGTTCAGTTGGGCAGTGTTCAGTTAGGAGGGCAGTGTTCAGTTAGGAGGGCAGTGTTCAGTTAGGGCAGTGTTCAGTTAGGGCAGTGGTCAGTTAGGGCAGTGTTCAGTTAGGAGGGCAGTATTCAGTTAGGAGGGCAGTGTTCAGTTAGGAGGGCAGTGTTCAGTTAGGAGGGCAGTGTTCAGTTAGGAGGGCAGTGTTCAGTTAGGGCAGTGTTCAGTTAGAAGGGCAGTGTTCAGTTAGGGCAGTGTTCAGTTAGGGCAGTGTTCAGTTAGAAGGGCAGTATTCATTAGGGCAGTGTTCAGTTAGGAGGGCAGTGTTCAGTTAGAAGGCAGTGTTCAGCTGGGAAAGCAGTATTTGGCTAGGAAGGAAGTATCTAGCTAGTCTGAGAACCCTGTTCTCCTGGCGAAGATCAAGTTTAGGTCCTGGGCAGGTAACCCTGCTCTCTCCCCCCTCAACCCCAACCTCTTTCGCTCCAACACACCCCCTCCCTGCACCCCCCCCCCCAAAAAAAATAAATAAAAAAGTCACCCCCCAAAAAAAAGGCTGTCTCTGTCTGTCTCTCTGTCTCTCCTTTGTTATCGTAAATCATATCATCTGTGGTACCTCGGGACGTTTAATCTGAACTAAAAGTCTCCAGCTAAGGTCAGACTGGAGAGGGAGAGAGAACAAAAGTGCTTACGAACCCCCTCTCTCGTACAAGTGTCTGTTTTGAAATCAAGATCAAGATCTGCCCTTGAATAGGTTGACAAGATTTCTATTGCTGTAGTAAGGCACGGGGTACGAGAGGACATCTTTCACTCGTTTCTCTGAATCATAGACTACATCACTCTGCCTCCCTTTGGCATGTGTGTGTGTGCGTTTTAACAGCAGCAGCAGTAGTAGTTATAAGGGAATCGGTTTCACAGCCTTGGCTTCGCGGCTTTTGTGGAGTCCCTTTTCAATACTCTTTCACCCATACATCTGTGAGGTTGCGCCCGAGCAACGCAATTTAGGGTAAATATCGAATTCAAAATATTACTCGTGGTATCTCGGGGTCGCTGTCCTGTAGATTTCTGAACGGATTGAAATTTAGCTGAACAGGAAGTGTATCCAAGATCTGTGCTATTCTGTTAGCAAGTAAGTTTTTTTTTCTTTTTTTTCTTTCTTAAACCAGCATTACTGTAGCTCAGCATTTTCGTATCAGAATTTCTTGTTTTCTCATGATTTGTTGATTACAAAATCTGGCTTGCGTCACTCATTTAGACCACCGAATATCTTATAAGTCTCGGCTACATTTTAATGACCTCTTAATCTTCTGCCTTTTAATGAATAAGTTAATGTGCGCACGTCTTTCGTCATTATTCACTCTTACATTATTTCAACAGTCTGGCAGCTGTTCTTTGAATCCTTTCAACGGCTTTTTGGTATGGATGCCATTCAACATTTTCATATTCCTCATGAGGTCTAATTAATATTTTGTAAAGTTTCAAAAATACAAGTTTTATTTAAGATACGCGAATGTTCTTTTTACACGTCCAACCATTTGATTTGCCTTATTGAATACACTTTGGATATGATGGTGAAATGATCAATAGGTATCAAAAGTCTCCCAAGCCATCATCACCAGAATGACACGTCATGACAAAGACAGTTCTACTATGGACAGCGGGTGGGGGCTTGAAGCCCCAATAAACCTGTTTTGGTGGGGAAAAAAAATAGGGGAAGATAACGCCAGTGTTTCCACTGCAAATAAACTGACCTTCTCTCAGTTTGGGAGTCAATGTCATTTCATTTCATTTGCTACATACGTCATTTGGTAACCAAACATCACATCAAACCAAAGACGTAAGTCTGAATCGATCGATAACAAGAAGTGAAGTCGAAGCGTGACATGTCTGCATTAAAGGCTCACCGTTTCAAACCCACGTATTGCCATTTTCCCTCTCACTGAATATTTATGCTGGCTGACGGGGCAAAATATACCTGTTCGGAAAAAAAAAAAAAAATCGGTGAGCATAACGCATGTCATCCCACTGCGGAGTGCCCACTTTCTCCGTGTATGGGGCAAGCAAACAGATCTATGTGTTTTTTCCTCCCCACACTTTCGTCTGGTTTCATTTACTACCCTTCGCTGGCTGCTTTGGGGGTGCTATTGGATTCTTTTTTTGTACCCTTGGTGGTGAGAACACCACAGTATTATGGACTGTGGTGTGTCTATTTGACGCCAGGAGCGCCGACACAACCAGATAAGATAATGTTGCTTATAGCCCAGCCGACCGCAAAGGGCCACATCAGGGCTGTCACCACGTTAAAATCAACTCACCAGTCATACAAAAAAAAAAAAAAAAAACCACTTTCATACATCGCATTAAATGACATCGTCTACAAACGCACCAGAAACTTGTTAAAAATCTTTCTTCGCCGACACAACCAGCCGTGTCTCCCTGATGAGTCCGACCCAGCGGACGAAAGGCCTCGGAGCAGGCAATACAAACATATCTGCCTTCAAAAAGGATTGCGATGGTTCCCTTATGCAGCTAGTGATGAGTTTTCCTATCTGTAATATATTTTCTTAATTTCATGTTCCCAGTTTCTCCATCTTCAAACTCCCCCCACCCCCTCCTCCTTAAGGCCAAATCTTTGCCAAGTCGTTACTATGAAGGCAGTTCAGTTGTTGGCCTGCGCTTGTTTTTTTCCCCCACCATTAGATTGTTCGTCAATGTATTTGTCCGACTTTATTCAAGTTTAAAAGGCTGTGCCAGTCTTGAATAAAAGTTACTGTGTTAGGTTTTCTTATGGGAGCAAACGTTACCCCACTTGTTTACCGTTTATTGTTTACTGTTCCCTGCCTCATTTCATTTCATTTCAAGATCTATGTGTGGTTTGAAGGGCACGCCAGAATGACAACCGTCTGCATCACAGGCCCACTGTTTCACACCCAGGTTTGGGCTTTTTCTCTCTCCGAACTGTTCAACTGACTGATAGTGGCAAATTGCATTGGGCGTGCCCAACAGTGCTGCTCTCGTCTCACGACAAGGCTAGGTCACTCTCGCTGAACGCGAGCTCTAACACTGGTTACCTCCCTTGCGGCAGATTTCCACATTTCGTCTGACGCAACGTTATCCGACTGGGGGGGGGGGGGGGGGGGGGGGGGGGGGGAGCTCGGGGTTTTATCACCGACATGAGGAATCCAGGCACGCTGATGCTTTTGGGATAATTAAAAAGGCAGTGGCCGTGGGACGCGCACCTAGCAAAGGGCGAAACGGTGGACAATAATAACCAGCGTTGCTCTTGCCGTTAAGACCTGCTCATCTATCAACCGCGCAGAATCTTCTGTTCTTCTGGGGCGCAGACTGAAAATGACCGGCACACTTCACCGTACTGTCAGACCTCTGTCTTTTTGTACTCCCAGTTCTTATAGAACAGGAGTATTTTAGAATGGGAACGAAGAAATGCTGTCTGTATTATATATATATATTCATTATGGGTGAAGGATGATGCCCGACGTTTTAGTTTACCGTTACAGCCGTTACTAACGGCTGTAACGGCCTGTAACGCTTTTTTTCCTTTATGGAATATCTCCGAAAGTACTTGGCCGATCTTTGTGAAAATTAGCAGGTATGTTCATTATGGGTCACGGATGATGCCTGATGTTTTAGTTTGCCCCGTTATAGCCGTTACTAACGGTTGTAACGGCCTATAACGGTTTTTCTTTATGGAATATCTCAGAAAGTACTTGGCCAATTTATAAGCGGTTTGGATGATCTTGTGACAATTCGGATCCTCTGTCCATATGCAAGTGATGTAATGCTGAAAATGGATTAAACAACCGTTAAAAAACCGTTATTCTGCCGTTATTTCTTATATATAGGTGGATTTTAATGAAATTAGGTATATCGAAAGGTTATCACACACACAAATGGCACATCTACATAGTGTTAAAATTTGACCGTTAAAAACCGTTATCCTTGACATATTGTCCGATTTGGATTAAATGTGATATGTACACAGGCTTTAGCCCAGTGAGGACTAAAATACCGGTTTCAAAAGTGTATATCGGTTATATAACCGTTAAACCGTTATTTTGCCGTTATTTTTTGTATATTGGTGGGTTTTAATGAAATTTTGTATATAGAAAGGTTATCACACACAAATGGCACTTCCATGTAGTGTTTCAAAATCTGGCCGTTAAAAACCGTTATTCTTGACATATATTGTCCGATTTGGATGAAATTTGGTATGTACACAGGCTTTAGCCCAGTGAGGACTAAATACCAGTTTCAAAAGTGTACATCGGTTAAATAACCGTTAAAACCGTTATTTTGCCTTTATTTCTCATCTCACAAAGCACTTGGCCGATTTATAAGCGGTTTGGAAAACTGGGAGTACGTTTATATGCTTTGCATCTTTTTTTTCTTTTTTTTTGTGTGTGCACGAAACCATAACCGGTTTCCTCGGATCATAGCAGGAAGGCGGTCAAACGTGAAAAACTAGCCGTTACCGAGCCAGCCTGCTATAGCAGTCACTTCATCAGATCAGTTTGCTATGCTTGCTGAACCAGCCTGCAATAGCAGTCACTTCCATCACGGTTGGCTAGGCTTGATGAGCCAGCCTGCAATAGCAGTCACTTCCATCACGGTTGGCTAGGCTTGCTGAGCCAGCCTGCTATAGCAGTCACTTCCATCACGGTTGGCTAGGCTTGCTGAACCAGCCTGCTATAGCAGTCACTTCAATCACGGTTTGCTATGCTTGTTTTTCAATGGTCATATGAACAATGGAGTGAAGCATCGTTTCCCGTTCGTGTTTAGCGCCATACAAGTTATCTGATGGAGGTGGGGAAATAACGTTGGAAAAAAAAAACAAAACAAACAAACAAAACAAACCCAGACGTATAAATTCGTTGACTCTTATTACGTTCTCCCTTTCTTTATCTTATCTTTCTCTTTTGCTTGACTTCTTCCTCTATCTGCCTTTCTTTTTCCTTCTCCCCATTACACACACAAAACCCAAAAACACACACACACACACACACACACCCTACACACACACACACACACCTTTAAACACATGTCATTAGTTGTCTTTCATTCGATGTTATCAGTCCCGAACACGGTATACGACCGAACCGTCGTCACTGTGTTCTTTGATGTTTTTGGAACATCTTCAAAGCATCCTCACAGACAGTTATCTGTTTCGATCAATTTGCATAGCTGCCATCTGTTAGGGCAGACATTTCATACACAGTGAGAGAAGAGAGAGAGAGAGAGAGAGAGAGAGAGAGAGAGAGAGAGAGAGAGAGGAGACAGAGAAAGATAGAGAGCTAGAGAGACAGAGATAGAAAAGAGCTAGAAAAACACACAGAAAAAGAGAGAGAGAGAGAGAGAGAGAGAGGAGAGAGAGAGAGAAGACGGACAGAGACAGATAAAGGGAAGGGGGGCGGGTGCTGATGAAAAGGGCGCCACCCGTTTGAACGCAGTACTAGCGTCCATTACTTGAGCGGCACATTAAAGGGGGCAGCGAAATGCTTGTGTCGAGTGCGACCGACTGGATTTGCGAACTTTGTAATGTGTACGTCGCTGCAAGCTCCAGTTTTCACACTGAACACACACACACATCCTACTACGCATATTGCACAGTGGGCGGACTGGGGTCGGGATGGTGGTGGTGGTGATGGGGGGGGGGGGGGGGGGAGGGTCCCAGGGATTTTGGAAACCCTTCCTCCCCTTCTTTGAAAGAATAAAATTAAAGAGCATCGTAGATTGATACCCGTCATCTTTCAGAACAGGCCTCTGTTTATTTACTACAATGCAAGCCCCCCCCCCCCTTTCTGATTTACGACATCTGCACCCTGTCCCCAACCCCAACCCCCAGCATATAAATTATTTGGGCCTTGTCCAAGCCCGCGTTTTCAAATTCCCCAAATACATGGCTGACCAGCGCGTTGCCGGAGTTCACGCGACGGTCAGCCATCTCTTAGTGCTGTCAATGTGAACAGGTCT
Organism: Conus ventricosus; assembly: GCA_018398815.1. Taxonomy (NCBI): domain Eukaryota; kingdom Metazoa; phylum Mollusca; class Gastropoda; order Neogastropoda; family Conidae; genus Conus; species Conus ventricosus. The sequence goes on along the minus strand of CM031600.1, from coordinate 10,937,065 downwards.
CCTCCCCCGAATTTACTTTTGGAAAAAAAAAAAAAGTCTGTGATGTGGTGTGGTGTGGTGTGGTGTGAATGCACGTTTCGCACGCAGCGCCGCCACTGTGGTGAAACTCGAATTCCCCAAACTCCGGTCGGACGATCTCCTCGGTAATAAGAGCAGTGTTCCCCCCCCCCCCCCCCCCCCCCCCCCCCCCGTGATATGAGGGTGGATATCTGTGCCTCGGGGCGAGACGGGTAAGGGTACGAAACCACTTCCACTGCCAAAGTGGAGTGCAGAATACAGACACGATTCTAGTTTTTACCCCCACCCCCCATCCCCATCCCGATTAGCGTGTTACGTGGAGGACAAGGGCCTGCAGATGCAAAGAGTGGGGGAGATGGGGAGGGGTAAGGGCGCGTGCTGTTGTATGGAGCGCTTTGGAACTGATGAGAGGGGACCGATAAGATTACACCTCCCCCTTCTCCACCCCCCACCCCTCCCCCCGCACGTGCGTCTGTGTTTTAGAGAGAGAGGAGAGAGAGAGAGAGAGAGGGACAGACAGACAAAGAGAATGCAAATATTTACATCTGTCCGTGGGTGCCATATGAGCTGTTAACTCGGCTCCTTTCCCGTACTGCCCCCCTCCCTCCCCCCCCCCCCCCCCGTCCCCCTCCCTCCCTCGCCCGCCCGCCCCCCCCCCCCCCCCCCCCCCCCCCCCCCCCCAACCGACCGCCGAAAATGTTGATCTTTGCATCAGAATAAATTCTTTAATTAAAACAACCAGAATTATTTTCCCGCTCCCGTCGGCTTTTCCATGAGCTGAAAGTCCCTAAAAAAAAAAAAAAACTAAAAAAAAAAACCCCACTTCCTCTGTCTGTGTACTGAAACAAATCAACCGAGGCAGCGCAACTGACCGAACTACCAATTAGCACGCCTGTCATGCAAGTTGTAACTCACCTTGAGTGTCAGCGTATTATATGGCCTCGGACGAAGGGCGTCTTGTTCGGGACGTAGAAGCTGGAACCAACAAAGTCCAACGGCTGCAGTTTTGGGTCAGTTCTACCGGAAAAACCAGCGGTGGAAACCATGCAGCTGATAGTTCACTCGTCTCACGTTTTGTGTCGCTCTAGTCACAACAGTTCCACCTCGGCGGCGCCTGCGTGTAAACAGACTGTTCTACTCCCAGACCATATCATGTCACAATCGGTCTGTTCACAAGCCAGGCTGGTCTGTTTCTCGCTTACAGGCAACCCCCGCAATAAACAATGAAACAAAATTGTCAGTGTAGGTCTCACAAGCTACTCTATGAACCACACCGACTTGCGAAAAAGAAGTTTAGCTAGTTACAACTTTCAACATTCGTCTTTGAACAAGTTCGCTGTGTCTTGTTTCTGTCAAAAAATTCTGTTACATTCAGCTGGAAAAATATGTTTTAAAGCTCAACGCGTGCAAGCCTGCATGTCGTATCCCCCCTAAACTGCAGAATTTTGCCGCAATTCAGTCGTATTCCTAACTGGCGAGCTTGTGACGAGCAGAGCTCAGAAAGTCGACAGTGAAGGTGAGCCCGAAACACGCACGATACAGATACTCCCCACCGCCCACACGCAGTCCACGCGCAAGAGCTGTCCACAGGCAAACCTCGTGTGTTCCGTGTCTCTCTCACTGCGTTGACGAGTTCACACACCTTCTACACTCGCCTAACACAGCAAGAGAGAGAGAGAGAGAGAGAGAAAGAGAGAGAGGGGGAGCAAACTCGGCCTGCGAAAGTGGATGTGTGAGTGGAGTGGTGGCATTCACGCGTTGGCCTATGGCAATACATCTTACCTGTGGAATGTATGTGCCTTGGCATAGGCGCCTGACGTCGTGTAGCCTGTTAACAAATGGCCTCGGGAGCCTAAAGAATATAACTAACTGTGGAACAAGATGGTACAAGTTTGTAAGTTCAAGAAAAATAACCAAAGCATGCCTGCTAGTGTTGTTCTCTACACGTTTTGGTTGCCAGATTAATTAATTAAGGAGTTCGTGTGAATGTCCACGCGTTTGGTCGGCCCACTACTACACACATCCTCTGCCACCACCACTACCACTGGCCGCCTCAAGACTTCCAGTCGATCTCAACATTCCTAGTCTTTCTTTGCCCGCCTCTGCTTTCACATGAGCAGTCTGTGTTGTCAGTGCACACACTTGGCGAACAAGCGGTTAATGGCGTGTTGATGATGCGCATACGGGATGAGGCGATTCATCATTGCCTCGCCAATCTGCTGATGCGGCAACAGACCCCAGCACGGCCCGCCGGTTGTCTGAGCACGTCAGTCATAAGGAGGGGCGCATGTCGTCTAGTGACGGCGTGTGCACATTGACTGACACCAATATTTATGACACGTACACATGCACATGACGTGGCAGCAACAAAGGCGGAAATTACTGGCACGTAGGTGTATGTTGGCACATACTGACATGCACAGACTCGGTAAGGGCGACACCGACACACACATTCACACACACACACACACACAAGCGCACGCACACACGCTCGCACCACGCTCGCACACACGCACGCACGCACGCACGCACACGCACACACACACACACACACACACACACGCACGCACTCACATATCAGTATGCACACACATCAAACTGTATACTGCACACACACACAACACACACACACACACACACACACACACACACACAGATTGGAGAGAGAGAGAGAGAGAGGAGAGAGAGAGAGAGAGAGAGAGAGAGAGAGGCAGACAGACAGACAGACAGACTGACTGACTGACTGACAGACAGACAGACAGACAAGACAGACAGAGGAGACACAGAGCAGTAAAAACACACTCGAACACGTGACTCTTGTTTGTCCTTTATTTTCATTTATTTATTTATTTTTTGTATGACTACACAACTCTCTCCTCAGTGTTGTCACAGAGGGCCGGGCCAAACCGCAGCGATGTTTGCCAGCCTATGGATGGAGAAGGGAGAGGAGAAGAGGAGGTGGGCCGGGCTGGGGGGTGGGGGCAAGGGGGGTGAGGAGGAGGAGGGGGTATAGCTGGGGAGGGGGAGCGAGGGGATGGCCAGGATATGTGGGGGAATGAGGGGGCGGGGGGGGGGGGGGGGGCGGGAAGAGACAAAGGCCAGAGGCGGAGTGAAAAATGCCGAGATGATTGACTGACTGAAAACGCCGCGTGTAGACAATGGGAGACGAGCGTCAAATACATACATGTATGTAGCATGGTCAACAAGGTCACCAACCATCGGAGGTAAAAAATAGCAAGGACATTCAGAATAAAGGATCCGTGCAATAGACAACCATGTAGTTATATAGTATATCAGCGACATTATAACTGTCTTCTCCAAACAAACAAAACGGAACAAGAAACAAAAAGTACTTGACGAACTGAACATCTGAACTCAAACAGTGACACTCACGGGTACTGGCAGACGGACGATATGATGATGAGGAACAGAAAAGGGACGAGACAAGAAACAGGTTTTGTCAGTCGCTTGTGTGTGTGTGTGTGTGTGTGTGTGTGTGTGTGTGTGTGTGTGTGTGTGTGTGTGTGTGTGAGACTGGCGAGTGTATGTATAGGTGCATATGTGTATAAGGATATTGTAAAAATAGTGGTGTGTGTGTGTGTGTGTGTGTGTGTGTGTGTGTGTGAAAGAGTGACTGAGTGAGTATGTGTATGTGTATATGAGCACGCGCGCGCGCGTGCCTGCTTGCATTAGCGTGCCGGTGTATTCAGTTCTTCAGTTCATGAATGAGGTATCACGATGACATGATCGACGCAAAAGACACTGACACGAATTTCCGCTAAAGATACCAGAAGACAACAAATTATCAGTCTATTTGCAAGAGCGTCAGCTCCACGGAGTTCATTTACTCTATTTTTGTTCAATTTCGAGATTGGTGTCATGGTCAGATGGCACGAGGTTGAAAATTGGGTATCGGAAACAAACAGAAAAAACAAACAAACGGAAAAAGGTAAACAAAAGAAAGAGAAACCAAGAATATGAACCCTTTAATGCAAATGTCATGATCTAGTTGCCGTCAAGATGTTCAGGCTGTTAAAAGGATGGTGAAACGCTTGTACATTCTCGCCGAAAACCCAGCTTGTAAAAAATACAAATCCAAATAATACACATGAAGTACACACACACACACACACACACACACACACACACATACACACGAGAAACAGAAACCTAGGCCTTGATGGAGAGACCAAGAGAGGAGCGCCAGACAAGAGGCCGTTTTACCAGCAAGGAACTTCCTGAAAGCGGGACAGCCAACTCGACGGAAAGAACCCTACCAGAGCATACTACATTACCGAGATACGACACTTGGGGGTTTTCCGTAAGACCGCGGACTAGTTACGGCCCTTAGTCAGCACGTGTAAACTCAGCTCCAACATAGCGACGCGCAAGAAGCAAGGAGGCGAAGCCTGCAGCGCTATCGGTTGTTCAAACGCTCGCAACAAAATCGATTGTGAAGGGCTGGCATTTTTTTCGTTTTCCAAAGGATGAAGAAAGGCATGTACAAACTTTATTGCATTTTATTAATTATTGGCAGAGTAAACCACGTAAGCAATACCGTATACGGTGTGGGACTATGCATCTGGTGCAACTTGAGTCTAGTCTAGATCAAGTTTATAGTATGACTATGAAGCCACATGGGCAGATTTTTAACAGTTTTTATATATATATGTAAGGAAAGAGCAATGCGCATACCTTGTTTCTTCTAGAAATCATTAAGCCTACTGGCTTATTTACAGTCCCGTTAGCTAAACAACTAGGCAGCGGGGAAAACCAGACCACGCATACCGTGCCCTCACATGGCCAGTGATGTTTATGTTGATAATGACAGTGCCGACACACGTGTTTCATCACCGAATCTCTCTCTGTCTCTCTCTCTGTTCTCTCTCTGTCTCTCTCTCTTCTCTGTCTCTCTCTCTCTCTCTCTCTCTCTGCGTGCAGTTGCATGGCTGTGTGTGTGTAACCTTGAGTTAATCTGACAATAAATTGGTTTCAGTCAGTGTGTGTGTGTGTGTGTGTGTGTGTGTGTGTGTGTGTGTGTGTGTGTGAGAGAGAGAGAGAGAGAGAGAGAGAGAGAGAGAGAGAGAGAGAGAGAGAGAGAGAGAGAGAGAGAGAGAGAGAGAGAGAGAGAGAGAAAACCATTACTAACCCCCCCCACCCCCAGCATACTCGTGTGTAAACCTACATGTATCAATGACCGTTTCATGTCTAGGCCTATCTCGTCGCAATGTCTATTTTGAGGTTGATGTGTGTATTTGAAATTGTGTGCTTCTTCTTTGCTCGTATTTTAAAGAAGACATTTTTTGCAAATTTTTGCAGACTGTTTGGAAAATGCAACCAGTTTTGTTTTAATCCATCTTGTATTGATGGCAGAACTTTTTTCTATGTTTTGTGGGATGAGACGGACTGCATTACCCCCTCCCACCCCCCACCTCCACCCCTTTCATTATGCCATTGTTGGACGTTGTTATAAACTGACACAACACAATTAAAGTTTGATTTGGAGACAAATAAATGGTCTTTTTTTTTAATTTAGAACAAGCCACAAACTCTCTCTCTCTCTCTCCCCACCCCACCTTCACCCATCTTACCACAGTCATGCACACACACACACACACACACACACACCACACACACACACACACACACACACACTATACATACATAAAATACATGCGTATGCATGCACACATGCAGTGCACACACGCACCTACATGCACACGCACACAAACAACAAGGAGGCCAAAAAATGTGTAGAGGCATTTGAATCTGT
>CM031600.1:10858513-10930274 GCA_018398815.1 Conus ventricosus | reverse complement strand
TGTAATCACAAACAACGAGTACTATTCTGAATTGTAGAGCTTACAACTGCACAAACACCATGATATGAACGACGGTGATATTAAAGAAAACTACCATGATGCTAAATGAGCACCAGGTACAAAAATCACACATTGAGTTTTCCAATTCCTAGTCAGATTACAATATATACACAAATATATAGAAAGACCTGCAAAGGTATCCAAGACTGGAGGATTTCATTAGTTTCCGATAACACAACAGCCCCCTTGAAAAGCTGGAACTAAAGCAAAACAACTTGCATTACAAGACCACTAAGGAAATGGAACCAACTTATGGCAATAAGTATACACCAGCGAAGACCCTAGCAGCAACCGAGGGGAAAACAAAGAACTTTGGGGCACGTTTGTCCCACCTGTGTCCAGTAAATCACTAAATGTGACCAGTCATCTTCAATTGGAAGATCCATGGAAATGAAGGGAGTAACAGGAACAGAATTTAAAAACGAGTTCCTCTATGGCTAACCATGACCTCAGCAGTCAAAATGTATTGTCTGGTCATTCCATTCATTCGTTCTAATAATGTAACTGCTTCTTCCTCCCACCCCAAAATAATTTTTTTGACCAAAGGTACTTGTCGAAGAGGCAATTTCTCAATCCATAAACATTCAATTTATGCATACAGTGGTCCTGGAAGCTTCACACAAATAGCCATCCTGCCAGTGTCGCACACATGTAAAATATTCATCTAATGAATTTCACAACTCTTCGGGCTTGAAAAAAACAAGCAGCAAATTAAACCACCAATTTCCGTTCAATTACAGCCCTTAGCCACAAAATTTAAATATTACTCTGAAATGGGAAAAATGAATATTGTTCATGTACTTCCCATGTTCAAACCATCTGTTATTGACAAACAATGTTCAAAACTATCTTGAACCATCTGACCAACAGTGTCATGCAGCCACCAGAATTTAACGTGAAAATCTTTTGTGTGGTATTGTAACAACCACCACAGACAGGGCCTCAAAGTTTCTTGTATCTTTCTCAACGTTGTCCATTTTCAGTTTTACTTTTTTTTTCTCTACAGTGTAATACACTGTTCAATGCCTGGATCATCTCCTGGGTTCCCACATACTTCCAGCACTAAAACCCCTTGAGACCATCAGGACTTGACAAACCTTTATAAATTGCAAGCATACATGTATGGCTGCAGAGGCATTTTTCAGTTTAACTTCATGTTCCAGTGAAACGGGTGGCGTGACATTTACACCATAACCATTCTTTCTGATGCACGGCCAAAAATTCTTTTCACAGCCCAGGTAAGAAGTTCACATGTTTCTGCCTCCTCCCCTTAAACTATGTATAACCTCTAGAAATAATATGCAGGGATCAACGCTCAATACTTGGACTTTCAACAGTCCCAAAAAGCATGTCAGAGGATAAAAAGACGGCACTGAACTAAGTTTCCTATCAGCAACTACATAAAATTCACAAGCAAGCAGCATTACTGCAGACCTTAGAAATCAGGTACCTTAAATATATATACCCAACTTGTATTCTTTTCCATCACAACCCAGCCAACCATACTCTTAGTCTTATCTGGGCTGTCAAACTCATGCAAGAAAAACATACCCTGAGAATGAACAAGAGCGATTAATGATTTGGTAATCGTAGAGCTCTACAATTTTGACATCTTTATACAGAACTAGGTTGTGGCGAGACCAGGATGCATTCCCCTCAATTTCATTCCCACAGCAGAACAAAAACATTTCAAAACTTCAATGCCACAACTAAAATCGAAGCCACCTATAACAAAGCTGAACATAACGAATGCCGGATATAACATTGAAATAAAAAGGTCAGTCCAGGCAAAAAAATTTTTTTTCATGTAACGTAATGCCGCTTATAATGAAATAGTTTGGGAGTCATCGATGGGTAATCACGCCCATTACAACAGTCACCGCCTATAGCCAATCGTGTTCAGCCCATGAAGAGTTCAAGCCAGATAGAGCGAATGTTACTTTTGTGTTTGGGAACCATCCTGTTTGCTGTACTATATATGATTATACAGTCACTGGCTTACTAGGGAATATGGAGGAGTTGCATGTTTATGTAGAGTATCTTTATTTGCCCCAACAGAAATCCACGCTTAGTGTTCAGTACCTGCATACTTCCTAGCTCGTTTCATTTTCTTAACGCTTCACAAAGATAGATTAAAATAATTTTACTGTAGGTAAACTCGCCTCTGAATTTCCTAAGAAATAAAATCTTATTTTATTGATTGTCCTGTAAGCGGTGCCTATGTTTGTCAACCAGGCAGTCAATTTACATTGGGTAAAGAGTGAAGGAGAGATGTGGGCTTTGATTTAAATCAGGCAATTTCTTCATGGTGTCGCACGCAAAAGTCTGTTGCTAAAGCGAAAAATTGAATTTATTCAAGAAGTTGAAAAAATCCAGCAAAACAGAAGAACTTAGCAACAATATGAAATTGTGCTGCCGCATTGGCAACCATCCCGATTCTACAGAGAATATAAAAGTCATTGATGAAGTCAGATTTGGAATCAAACCAGCATTACAGAACTGATGCATGACATACAGTATTGTGCCTTGTGAATCATTGGACTGCTGTGCTAAGAGATAAAAAATATTTTTGAGATCTTTCGTATCACAGCGGTCTTTTTAATTGTGCACTGTGGAACGATCAGTTTTTATCTCTTCCATCAAGAGCATGACAGCTGAGGGATTTTTTTTTCTTATCCAGTGTGCAAATCATCCTTTTTGTTTCAGAATGAGTGGGATCGATGTTTTTTTCTTTCTGTGCTGACACTATGATTTTCTTGTGTCACATTTGAATGTGAACATTCACATAGCATAACTGCCATTTCAAGAACTGTACGAGTGACCTAATGCGTATTGCTAATAATAAAGAACTTTTGATTGTATACTAAAACATGACATCTGTGCCTTTCAGTACAATGATGGAGAAAAGTAAAAACAATTTAAGTTTCTTTTCAAGACCTTATTCAGACACCAATACATGTATTTCGTTTATTGTGGTTTCTCATCAAGCTGTGACAAGCAAAAAAAAATTGCTCTTTTAGTGTGGCAGACTGTGTATTTTTAAAATCAATTACTTCATTTTCTCATTTCCATACCAGTGCATACTCCAATGACCTAACAATATTGTGAAACAGTAAACGAACAGTGCAGTCCCCCACCCTTCTCTCTCCCAATTTAAAATTGTGGAGCCGTTGACTTTTTTCCATGACAATCCATTCTTCTGAAGTCAGAATAATGCGTGAATTTTGTTTGCCCATTTTACTTGTTTTCCAGTCGTTCAGAGGCCTCTGTGATCTGTTTACATTAATTTACAGCCATATTTCTGGGGTAATTTTCATTAGAGTATATAATGGCCTAGGAAACAAGCTTGATTGCTAGTAGCCCATGTGTGTGTAGGAGGGAGGGGGAGGGAAAGAGACAGAGAAATTACGTCATGCCGGATTTAACGAAAGCAACCACATAGAAATTCATTACAACCAGCACATCATGTAACGAAACACGGATATAACGAAGCAATTTTGAATGTCCCTGGCGATTTATTATAAGCAGCTTCGACCGTATAGTGAAAAACAATAATGGGCAAACACTGCAGATTTGATGGCCAATGTCCATCCATCCACCTCCTTCAGAGCTTTGCTACAGGTGCAGCCATTTGCCTTCACTTTTCACCCCCAGAAAACAAACCAAAACAAAAATGACGAGAGAAAAAAAATTCAATTTTTTAAACACGACATTTAAAAAAAACAGCTTGTCACCAGATTTCAAAGAAACCAAACACCTGGCATATCATAAGTTGTATTAAGACCAACAACAAAAAGTGTAAAGATCTTTCGGAGAAAACAAAAGTGTATGGGCCACAAAAACAATGAACAACAGTGAAGAAAAAAAAGACAGGACCAAAAAAAAAAAACTAAAACACAGAGTTGTAGACGGGTAGAAATTACTAGCACTGACATACCATAAAGTGGGGATACTTTTTTCCTGAAACCCCTACCTCCACCACCCCACCTTTGCAGTAATACCAGGGACATTAAGAAATCTAAATTAGATAAATTGATTCTAGCACACTTCTCAAAGAACTCAAAACTTCACAAGTCGCATGATACAGTACAAGTAGTAACAATCGAACAAGTCAATCACATGATCAGTTACGATGTTCGGTCATGACTGGCTACTACGTATGACTAAAGCAGCAATGCCAGTAGCAATTCTGGTGTGTTGCAAGATGGCTGCTTAGACGAGACAGGTGCATAAAGTTCTTCCTATTCCGCATGTTTTGACACAAAAATATTCGGCGAGAATCAACTGGACCTGAGCTAACTCTTATCAGTTCTAGCAGGCACCCCACCCCCTTCACTGCACCGCACCAAGTCTTTCTGCTTCAACACCATGGGCACCGTGTCATTAAGACTCTACTTCTGTGCACCTATGGAGAGCGAAGGACTCCCCCACCCCCTTCAAAAAAAAAAAAAAAGTGCATCACAATGAATGTTACTTGCTCAGTAACTTTACATCAGATTCTTTGCATTCAGTTTAAAAAGATCAACTTTAAATGTATACAAGTACTGTTCACTTTCATCTGGACTCAAGAAATCAAAAACTAAAGTTTACTATACTCTGGGTAAAGTTTTTAAAAACAAAACAAAACTGAAGCACATAACTGTAAATTGAAACAAGAATGCAATCACTATTCACAGCCAAAACTGCACAATACGGTTCTGAATTCAACTGTTCAAGTCACACTGAAAAATCCACTCCCAATCTCTGCACATTGTCGGTACACCGTGAACAGCTGATTATCTTGAAGAAACGCTTCGATTTGTTTTCCTAACCACAACTTTATGTACTTTATTTTCTGATGGAGGAAAGGAGACAGGGTGGGTGAATGGGCGGTGGAGAGGTAGGTCTTTCACCCTTGCTATGCAAACTTAAGATTGGCATTCACAAATCATTTAAGCAGTTTTTTTTTTCTCTCCTTAATTTGAAAGTCCCAAGTCCAATGATTAGGCTTATAATGTGGCCATACTTTCCAAATTGTTTGAATTTTGTGCTTTACAATTTACAATTATAACAGATCAGATTTGGGAAAACACATTCTGAGAAAGAAACAAAATATGGTTATGACAATTATAGCTGAACAACTAACTATGACAATTATAGCTGAACAACTAACATCTTAAGGCTTGATCTCCAACTCTGCAAAGTGAGGCGACTGCAGGCAGAAATCTGAACAAATTTTAAATGTTGGTAATATTTTCTTTGGTGGTGCGCTATTACCAACATTTAAAATTAATCTTGAAGGCTTATAAACTACACTGAGCACCAGGTATTCCGAGTACTTCACAGCAACACAAAAAGCTAGCGTCGGGAACAAAAATTGTTAATGAAAAAAATAGTTAAGTTTGAGCATTTGCCATGGTATCACTTGTTGAAGGGCATCTTTGGTCATTTTTAATTTTAGGGTAAAGATACAAAAGAGCTAATGAAAATGGCTGAATTTGTTATACTAGGATTAGTCAGGTTATGATTCAGACATCAGATTACATTACACTGCAGACCTGCTTCGATTTCTGTTGGACGTGGAATGATCAGTTAATGAGTAAATGACACAGAAAGATATGAATTCTAGTAAACTAGAAGTAGAACAGTAAAAGTAAGTACACATGATATTGAAAGATCTGGTTGAATTACTTTCAGTGGAAACTCTCTGACCGAGGCTACCTGATACAGTGATAAGTTAACATGTATAAATTCACATACTTTGAATTTCTCAAAATGATTTGTGGCGATCATACTTTTAAAAGTACTAAAAATTTGTACGATATATTAACCAACGGAAAATGTGCAGTTGTTAATGTTTGCCAAAAAAAAAAAAAAAGGTTAGAAGTGAACTTTTTCCAAGAGTAATAAACCCACCCCATGACACAGACACAAGTTTGATAATAAAACTACATTTAAAGAAGACAAAATGGTGAGGTTACAAACAATTTACTGGTGGAAGATCACATTTTTCTAAAACTATTAAAAGAATGTTTCCAATTTTAGCGACATATATGCATGAGCATAGTTCGTAATAAAGGGAATTTGGAAAGGACAAAATATGGGCTGTGAATGTGATAGGCAGCAGCTATAATTTTCCTGGCAATTGTAGGAGTCGATTCCTCCAGCAACTGCATCACATGAGTTTTGTAACCTGCAATTCTAGGTTTCCAAGACTTAAAACCCGACAAGGAAACTTTGTTCCAAATGTATACGACGACTGGAAAAGTTGAAAATACTGTGTTTTTATTAAATTAGTAGACCGTAAAGGTTTATAATGAAATTCGCTTTTGATGGAAAGCAAACATAACAGAAAGAAAACATACCTGAATGTGAGTGTCAAAAATAAAAGGGACCCTTAAGGCTAGCAAAACTCAAAAATGGAATCATTATCATCAAATTGCTCTTGAACGTACACACAGATCTTTGTAAATCATTTTGTAGTCATATGGCATGCTGATTTCAAAGAATGATATGAAAGCATCATCTTAAACACCTTGACCAAGTTTATGGCCGTTTCAGATCAGTGTTTACCAAAATAATTTCACGCTAGTTTAATCCAACAAAATGAACAATATATATTCACTGCTAAAACACTAGAGTTGGATTACGTCACATGCAAATCATTAAAATTGATATTCACATACACTATCATCATAAGATGCATTTGACACCGATGCACAAAGTGACTAACTATACACAGTCCACACATGCATTCATTATAGTATGAACAGATTTAAACCCAGTCGGTAACACACACACACACAGTCATCAGTCAACATATGTACACACCACACACTCACAGAGGACATCTGGCAATAAAAATTTAATTGATTAAATTAAGTGCAAAATGTTCTCCAAGAGAATAGAAAGGATACGTGTACACGACTTGACATAAAATCTAATAAAACAATGACTGATCACCAGTGAATGCTCATGCAAGTTCAAATAATAAAAATGATTCAACACTTCAAATGACAAAACCTGAAACTGAAAGAATGCAGGGATCAAAAGTATAAACCTGTTAAGAAAAAAGAACTCGTCACGTTTTCTTCCACTCCATGTCCTGTAAGTTAAAAAGGTTTCAAGCCCCCCTCCCCCCAAAAAAACACCCAAATCCAGCATCTCATTTGTGTCATTCAGATCACAACACACACATGTATACATAGTCCCCACCTCTGTCTCCTTCAAATCACATCAGCAGCCTAACACTTACCCTGTGTCACATCCTCTCTTCATCCAACTTCCCATGATCCACCACCCAAACTACTAAACACGAGTCATTTTTTGCAATTGATGGACACTGAATTGTGTGAATTTGTACTGCAGTAAAATAATTCATCAAATGGCTGTTACAGCTTCAATACTGCAAAAGAAACACTTTTCACCATCTTTTTATGAACTCGTAACCTGAGTATACAGTCTGTCATTTTCAATTTTTTTTTTTCAGCTTCAAGATTAAATAATATTCTGAAAACAAAAAGCAAAAGAAAAGAAAAGCTTTTTTCTGTGAATTATTTTGTCTCAGCGATTCATATGCTGAATCTTAAATCTAAGCTGGTCAAGGTGTCACTGTTCAAGTGTACAATCGTTTGTTCCTTGTCATGTGTGTGACATCTTCATCAGAATCGGTGTAGTTTTTAGCCTGTTGAATACTCTTCAGTGAAACACAAGAAATCAAAGTCCAATCACTCGGCAAGATAGAATGGTGCTCATGACCAGGGCCCTGGTGGGGTGCTGTGTTCCATACTTAAAATTAAATAGCGCTTCGTGTCTTGACGTACTGAACAAAGTCCACGTCGTATGGTAGCTTATTACACAACGGTCAGCCTGACCGCTAATCATACCTCAGTCTGGGTCCTTGACAAAATTTATCACATTCGCTTTCAACAGGTTGAAGTTGGAGACGGTTCACGAAATGTCTGGAATAGAATCTTGGGTGGCACGCAGGCTTTCGTTTCGTCAGAACTTTGTACAAGTCTGTAGTCTAATACACCTCGTTGCGAGTCGAATTTAACTTCAGATCGTCTACATTTCCTTTCACATGAATCACATGATCATGAATCTGTATGCAACATGACTGGATTACTCGCTCACTCATCCGTTGTCACGATCGTTCACGATGGCCAAATTATCGTGACAATCACAACAGCTGACATGCTGCTTTCACTAGGCACCTTCCAGTCACGTCAAGTCAACATGGCTGTCTTTCCAAAGTTTCCTCTTCATCCGAGTTCACAATCAGCACCCTGACATTCCTCCTTTGTACAATGCCACAAAATACAGTTTCCAACACAATTATAACAGATCAAGAAAACAGCGGCCAAGAAAACAAGACTGCAGATGGTGCACGGTTTCCTCACAAGGAAAAATCCAGTCAAATACAGGACAATGAACATGGCGTGGTTGTAAATGAATGCTGGGTTTAAAGGTTTCGGCATCAACAGAACAGGAATCAACCACTGCAAGCAATACATCTTGAACGACAATCGTTCTTTCGTCGTCTCGGAAATCGTTCACACAGACAGAAGTTCGGCCATTGATCTACGTTAGCGGAAGTAGTTCACGGTTATTCTGTCCCTGCGCAGTAAGCATGCTTAGTGGCATCGTGAAATTTTGGAACGATGAGGGAAAATGGTACCAAAAAGTAGATCATCTCGTTTACAAATTAAATACTTGTGAATCGCCTCCCCGCATAGTTTGAAGATTTTGCCTGAATTTTCAGGAAATCGTATTAAAAGTTTTTTAAAAGAAAAGTAAGCGCTTCAAGAACAGTCAACGGTAGGAAATCTACATGGGAGCTCGTGTTCAGCAGTCACCCCGCCATTTTCGAAGAAAAGATGTCACTGGTGGGGACATCCAAAGTAATTTTGCCCCAACAGTCTGCTTAGCTGTTCAACTTGAAATATGTGATGTCAAAATATGGGTGCGAAATGATGCTTCAAATCAAATATTTAACTCTCTGTATCTATTTGCTGGGTCCTTGCACCGAGAAAAGGTAATTTCCAATGCAAAGACGTGCGTCATCTTTCCTCCAGTTCTTTTCTCCCCGAAAAAGGTCCATTAGGGGTCACAGCCTAAACTGTAACCTACCCTCCTCCAATGACTTGGGGCCGGAATAGCTCAGTTGGAAGAGCGCCGGACTCGTAATCTTGGGGTTGCAGGTTCGCATCTCCACCGGGCCGTTTCGGTACAGGGGGGGGTTTCCCTCGGAGTTAACATTGGTTCTGACTCCATTCCCCATACAGTCCTTCGAATGAGACTATAAACCAAGGTTCCGTGTGTGAACGCACAACATCATCCTGGACACATGTAAAATCCCATCACCGACTTTCGGAAGACAAGGCCTGTTTGGCTGTTGGTATGGACGACATGCTACACACAACTTGCACCTTCCCCGAAGTTGGAGTATGGCTGCCTTAATGGCGGGATACAAAAAATGACCACACAAAAGTGTCAAAATAATCAACATGATTGTGGACACTAAAAGAAAGAAAGATGACTTCAGACTGGCCGATCTACACACAGCATGCGTTAGGCCGTACGGTCCATCATATGATTCGTATCCTAAATCGATTTTACTCGCTAATCCCTTCCCCATCCAAAATGTAAGCTTATTTTAAATTCATCTATTTCTTTAGTGTCACAGCCAGAACTGTATTCCCAACTCGTCCTCCCGGTCAGCAAAATAAAACCCAGAATTGTTCCCCAAGCCTGAATGCTCTCCCACCCCCACCCCTCTCACACAAGAAAGAGAGAGAGAGAGAGAGAGCACAACATGCTTACTTCCTTTAAGTAACGAAATTGACTGTATGAATTTCAAGTGCAAAACAAAACAAAACAAAACAAAGAAAAGAAAAGAAAAGTGAACAGATGGGATGCTAGGGAGGCCGCGCAAGTCAAAGTGGTGTTCATGGCCGAATAAAGGGAGGAGCGGGCAAAGTGCAGGGTTTCCAACTCCCTCGAACCCAACTCCGACTGGCAAAAATGGCCAGTCTGGTAGGCCCTACACGTTGCCCTCATTACTGGAGAGGACACATTTTCATTTTATAGTTCCAACGTTTTCTTAATGTATGTTGTACTAGTGCGACACAAGAGACACCGAACATCACCAATCGAGGAGGTTCATAAAGAGGCGAAATACAGATATCTTTTTTGCTCTTGTTTACATAGACTTTACATCTATCCAATAACACCAAACTCTGTTAAAGGAACGTGTTGTATTTTACTGGTCGACTTTGAGACATGAGCGTGGCGTCGGAAGATTTTTACCGGGGGGGGGGGGGGGGGGGGGGGGGGGGGGGGGGGGGGGGGGGCATAGCAGGAAGAGGGGTGGCGACTCATTTTTATTTTTTTTTTAATGAGAGCAGGGAAAATCTTTTCCAGCTTTGGTCTTCTTGCAGATTTCTTTAAATGGGAAAGGGGCGGGGATGTGTGTGTGCGTGGTGTGTGTGTGGGTGGGGGGGGGGGGGGGAGGGACCACTATTAATGCTGTCCATAATTTTTGACTTCAAATACTGAACGAAGGAGGACGAGTAGGTAGACGGATGGTCCTCCCCAATAGTTTCAGTGGAGGGGGTTTGGGAAGGACGAGTAGATAGACGGATGGTTTCCCCAATATTTTCAGGGGAGGGGGTTTGGGAAGGGGGAGTAGATAGACGGATGGTCTCCCCAATATTTTCAGGCGAGGGGGTTTGGCGAGTATCCACGCTTTATTACGGCACGTGCGTGAGTGCGTATCTGTGTGTGTGTGTGCGTGTGCGTGTGCGCGCGCGTGCGCGCACATGTTTTGCTGCTCCAGTATGCCATTTGCAAGACTCCCAACTCTTTTAGAAGCTAATTTGAACGATCTGCTTTAAATTTCTTGTGTCCACTATCATTCATAACAGAAGGTAGTGAACAGAAAACCGTCTCAGGCTGTCGCATCCGACATTACCCCGTCCATTCCCTCAAGAGTCATCCCAGCTCATGGAGATCAGGTGTGTGTGTGTGTGTGTGTGTGTGTGTGTGTGTGTGTGTGCACGCGAGCTCGCACTTCATTACTGCCCATCGCATGCTGCAAGACTGCGCCGAATGTTCAAGGTGCTCAGGACGACATTAGTCCAAGACCAGAGTGATTTTTTTTCCCCCTACTCCTTCAGCCTGGTGTTTGCCCAACCTGAAATGCAGACGACCAATTCCTGGGCTCAGTGATTAACAATAACCGCGTCGGTGGTCAATGCTCCAACTCTGGGAGATGGGGGGAAAAACAATCACGCTACCTCTTACACAAAGCAGGAAAACAGATTCAATGCAGTCTGTGACACTGATCAAGCAACAGAGCACAGAATAGCAACAAAAAAAAGTATCTGAGGTAAGCAAGACTGCTGCGCAAAATGGTGACAGTGACAAAAGTACAGTGATGTTGGACATGTTTACGGCATGACAACTGATATTTTTGATGAAATAATGGCATATTTTATTTAAATCGGTAAGTCAAATGAACAGACGACTTCAATTCCATTCCAGTCCCTTGCAATAAGACATCTTGCGAGAATGGAAATCTTTTAGACAGTCGCACAGACCAAGATGTGGTAAGGCAATATAATGTGAGGTAATGTTGCTCACAGTCCAGCCGACCGCAAAGGGCCATATTGGGGCAGTCAGTGTGTTGAAGGTAACCCACAAGTCATACTGTGGTAGTGTCTTTTCTTTCAATGGCCGTGTACGTCAACTGCCCTAAACATCCCATAATCTGGATTTTATACAGGAAAGGCTACTAACTGAGCAGGATCGTAAATCAGGCTCCTGTTCAGGATCTTCTGAAGCATTTCAAATAATGGTCAAGTCCGTCTGGTTTCCAAAGTGTTTTCACTTAAGTTCTCTAGGATCGAAGTCACACCGATATGTTTTTAATTATTGGTGACGTGACCGGTGACTCTACATTGTACTTAATAGATCTGATGGATTTGTTCGGCTATGTGGAAACTATAGACTGAACTATAGAACTCTTAACAAGGTCTGAGTTGAGTTTTCCTTATTGAGGTTCCGTCCTTATGAGGAAACCGAACATACTATCTGCCTTAATACAAACTACTAACATTCCTGTGGAGGAGAAAACTGGGCAGTGCTTGGAATACCAGCCATTCTGTTTACTATTACGAAAAACATTCACATGTAACAAAATTAGGCTATATTTTAAAGCCATATAGGCAAACAGACACTGCAGAATAAACTGCACGTGGCCTTGCTCGTTCCTCCTGTACATGACAAACCGTCTAAGACAAAACAATTCCTAGTCAAGTTGGAACAACTTTCGAATCGGATGGAATGTGAAATTTGAGCGTTACCAGTACAAGATCTTGTTTGTTGTTAGAGCATGAAGAAACCGGAGGTCAAACGCACACGCGTGGGTATGTTCTTCGGTCAGGATGCAGGACTAGACACCTGTATTGATATATTTTATCCTCTTTCCCCGAGACATACATATTCCCCTCATCACTACTATAGCAAACCGGATCTTGAAGCTTCCTCGAAGAAGTCTTGGACACAGCTCCAGTACCATGTGACCAAGGATGCAGTTTATAAATGCCCAAAGTCCATTAAATAAAACTACTCTAGTTTAGAATACAACTAAAAACAAAATCAAAGTTCACATCTCCACTGAGACCAATCCCGGCTATTACCGCAGCGGCCTTTCCACGAGGTGAACGCTTGACCGACTGCAAGGGCTCCAACTTCCAGTGATGTCCTGCTTCAAACGGCATTACCTATAAACCAAAAAGGCGTGAGAAATTTCGGCTTAAAAATAGTATTATGCGACCAAAAAAAGTCTAAAGTACAGCCTACTCCATGCCTTTTTTCTGGCAAATCACAGGAGGACTCACGAGTAGGAGTTGATCGAGTGTGTTGAAGTAAGATTGAAGGCGACATACTTAGCAGACTGGTGTGATCTGGGCTGTTCAGGATCCTGTAAAGCATTACAAGTCGGGTTTCAATCCATACGGATAACTTCTTCACAAGATGACTCAACTGGCCCTCAAGATTATAATGCCCCAGAGGACGTTCGAGGAACGCTATAGAAATAGTTCCATGACCTCTAAATGAGATCCTCCACAAAGGAATACTTAACAGACAGGATCAATCTGGAAGCTGGCATTGCAGTGGGCTTGGCAATTTTTCCAATATGGTTTGTGTTGGCAATGGAAGGCATCTTGAAAGCAGTCATAAGTACAGATTCACCAGCTCGGGAATGTACACCAAATACCTTCTCTAAAAGCTTTCATGGATAAAACAACAGTGCTTTCCACGAAACAAGATGCACCACACAAAATACTGAAGCAATTAGACAAAGTGGTTGCTTCAAGAAAGACGAGTTTCAAACCAAACAAATCACGCCTCCCCCCCCCCCCCCTCTCTCTCTCTCTCTCTCTCTCTCACGAAAAGGAAAAGTAGCTTAAACAACTATGATCACTGTAGCTCACCAAACACTTCCAACAGTGACAAAAGACCCAGTCAGGTTTTGGGAGGCGACAGTATGATAATTCCTTGAAAGTCACAAAGAGGGGAGGAGAATGGCAGAAGAAAACCTGAAGAGGTAAATACAAGGTCCGGTATCTCCAGTGCATGCCGATCCTGATGCTCCTCTAGCCTCATCCTATAATATGACAGCACTCAATGGAGGCCCAAATCAAGTTCACAATGGAAAGGCTGGTGTTTCACCTGGCTTTACCGACACTGCGCTCTACTGCCCCCAAGCAAAGCTGTAGCTATCCCTGAAATCCATCCTGGGAAGCATAAAGTGGGCAAAGCAAGATCACTAACGATAAAAGACTCCAAAGACAATGTTTTGAGATCAACCCAGCCCAAGCAGGGTTTACTGGATGGAACAGATGACCGGAAGTGCACAGCAGACCTTCCGGAATGGGAAAATTATCCAGAGATCATAAGGATTGGCACGACATCAAATGCTGTACTCCATGAAATTATC
This sequence comes from Conus ventricosus, assembly GCA_018398815.1. NCBI lineage: Eukaryota > Metazoa > Mollusca > Gastropoda > Neogastropoda > Conidae > Conus > Conus ventricosus. The sequence continues at coordinate 10,916,227 of CM031600.1, read as the reverse complement.
CAGAGATCATAAGGATTGGCATGATATCAAATGCTGTACTCCATGAAGGTTCGTCAAAACCGCCGATTTTGATTGAACTCACTGTGCCGTACGAAAACGGAATGGAGTCAGCTCGATCACTTCTGCAGGACTGAGAAGTATGCCACTCTAGCCAGCAGCTTGTGGGAATCGTGCTTCCAAGCCCAAGTCTTCGCTTTAGGGGTCAGAGCAAGGCAATTCGTCGGCTCATCAGCGTATGATCTCTCGACACAGCTCACAATATCTGCTAAGAAGAGAACCAGACCCCTAGCGGCAATGGCAGGTGAAAAAAGTTTCTGCTGGATCTGGTCGAGGAGGCACAAAAAAGAACTTCGTAAAGCTTCAGTTTCCCAGCTGGCAACAAGTGTTCCATTAAAGCGATTTTGGTAAGACAAACAAAACAAAACAAAACAAAAGCAAAGAAAACAAAACACCCGCTTTGAGACGCCCAGCCTTTGGTAGGTGCTGGTTCGAATCCTGGCAGTTCTAGGGGAGGAGGGGATCTGAGAGCAGTGGGGCACGTAGGAGTCAAAGACCTGGATGTGGCCCGGCTCCTTTCTGAGTGGAATGAGTTCTGGACCGAAACACTTGTCTGAATGGAGCTCCTTCTCTGAAGATCTGTCAAGACTCTCCACGACGTTTCTTCCCACCAGAGTGAAATGAATGCTGAGGCTGTGTCCTGTCAGTCGGGTGTATTCTCGGCGACCGCTACGGTAGCTGGAGAGGCCTTGTTGTCGACATGCAAATGTAAGTGCCCCCCCCCCCCCCCCCCCCCCCCCCCCACCACCACCTCGATCTTTCTTTTTTTTCAAGGTCATTTTTCTCTTCTTTTGTATATGCCACCCCGCTCCATTTGTGATTGGCATCTTTCATCAGCTAAATGTTTCCTTTCTTCTTTTTTTTCTAAACCACTAAAGGGGTAGAATAAGCGACTGAAAAAATAACAAAACCCGTTCCAGACCCGACACGAACGTCATCTTTGCAACGTGGTTCAGAGAGAGAGAGAGAGAGAGAAGAGAGAGAGAGAGAGAGAGAGAGAGAGAGAAGAAGATGATGATGATAATCTTTATTTCCAAGGATAACAGATAAGCAAACACATGCTTTTCTTCATCCGGACCTTGCCCCGCTAAGAGAGAGAGAGAGAGAGGAGAGAGAGAGAGAGAGAGAATTGATTGATTGATCTTTAATACACAAGGATGAAGATTTTAGGCCAAAGCCTAGTCTTACAATCTGTCCTTGTCATGCATACATTTCAACACATATTCATACTGACAATTCAACATAGCAACATGGTAATCTAATTCTACAATGATAAGCAAGCTACTCATAAAAGCACTAATGAGATGGGGTATGGTAAAACAGAAGGAAACTTACAAACTACAGAGAGGTCAGAGGAGGGTGGGGAAGAGAGAATGGTAGGTAGGGGGAGGAGAAAAGGGATGGTAGACAGTGGGAGTGGGGATGAGCGATTTTAACGGAGTAGGTTTTATGTTTAGATGATTTATTCAAAGTATGGTACACAGAAGACTTTGCGAATGGGCGCTAATCATTGTAATCGTATAACTAAATTACTGAGACAAAAAATGTTTATGCAAATGTTCCTTGAAAAGTTTTAAAGTAAGCTTATTCATGTTTTGTAGATTCGGTGGAAGCGAGTTCCAGACATATGGTCCAGAGTAAGCTAGGCTTGTTTTGTATCGATCAATGCATGGGTAGGGAAGAAGGAATTTCGTCGAGCCAGAAAAGCTGTTCGATCTTGTAAAAAGGGCATTGATATAACATGGCATAGTATCTGTCAAGATTGTAAACATAAATGCCTTGTTGAATTCCAATTGCCTATTCAGAGGAAGTATGTTCAGCGCTTTTAGTTTTTCGTCTGTTGTTAGAGATACAGCTGGATGGAGTAGCTTTGCTGCACGTCTATGGAGAGAATTCAGCCTTTTTTTGTGGACGTCACTACTTCCGTCCCACACTGTTGAAGCGTAATTGATAGGTGACATTATGTGTGCATTGAAGAAAAGTTTAAGCACATTACTGTTGACGTAGCGCTTTAATTGAGATAACAGGAAAAGGTGTTTTGAGACTACCTTGCATACGTTATTGAGATGAGATTGCCATTTCAATTCTTTATCTATCGTTAACCCTAAAACACGATGTTCATCTACCTGCTCGATAGAAATGCCATTCAACTGAAGTTTTAGGCAAAGAGGAGTCAACTGGTGTTTATGGCGGGTAGCTATAATCATAGATTTGGTTTTGGCTGGGTGTATGACCATTGAGTTTGAATGACACCAGTCTGACACGTCATTTAGACTTTTCTGGAGAGAAGTTTCTATTGTCTGTAGATCACTACCATTCGTTTGGAGTGACGAGTCATCAGCAAATAAATATGTCGTGACCTTTTCATCTGAAACGGACAATGGTAAATCATTGAAGATGCAGAACAGTAGGGGGCCTAGTACTGAGCCCTGTGGGACTCCATGTCTGACAAAGTCTGAAGCGGAGGTTTTGCCATTAAGCACCACATAGAGAGAGAGAGAGAGAGAGAGAGAGAGACAGAGAGACAGACAGACAGAAGATTTTAAATCGAATATGTGTGCTTGCATTCAATTCCGCCCCCCCCCCCCCCCCCCCCCCAATTCAATTTCTGGGTACATCCTAAACCAAACAAGAAAAATCACTATTCCGCCGGATGACAGAAACAAACAAATTACACGTCCATATACGACGCGTTTCGACCTCTGTGGTCTTCTTCAGGTAAAACAAACACATACAATGAAAATGATGAACGAACAGTCACATCTCAATTGGGCGGAAGTGTGATTTTGCACCCAGTTTAAGATGTGATTATCCGTTCTTCGTTTTTCTTGTCTTGCATGTTGTTTGTCTTGCCTGAAGAAGACAAATGAGGTCGAAACGCATCGTGTCTTAGCTTGTAATTTGTTAGTCTTGTCGTCCGGCGGAATTGTACTTTTTCTTTTAAGTTTGTTCCGCCCGCATTCACCTCACTTTGAAATTACATCCTAAAAGTGCTCGGAACCTGAAGGTAGGATCCCAGCGCATTAAGCAGCAAGTCTACCCATCACTAGTCCGCCCAACCCTTGAATACGCCAGCTCTGTGCTGTACCCCTACATAGAGAAGGACATTAAGAAGCTGGAAGTGATCCAATGCCGAGCTGCTCGCTGGGTCACCCATCGACACCGGAAAACCTCCAGTGTACACGGCATGCTAGAAACCCTTCAGTGGTCCTCCCTCACAGAACGGAGAAAGGCGCGACTAGTGAACTTTTACAAATTTCATAATGGAAGCCTCATTATCAACACATGCCACAAACCCTCTCAAAATCCTTCTGCACCCAAAGGAACCCGATGGTCCCATCCAGCAACATACCATCTTTCCAGCTGCAGGACCCTGTATAGACAGAAATCCTTCCCCAGGACCATACCCGACTGGAACAGCCTTCCTGCTGAAGTTGCCCTCAGCCCCACCCTGGAGGGCTTCAAATCCGTAATCTGCCCCCCCCCCCCCCCCCCCCCCCCCCCTTCCCGGCCCAGCAAACACTATCTCAAGCAACCTCAACTTCGTGCAAACCCCCTATAGTCTACAGACTCTTCAAAACGATAAAGGCGGTAGTCAAGGGAATGAAGAAGAGGAAGACTATTAAGGTTTGTCATCACTTTCTTCCGTCCCCATTTAGTTGACGAGCACCACGCCAAATAGATAATTTTAACGACCCCCTTCTTTGATGAAACTGAAACAAGGTCTATTTAGAGTGAGGTCCCTTCCCAGGTCTACTGCTTACAAAGACTTTTTCGGTCTCCTCAACCGGAGAGTGTATAATACACAATCATGGCGACCAAAATAGAGTTTTCCAACGTTGGATGAAATTTTCTCAGAAAAATATCTTTTTCTTGTAGATGTAAATAAAGAATCATGTAAATGAAAACATATTTCGTGTCTTTCAAGCTGACAAAAGTATTATTGAGCACCAGATTGCAAACAGTAAATAGTATGCTGGGACTATCTTGTTAAATTGGTTTAAATGTGTGTGATCGAATTTTCATTTTTTTTTTCTGTCAGTTTGTTGACCAGCGGAAAGCGAAAAAGGTGTTTAAAACATAGTACTTATGCCTGTTATGCCGCGAAGTATTTATCACTGAAAGAAGTACAACAGTGCTGACCGTCTGATTATAAAAGGCACCATGACCAACAGTTAAACAAGCGCTCACATGATTATTGTTTGTGAAATAATAATCATGTTGCGTCGACGGTTTACCTCACGGCTACTGTTTTCAATTTCTGGTAAGTCTGTTGAATGTGTGAACTCTTTCAGCCCTGCCTAAGGAAACTGTCTGTGTACCTTTCCATGCCTGGCATGGTTGGGACGCTCAGATGCTTTGTTCAAACTGTCATAACTGTAGATCAGCAAGTATTTAAAAGGGCACAGAGCTAGCTACAAAAATATTTTTTCCATCACAATACATGCTTAATATTAAAAATTTGTGTTTGAATTATCCAGCAAGCCATGGTTCCTTGATAAGAGCTAGTCAAGTCCATTTCTTGAGTTCTTTGTATTTCAACAGGTTGTATTACATTCAGTGTGATTAGATGCAAAACAAATTTGGTTGTAACAAAAGTTGACTGCAGGATTCGTTGCAAAATGAAAAAATAATAAAGTTTATAAAAACCTTTTGGTGGTAGTTGAATCCATTAGTGAGAAGACTGACGTTTCAAGCCATAGGCCCGTTGTCAAAGTGAAAAGAAGAGGACAGTGTTCTCACCCAATTCTCACATAGGCTTTCCTGTCTACACTGTCCTCTTCTTTTCACTTTGACAACGGGCCTATGGCTTGAAACGTCAGTCTTCTCACTAATGGATTCAACTACCACCAAAAGGTTTTTATAAACTTTATTTTTTCAAATTTGGTTGTATTATGAATCAAATGGGTTTTTTCAGCTATGTAGATGTATAGCTTTAGCATTTATACCCACAGAACTATTTGATAAGGTTGTTCACACTGATTCTGTCAAAAGCTTGAATGACTAGCATTATTTCACTGGCTCATGGTGTGACTCACAAGAATACTGGAAAAGTAAACAAATAAATCCTCTCCAAATTATTCAAAATTCAATTGCTCACACTCAGGGTTGAACATAATACAAAAGAACTAACCTAAACACTTTCTCCCTGTACTCATTGTTTTTACAAGGAATACAGGGCCTGCTGGTGATATTTTCACATTAAATTTGTAAATTTATGGCACATGCATGACTTTTAAAGCTTGTGCACCAATCTGTCGCATGCCTGTCATCACAATGCTGAAGCAGGATTTTGTCCATCTCTCTCTCGCTCAACCTTGTGGAGCATCAGATGTGAAAAATCATGTCTCTTCATGCAATCGCTGTTAAATAATCAGCTTTTGATTGAGTTAGAATTTAAAAAGCCAACAAAACTTTTGTCAAAAGTTCAGGAGTTGAGGAAAAATAGAGTAGTGCTTCCTTGCAATAGTCAGCTTTAAATGCTGCATTCACTGCAGTCTGCAACATGACAAAACCACTGAAATCACAAACCGGTCAACAGAACTTGAGTTAGGATTTTTGCAAAAGTGATCAGGGCTTCTGAAAACGCAAAAAATTGCGTACAGTACGCATTAAAACTCTACGGGACGCACTGGGTGTCCGTGTAAGGGGTCCCCAGGGACCCCTTCAAATTTTGGTGAAGTCAGACATAAAGTGAGAAAAGACTGCCTTCAACATCGTAAGTTGGGTGCCGTAACATCGTAGGTCTGCTACACTTTGGACCGGACCCATCCCTTTTCAAGTTTGAACAGTAACAAAGCGAGTAGGGCAGCCTCCTAACAACATACGTCGGTCACTTTTGTCGTCTGCTGAGGCTGACTGACTAAGCTTAACGCTAGGCCACAGCATCGTTTTCAGTTGACCGAATTTTCCTACTTTGAGCCATGTGATGTCACGATGACGCTTTTCATTTTCCCGGCAGGAGAGAGGCATTTCCGCGAAGCCTTTGTTTCCAACATGTCTCTCGGAGCGTGGTTAACGAAATCATCATCACAAAAGCGAAAAAGCGTAGCAGAGGAGCAAGATCGAGAACGGATACAATTTATGATGTTTATTTTGTTGTTTTTATTGTGACGATGTGTCTGTGACAATTGGAGTGCGCATGCGGGGATGCAATTTTTTAACGTATATTTTGTTGTTTTTATTGTGGTGTAGGGACCCCTTAATGTTAGCCTGGGACCCCTTGAAAATCTGATGAAGGGGTCCCTGGGACCGGAAAGATTTTCACCCCAGCAGAAGCCCTGGTGATACCAAATCTTTCAAGAGGCAGTACAGAAGACAACACATACATCTTACCCCCACCCATTCCATTACTCAGTCACAGCTTCTTTCCTTCTCTCCTTTCTCTTTTGGGTCCTAATATCACAGTTGTGAATGGACAGTTCTCACTCAAGTAATGCTCACATTCTTCCCTTTCTTTCCCCCTCCTCTCTCTCTCTCCCCAACCCCCTCGCACCTTCCCCTCCTCTCTCTCTCTCCATCTCACAGACACCACACACGCAGTGATAGTCTACTCATACTAGTCATAGTATACATTGTGTCCCCATTTTAAAAGTACAATCAGGGCAAATTCATAGTGCTAACTGCAAATGACTGGTTAAAACTGCTTGGAAACTCCAAGATATTAACTTAAAAGGTTATCCAATGCATTTGTATTTTGTCTCCTATGCTAAGCTGCCAGGGGATGTGTCCAATGATGATTTAAAAACAAAACAAAAACTGAAGCTCTGGAACGAAAAGCAAATGTGCTAGATTTGAATTGAGACCTTTGGCACAAGTCATCCTATGTGCACCTGTATACCTCACCAGAGGCCATGTGTCAGCAGAAAGCTCGATATATTCATTACTGTTAATGACCGATGATTGAATATGCTGCTCTGCTCATTCCATTTCAGCATGCATGCAGACTCTGTGCCTTGTCCAAGCCTTGAGCAAGCAGGCTGGGGAGAGCCGAGGCAATCGGGTTCCCAAGCCATTCGTGTTCAGCCTTCAGCAGTCATGTGATGACTGGGTTATCTTCACCTGGAACGCATCCACTGATGGCTTCCCATTGTCCTTTGGACCTCCTCACTTTACATCCTGTGAAATCACCTACATGAACCAGCGTTCGCAGGTGAAGATGAATGGGTTCAGTTTTTCACCCTTCCTGTTGCTCTTGTAGACCTACTCAACTGCAGACTAATATTTTCCTATAAATTGATTAGCGTCCGCAGATCTGTTCAAAGTAAACTGTTTTCACATCTTTACTCACATCTGATCAGATTCTTTCCAATTTGTTTTATATGTTCTATGAAGATTCTTTTCAACTTGACTGGTAAACTCCATTTCGACTTTCACGGATGAAATATGAAAAATGTATCATTTATGTATTGTGTGAATGTGCGGGTTAAGGTTGTGTCTGATTGTTTTCTTTTGTAAAATTATGCACATAATCTCACTGAAATGATAGCAGGTACTTACATTTTTCTTTACATAATTTTTGTTCATGTGGCGATAGACTGAATACCAATCACCAGCAGGCAATCTAAACATCATATCAATCCAACATATTCTTGGTCCACAAATGCTTGTCTCTGTATATCTCTTCTTTTTAAAGAATTTGATCAACTATTCTGTTTAATAAATCATTCAAGTCTTGAATGACCGAAAGCTTGTGAGAGTTATTGTAACAGACACTGTAGATAATTCAATTTTCTGTTATTTAACATGTTAAAGAGTCATGAAAAATGATGTTAACACCGAAACGAATTCTTTTTTCCAGTAACGTTACATATCATTGATGGCAAGTTTTGAAGGGTTTAGGTATAGTATTTGTTGACCATTACAATGCCTTAACTAAGCAAATCCTACTCTTTGCCAACATGTTTTTGTAAAAATTAATTTGAAGAGCCTGACTCAGCAACTGGCATTCACAATATATCTTGACTTGTTCATTGGCAACCCCTGCACAGAATTACCACTTGCTGTAATATTTTTTCCAATTGAAAAAAAAAAAATCATCAACAGCTAAAAGAAAGAGAAGAAAAGAAAGCCTCCATTACCTCATTGATTACCATAAACTTGCAATTTGACCCAAACATATTTTATGCATAAAATTGTAAGAGTGTACAGCACCATCAATTTCTGTTGAGTAAAAATGCACATCATAATTTTTTGTCCAGCAGACTATTTCTTTCAGCCTCAGAGGGTTGTGCTCTTTGACCTCCACCATGTTCTCAGGAGTGCAGCATGCCTTTTCCAGGCAGTTTTTTTTTAACTGTCTACCCCACAGGTTAAACAATCTTGCTTCACAACAGACAGATGCTTCCCAACAGACAGATGCTTCCCAATGGATTCCCACTACACAGATCTAATTACAGTAGGAACACTCCCTGTAATCACATTACATGTATGCCAGATGGCAAAGCTTATGATGGTGGCCGTCCATCCGACGTGAGAACCATCCGGCTCAGCACCCTGAACAGGAGCACCCACTACGCTGCCTCCATGACCTGCAATGAGACCTTGACCTCCAACACCATACACTTCATCACAGGTGAGTCCCCGTCTGTCAGTTTTCCTCAGCTGTGAAATGTACCGTTTTATATTGGATTGGACATTATTCTGTTGCCGTGAAATGTACCGTTTTATATTGGATTGGACATTATTCTGTTGCCATGAAATGTACTGTTTTATATTGGATTGGACATTATTCTGTTGCCGTTATAACATGCTGATGTCTTGTCTTAAAATCGATCATGAGCAAACCCAGGTTCCTAGAGTTCCACCCACCCCACTGGTTGCAATATCGATTTTGCCAGCTGGTTCTGCCCACAGATAGTTGAAACGACAACTGGATTGTATTGAAGCATTTCCAGTGGCCTACCCTTCGCTGCTGTTTAGTTTCTGCAATTCAGGCATGGGAATTGGAAAAAGTCAGAGGGGAGTACAGAGTCGGGGTACCTGGGGGCAGCGACTTTAAATATCAATGTCAGAGTGCTTAAATGGACTCTCCTCGATTCCAGCAATGATTATTTTGAAGGTTATATAACAGCTAGGAATGTCACATTATCTTCAATTCATTATTAAGTAGGTGAAAAACGATAGGGGCGTACAGACATGTCACAGGGGCGTACAGCTAGGCTTCCAGGGGCGTATACGCCCATGGGCGTAAGATAAGATAAGATAATGTTGCTTATAGCCCAGCCGACCGCAAAGGGCCACATCAGGGCTGTCACCACGTTAAAATCAACTCACCAGTCATTTGAAAAAAAAAAAAAAAAAAAACCCACCCACACACCTTCACACACTCGGTAAAAGACATCGTCTAGAAACGCACCAGAAACTTCGTTAAAAATCTTTCTTCCGTAAAATCTTAAATCAGATGGAAAATGTTAATCTCTCAAAAACTCAAGGATCACATCAGGCGGGACATCCCTGAACAGGATCTTCATGGACTCCGCTGTAAAATGTTTGTGTCTCACATCGGCAAGCCCCAAACACTCTAAAAGAACATGTTTCATTGTGAGTGGCACATGACATGGAATGCACCACGGAGCTTCTTCACTCTTTAAAAGGTAAGAATGGGTAAAATACGAATGGCCGGTGTGCAGCCGGCACAGAACCGTTTCCTCTTTACGACCTCCGACGTAGATGGGAGGAAGTAAGGTTTGGACGATCTGAAAGAGTTTGTTACTCGTCTGCGTGTTCCAATCCTCCGCCAGAGGTCTCTCACATAATCGTTAATTTTGGGTTTCACGTCTGAGCAGGGGATATAATGTTGGACAGTTTCTCTCTTGTGGCGTTCTTGGCTAAACGATCAACCATTTTGTTCCCGCCGATGCCAACATGACCAGGAACCCAAGCAAGAGTAATGTTGTAACCGTCCGCCTTCAACTTGCTAAAAAGTTTGAAGAAATGTAAAAGTTCTGGATGCTGAAGGTTTCGGCCAGCTATGGCCTCCAAAGCTGACAGCGAATCAGACAGAACCAGAAAGTCCCTCTTCGAAGAATGTGAGATTATCTTCAAAGCCAAAACCAGAGCGGTAAGTTCAGCAGAATAGACAGAAGCATCTGAATGTATATGTTCCAACAGTATCTGAGAAGGAGCCCCAGGGCAGTAGGCTGCACAGGCCACTCCATCTTCAGACTTGGACCGTCAGTGAAAACTTTTTGACAGGATGGGAATTTGGAACAGAGGTCAGCATACAATGCCTTGTACGCCAGAGAGCTGGTAGACTTTGCGAAAAGCTGCAAGATCGAAACGAATCTCTGGTGTGAAAAAGGTCCACGGAGGTTGATCCGGAAACTTGGAAAAATCGGACACAACTCCTAGGTCTAGACCTGCATTCCGCACGTGAGGCCGCATATGAAGACCAAACGGCGGAATACATTTCGGGTTGTTTTCAAACTTACTTTGAAATGGAGGGTCAAAGACACAGTCATAGGCAGGATTCTGCGGTTCTGAGAACAATCGGATATAATAATTCAAAGACAGTTTCAGCCTGCGGTTGGACAGTGAAGGTTCACCCGCCTCTGCGTACAGGCTGTACACAGGGGTGGTGCGGAACGCTCCAAGACAGAGACGAAGCCCTTGATGGTGGATAGGGTCCAAGAGTTTGAGGTAAGATGATCTTGCAGAGCCGTACACAGCACAACCGTAGTCCAGTTTGGAACGGACCAGGGCTCTGTAGAGGTGCAACAAAGTTTTCTTATCAGCGCCCCAGTCGGTGTGCGCTACGACCCGCAGAATATTCAGTGCTTTCTGGCAAGCAGTTCTGAGGTTTTTAATATGGCTGAGAAAGGATAAGTTTCTGGTCAAAATAAAATCCCAGAAATTTGGCCTCTTTAACAGCTGGAATGGGAGATTTCCCGACTTGAATTTCAGGATCTGGAAAAAACTGACGGAAATTATGGAAGTGAATACACTGTGTCTTTGAAGGGAGAAAAGGTGAAACCGTTTTCATCCGCCCACTGTTGGATTTTATCCACGCAAAAACTGGAGCCTGCGCTGGACACTCGGGTACAGGCTTCCAGTCGCGTAGACAGCGAAATCATCCACAAACAATGAGCAGTCTGAACCCTGCTGGACTGATTGAACCAATGTTGTTGATCTTAATACTAAAGAGGGCAGGAGACAGTATGCTCCCATGTGGAACACCCAACTCCTGCTCGTGGACATCAGAGAGAGTGGTGCCAACCCGGACCTGAAACTGTCGTTCTCCAAAAAATTTTGAATAAAAAGCGGAAGATGACCTCGAAAACCCAGATCGTGGAGATCATGAAGTATCCCGACTTCCAGGTAGTATCATAGGCCTTCTCCAAGTCAAAGAAAATTGCCACCTGCATGCTGTCTGTTTAAAAAAGCGTTCCGAAGTGTAGATTCCAGACGAATCAAAATGGTCAACAGTAGTCCGATATTTGCGGAAACCACACTGTTCTTTCGCCAAAAGGCCATCGGTTTCGAGTTTCCACCTTGGCCTAGCATTGACCATTTTCTCCATCAATTTACAGACACAGCGGGTTCAAAGCTATGGGAGGGTAGTTTGATGGGTTAGAAAGATCTTTTCCAGGTTTGGGAATTGGAATAAGAGGGCTTTCCGCCAAGAAGGTGGAAAGAAACCAGTAGTCCACACATGGTTGTATACCTGTAGCGGATGTTCAGACCTATTTGGGGAGATGTTTCAAGAGTTGATAATGGATTTCATCTAGACCTGGAGAGGAATCGCTGCAAGGGGGTAAGGCAGATTTCAGCTCGTTTAACGTGAAAGGAAATTGTAGTCTTCCATGTTGTCTGACGAAAAGTTGCAGGGTAAGATAAGATAAGATAATGTTGCTTAAAGCCCAGCCGACCGCAAAGGGCCACTTCCAGGCTGTCACCACGTTAAAATCAACTCACCAGTCATTTAAAAAAAAAAAAAAAAAAAAAAAAAAAACCAACTTTCACACATCTCGTTAAATGACATCGTCTACAAACGCACCAGAAACTTTTGTTAAAATCTTTCTGCCGTAAAATCTTAAATCAGATGAAAAATGTTAACTCTCTCAAAAACTCAAGGATCACGTCAGGCGGGACATCCCTGAACAGGATCTTCAGGACCCCGCTGTAAAATGTTGGTGTCTCACATCGGGGCAAGTCCAACACTCTAAAAGAACATGTTTCATTGTGAGTGGCGCATGACATGGAATGCACACGGAGCTTCTTCACTCTTTAAAAGGTAAGAATGGGTAAAAAACGAATGGCCGGTGGGGCAGCCGGCACAGAACCGTTTCCTCTTTACGACCACCCGACGTAGAGGGAGGGAGTCCTTAAAGGGTTTTGGGCGGATCTGAAAGAATTTGTATTCGTCGTGTGTTCCAGTCCTCCTGCCAGGTCTCTCACATAATCGTTAATTTTGGGTTTCACATCTGAGCAGGATATAAGTGTTGGACAGTTTCTCTCTTGTGGCGTTCTTGGCTAAACGATCAACCATTTCGTTCCGCGATGCCAACATGACCAGGAACCCAAGCAAGAGTAATGTTGTAACCGTTTCCCCCTTCAACTTGCTAAAAAGTTCAAAAAGTAAAAGTTCTGGATGCTGAAGGTTGCGGCCCGCTATGGCCTCCAAAGCTGACAGCGAATCCGACAGAACCAGAAAGTCCCTCTTCGAAGAATGAGATTATCTTCAAAGCCAGTACCAGGCAGTAAGTTCAGCAGAATAGACAGAAGCACTGAATGTATATGTTCCAACAGTATCTGAGAAGGAGCCCCAGGGCAGTAGGCTGCACAGGCCACCCATCCTCAGACTTGGAACCGTCAGTGAAAACTTTTTGATAGGATGGGAATTTGGAACAGAGCTCAGCATACAAAGCCCTTTTATGCCAGAGAGCTGGTAGACTCTTTGCAAAAGCTGCAAGATCGAAACGAATCTCTGGTGTGAAAGGTCCATGGAGGTTGATCCGGAAACTTTTGGAAAAAAACGGACACAACTCCTAGGTCTAGACCTGCATTCCGCCCTGAGGCCGCATACGAAGACCAAACGGCGGAATACATTTTGGGTTTGGGTTTTTAAATTACTTTGAAATGGAGGTCAAAGACACGTCATAGGCAGGATTCTGCGGTTCTGAGAACAGTCGGATATAATAATTCAAAGACTTTTTTTAGCCTGCGGTTGGACAGTGAGGGTTCACCTGCCTCTGCGTACAGGCTGTACACAGGGGTGGTGCGGAATGCTCCCAAAACAGAGACGAAGCCCTTGATGGTGGATAGGTCCAAGAGTTTGAGGTAAGAGGGGTCTTGCAGAGCCGTACACGGCACAACCCTAGTCCAGTTTGGAACGGACCAAGGCTCTGTAGAGGTGCAGCAAAGTTTTCTTACAGCGCCCCCGTCGGTGTGTGTGCTACGACCCGCAGAATATTCAGAGCTTTTTGGCAAGAAGTTTTGAGGTTTTTGATGTGGTGAGAAGTTGAGTTTTTTGTCAAAATAACTCCAGGAACTGGGATTGAACAATGTTGTTGATCTTAATACTAAAGAGGGCAGGACAGTATGCTCCCCTGTGGAACACCCAACTCCTGCTCGTGGACATCAGAGAGAGTGGTGCCAACCCGGACCTGAAACTGTCGTTCTCCCAAAAAATTTTGAATAAAAAGCGGAAGATGACCTCGAAAACCCAGATCGTGGAGATCATGAAGTATCCCCGACTTCCAGGTAGTATCATAGGCCTTCTCCAAGTCAAAGAAAATTGCCACTGCATGCTGTCTGTTTAAAAAAGCGTTCCGAAGTGTAGATTCCAGACGAATCAAATGGTCAACAGTAGTCCGATATTTGCGGAAACCACACTGTTCTTTCGCCAAAAGGCCATCGGTTTCGAGTTTCCACATGAGCCTAGCATTGACCATTTTCTCCATCAATTTACAGACACAGCTGGTCAAAGCTATGGGACGGTAGTTTGATGGGTTAGAAAGATCTTTTCCAGGTTTGGGAATTGGAATAATGAGGGCTTTCCGCCAAGAAGGTGGAAAGAAACCAGTAGTCCACACATGGTTGTATACTGTAGCAGGATGTTCAGACCTATTTGCGGAAGATGTTTCAAGAGTTGATAATGGATTTCATCTAGACCTGGAGAGGAATCGCTGCAAGAGAGTAGGCAGATTTCAGCTCGTTTAACGTGAAAGGAAGATTGTAGTCTTCCATGTCTGTCTGACGAAAAGTTGCAGGGTAAGATAAGATAAGATAATGTTGCTTAAAGCCCAGCCGACCGCCAAAGGGCCACTTCAGGGCTGTCACCACGTTAAAATCAACTCACCAGTCATTTAAAACAAAAAACAAAAACAAAAAAAAAAAACCAACTTTTCACACATCTCGTTAACCCTCTGCCTACCGCATGACTTTGTGCTATTGACTATGAGAATACATGCAAGAGAGGTAACTCCGCAACACATACCACTTGCCATAAAGAAACCTCAATAGGAAATTTGTTTTTAACTTATCTATTCTGTAAAAATAATGAAAAAAATTCAAAGACATCACTCCATCCAAAACAGCCATTTCCCCCCATATAGTGAACTGGTACACGAGGAAAAAAAAAACAAACGAACAGACTACTGTATTTGGTATTCTCAGTGCTAAACAATTTTCCCTAAATTCACTGTACCACAGAACATCATGGATTAGGAGCACAGAGTGATTTTCCAAGTCTAAACAAAGTACTGAAACCTTCAGGAACAAAATAAAGTCATTCTGTATGGTATGCACACTAAATAAACATCAACTTATTTGAATGAAAGACAACCAAAACTTCATTTTGTTCTAAATGAAGGCATCACATACAAGAAGATTTGCTTCTAACTACTGAGGGGAAAAATAACAGAACAAGATTATGAATATGGGCTTTAGATTGTGATGAATTCACAAAAACTGGCCTTTGCCCACCCCCCCCCCCCCCCCCCCCCCCCCCCCCCCCCCCCCCCCCCCCCCCCCCCCCCCAACCCCCCCCCCCCCCCACCCCCCCCCCCCCCCACATGTGGTGATGATGTACCTCTTGCCCGGCTCCTCTTTGTTTTTTGAAAAAACAGGCAGTTTTTATTTCAGGCCAGAGTTTATGTTCATCCTGTTCTGCTTGCTTTTGTGCAGCAAATAAATTTGTTTCTCGTTAAAAGTCTCCCAAAAATTCTTCCTGAAATCAAAAAGCAAAAGGGTTTGATGTTCCTACAGGCAAATCGTGGGGACACACCCACTGACTGACCCGTTTCCTGGCTATCAAAACAGGGAAACTTTTGGGGGGCTTCACCTTCTTGTAGCCAACCACTCCAGTAAAGAATTAAAAGTATCTCTAGCAAGTTTTGTTTTTCGAATTTTTTTTTGGGGGTTCTGGCCCCAGCAGCAATGGGCTATTCGACATCGTCATTATCATCGCCTGAATCTTATTGTTTCCGGCCTCAAAATCAGTCAGCAGTCGATCTTTTTTCATAACTAGGTCAAGATTGACGCCCGAATCGCCTTGCTTCAAATCTTCTTTAAGAGTGTAGCCCGCAAATACGCTCTTTTCATCAATATCACTTCAGAAATGAATTCTGCAAGTTGCATAGTTACTTGATCCGCCATTTTCCCAGAAAATCTTCGCGAAAAAAAAAAGCCGAACTTTGAAAATTCACAGCAGCGAAACTACCCACCAAAAACTCATGCAACAAAAACCCAATGCATCCAGAACGGAAGTACGGAGACTCTTCTGTCGCAATTGCATTTCTGGGATATGCGAGGGTTTGAAAGGAAAGTCGTTTGACCGAGTATTCGCGGTCGATCTCGGTCGACCCGGGGTTTTTCAGAAGGAGGAAATCTCGCGGTCGATCTCGGTCGATCGGTAGGATTGGGTTAAATGACATCGTCTACAAACGCCCCAGAAACTTTTTTAAAAATCTTTCTGCCGTAAAATCTTAAATCAGATGAAAAATGTTAATCTCTCTAAAAAAACTCAAGGATCACGTCAGGCGGGACATCCCTGAACAGGATCTTCATGGACTCCGCTGTAAATGTTGGTGTCTCACATCGTGCAAGTCCAACACTCTAAAAGAACATGTTTCATTGTGAGTGGGGGCATGACATGGAATGCACCACGGAGCTTCTTCACTCTTTAAGGTAAGAATGGGTAAAATACGAATGGCTGGTGTGCAGCCGGCACAGAACCGTTTCCTCTTTTACGACCCCCCGACGTAGTGGGGGGGAGCCCTTTAAAGGGTTTTGGGACGGATCTGAAAGAGTTTGTTATTCGTCTGTGTGTTCAGTCCTCCTGCCAGGTCTCTCACATATCGTTAATTTGGGTTTCACATTGAGCAGGGGTATAAGTGTTGGACAGTTTCTCTCTTGTGGCGTTCTTGGCTAAACGATCAACCATTTCGTTCCCGCCGATGCAACATGACCAGGAACCCAAGCAAGAGTAATGTTGTAACCGTCCGCCTTCACTTGCTAAAAAGTTCAAAAAAAAGTAAAAGTTCTGGATGCTGAAGGTTGCGGCCAGCTAGGGCCTCCAAAGCTGACAGCGATCCGACAGAACCAGAAAGTCCCTTCGAAGAATGTGAGATTATCTTAAAAGCCAGTTACCAGGCAGTAAGTTCAGCAGAATAGACAGAAGCATCTGAATGTATATTTTCCCACAGTATTGAGAAGGACCCCCAGGGCAGTAGGCTGCACAGGCCACCCCCATCCTCAGACTTGGAACCGTCAGTGAAAATTTTTTGATTAGGATGGGAATTTGGAACAGAGCTCAGCATACAAAGCCTTGTATGCCAGAGAGCTGGTAGACTCTTTGCGAAAAGCTGCAAGATCGAAACGAATCTCTGGTGTGAAAAGGTCCATGGAGGTTGATCCGGAAACTTGGAAAAATCGGACACAACTCCTAGGTCTAGACCTGCTTTCCGCACGTGAGGCCATACGAAGACCAAACGGCGGATACATTTGGGTTGTTTTCAAACTTATTTTGAAATGGAGGGTCAAAGACCCCAGTCATAGGCAGGTTCTGCGTTCTGAGAACAGTCGGATATAATAATTCAAAAAACTTTTTCAGCCTGCGGTTGGACAGTGGGGTTTTCACCTGCCTCTGCGTACAGGCTGTACACGGGGTGGTGGGGAAATGCTCCAAGACAGGACGAAGCCCTTGATGGTGGATAGGGTCAAGAGTTTGGGTAAGAGGGTCTTGGGCCGTAACGCACAACGTAGTCATTGACGACCAGGTCTGTAGGGCACAAGTTTTCTTCAGCGCCAGGGTGTGTGCTACACCCCAATTTCAGAGCTTTGCAGATTTTAGTTTTTGAGTGCTGAGAAAGTTGAGTTTTTAAATAACTCCAGGAATTTGGCTCTTTTACAACTGAATGGTGGACTTGTCTAGACGAATTTCAGGATCATCAAAGAATCGACGAAAATTGTGGAAATGAATTGACTGAGTTTTGGTACGGGAAAGGTAAACCGTTTTCCTCGCCCACTGTTGGATTCTGTGACGCAAAGTTGGAGTCGACGCTGTACACTGTCGTAAGAACTCCAACGCATACAGCGCAAAGTCATCAACAAACAGAGAAGACTCGGTGCCCAGTCTTACCGATTGGACAATGTCCATTTATTTTAATGCTGAAAAGGGCGGGAGAAAGGATGCTCCCCTGGGAAACCCAACTCCTGCCCATGGATGTCAGAGAGTGTGGTGCCAACACGCACCTGGAACGTCGATCGGCTAAAAAGTTTTGAATGAACAGAGGCAGGTGACCCCGAAAACCAAGTCTGTGCAGGTCCATGATGACTCCTGTTTTCCACGTGGTGTCGTACGCCTTTTCGAGGTCGAAAAAAATAGCGACCACATGATGCTTGTTAACAAAGGCATTGCGGATGGTGGTTTCCAGACGGATTAGATGGTCAACCGTCGAGTGGTACTTCCGGAAACCGCACTGTTCACTGGCCAAAAGACCATCGGTTTCCAGCTTCCACATCAGACGGGAGTTGACCATCTTTTCCATCAGCTTACAGAGGCAGCTGGTCAGAGCAATTGGGCGATAGTTGGAAGGGTTGGTAAGGTCCTTTCCAGGCTTTGGAATGGGAATGATCAGGGCTTTCCGCCAGGAGGGCGGAAAGGACCCTGTGGTCCAGATATGGTTATAGACTTGGAGAAGAGTCTGGAGACAGCTTTCTGGAAATGTTTCACAACCTGATAATGAATGTCATCCAGACCAGGGCAGAATCAGTGCAGGTTTGTAAAGCTAATTGAGTTCAACGATAGAAAAAGGAAGATTATAGGTTTCAGAGTTGTCTGATGTGAAATTGTATGAAGATTTCTCTCTAATCTGTTTCTAAAAAAGACTGCAGATTTATTTGAAGATGAGGAGTTCTGTTGGATGGTGGAGGCCAACAGATTGGCAACAGCTTGTTTGTCAGTGATCAGGCATCAGCAAGTTTCAAGTGATGAATGGAGGGTTGGTGTTCTTCCCTTTGATTTTTCTAATAATGTTCCAAACTTTTTTCTTGGAAGTTTTAGATGTCAGCCTGGAGCAGAGTTTCTCCAGGACTGACGTTTACTGATTTTGAAGTGTGTCTCGATTTCGCACGGAGTTTCTGATGGGCTCTAGCGTTGGGACCTGAAGGTCGTTGGTATACCCGACGCTGAGCCGTTTGCGAACTTTTGAAATTTGTTGGCAGTCTGAATTGAACCAGGGTGTGTTTTTGGCATTTGGAGTTTGTCGGAAGACACTGGAATACAGGTTTTAGCACAGTTGATCACAGTGTTAGAGATTCTGCTGGTCTGGACTCTGAAGAAAATCAGCGTCTTGGAATTCTTTTGAAATAGTGGTTGCAAATAGATCCCAGTTTGCTTTCTTATAATTGAGATGTTGAGAGACAGATACGTGTTCAGTTAATACGGTTGTAGAAGGACAGGGAAATGGTCACTTCCGTGCAGATCGTCATGGACAGACCACTCATAGTCCGGGACCAGCGAGGGGTCACAAACCGACAAATCTAAACACGAAAGAAAAACCTGTGGAAGAGTGGAGGTAAGTTGCAGATCCGTCGTTCAGACAACACAAATCCAAAAGGACATCCTCAATTAGCAGACCTCTGGATGACGTGCTGACACTACCCCAAAGAGGATTGTGACCGTTAAAGTCACCCAACAGCAAAAAAGGTCGAGGAAGTTCACCTATCAGACTGACAAGGTCCTGACGACAAACCGGGACAGAAGGTGGAAGATAAAGAGAACAGATTGTCACAGTCTTGTGGAGAGTGACTCTCGCAGCTACAGCCCGAAGAGAGGTAGACAGAGCGACAGGACTATACAACAAAGTTTGTGTAGGAGAAGGGCAACACCGCCCGACAGTCCCAACGTGGATGGTTGTGCAGGTTTTGAAAGAATATTAAAGCCAGAAAGAGTAAAGGTCTTCTGGCTTTGAATTTGAGTTTCCTGAAGAGCCACGACGGAAGGTTTTATAGATTGACACAGAAGCTGCAGCTCCTCAAAGTTGGAATTTAGTCCACGGATAAATTTCCCAAAGGAATATGTATTATCCATGGTGCAGAGGGCAAAAAGGAGAGAGATCAGGTCATCTCCTCCTCAACGTCTGCGTCTAATGGAGAGAATTTATTATTTAGTTTCACTGGACTGTGTTGGTCTACTGACCTGCTGGCAGACTTGCCAACAGGTGAAGAAGGTCTGGATTTGGGAGATGGAGGTTTCTTCCTCATCTCCACCATCTCCACACTGGGTTTGAACTCCCTTGCCCGCACGGGCACTGGACAGAGGAGTTCAAGGGGGATTGCTGGTTTTTAATCTGCCAGCAGCAGATGTTGTAGACTGCTGGGCAGTCTGAGGGGTGGCGGATTTTTTTTCCTCCACCAGGGGCAGTCACTTTGGTTGGAAGGTGGTGGACCTGCTTCCACCAGAGTTGACAGTTCGTCCTTGCAATGTCTTGGAAAATGTGAAGTCATCAGTCTGACAGCAGACTGACCGAGTGGGAACTTTGGGAACTGTCTTTACAGCCGAAGCATAAGAAGCTGTCGGCGTCTGACTGCCCACAACCTGTTTCCGGGCTTCAAAAAACGAGATCTTTTCTGTTTTGATGCGTTGTATAGCAGATTCCTGAATCCAAAGAGGACAGTTTCTTGAAGAGGAGGGATGATCGCCACCGCAGTTAGCACAATGTGCCGGATCTTTACACGGCCCATCATGGATCGCCTTGCAGCAAACACCGCACACCTCCTGCCCAGAACAGCGGTCTCTGAATGGCCAAACCTCTGGCATCTGAAGCACCTCAACGGGGACGGCACATACAGCTGAACACGAACATTCAGGTAACCAACTTTGATGACCGGAGGCAGCACAGGGTTGCAGAAGGTCAGAAAGAGGGTGTTGGTGGCCACTCTCTCTGAACCTTTTTTACCGTCACCCTGCGCACCTCCGTCACACCCTGGGACGCCAGTTCCGTCTTAATTTCTGCCTCTGAGACACCTGTTAACTCTCGACAGCGAATTACACCTTTCGACGAATTCAACCGTTTATGGGGAGTCACCTTGATCTCCCTGTCCACTAGTTTTGTTGCCTTCAGCAGCTGTTCAGATTGTTTGTGATTTACATTGAATAAGAAACGAGCCATTCCTCAACCTTTTGATGGACCGAGGGTCACCTGCTATACCTTGAAAGCCCTTTTGGATAGCAAAAGGGCTCAGAGCTGAAAGGGGTCTTTCCTGCTCCGTCCCTTCCATCACGAGCCAGGAAGCCCAGAAACCTGTCTTCTGTCGTACCTCCATATCCGAATCGCTGTCAGAATCGAAATCCCTGCAGGGGATGCTGCCTTCCTCTTCTTTTTGGGGGATTGTTTTTGAAAAAGCCATATTTATTGTATTATGTTTCATCCCTCCCTTACCCACCCACCTTGGAGTCCAACTAAGGGGCCAGGGCCAAGAAACCAATGTCTTGACCCCTTCCAGGCTTTAGGAGAGATATACGACAAACAGAAACCACCAACCCTATCCCCCTGATCATGCTCAACTCCCGGGGACAGAGAGCTGAGCACTGCAGGGGTTTACTTGGCCAGCAGGGGAACTGTCTGTCTTGACCCAGCCCCAAGAAGGGGAGCCGATTAGTACACCCGGGCCAAAGTGTACTCCCTGTCTAGGAGAGGTCCGAGCCAAAGTGATGTGTTGAGAGCGCTGGCCCTCTCAATCACCAGGATCTCATTCCCCTCCGACACAGGTCGCACCGCACGGCAAACGCGGATCTTAAGGAGACCACAGAGAGAAAAGGAGTGTGGAAAAGAAGACTTGAAGGGGAGACGAAGATAGAAAAGGGCCAAATAAGGAAGGCAGAAAACAAGAAAAGGAGAAAGGCGGGTTACTCTTAGTCAGGATCCTCACCCTTAGCCTATCTGACATGGGAAGCCCTACCAGGAGCATCAACTCCTTACCACGTTACGCTTAGGCCAGACAGCATCTTGGCTTTTCGGACCTAGAAGCAGTTTGAAAAAACCAGCCTATCTCCAAGTATTGATGCCCCCACCAGCAAAGCCTAAGGGATCACTGGACTGCGCAAGCCCTCCGACCACGACAAGGTCGCAACCCCCGGATGGCCCATGGGCGTACAATTCCCATTAATGGCAATTTGATCAGCCGGCAAAATCCAGCGCCAAAATGGAACGGAGGATGAATCACTTTCAAGTTTCACTGCTCCCACATGTTTTTCATTATAACTACTTTCACTGTTGATGCCGATATCTTTATATCTGTTGTTTGACATGTGGTGACGTGACCTCTGACGCAAGAAGAACAGAAGGGGCACATGTTTCCCTTCTAAAGTACATACGTTTGATCATATGTTACAGGTGATCCGTGCAGTAAGGGGCAAATACAGCGTATCATGCATTTTTTAGAAGTCAGCTTACCTTCACGTTATTTGCGGGACAGGTTACCCTTGCAGCCAGGAGCTTACCTTGACGTTATTTGCGGGACAGGTTACCCTTGCAGCCAGGAGCTTACCTTGACGTTATTTGCGGGACAGGTTACCCTTGCAGCCAGGAGGAAATGAAGGAGCATGCAGACAAGATGAGAGAGCAGTCGCAGCAAGACAATGAGGTATCCCAGCATCCTGTCAACGTGACCACAGCATCCGATGACTTCTCCATGATGGACATGGCGTTGGGAGTCTTCTTCGCTATGTTTGGCGTTATGATTGTCGGCGTCTTTGCTTACTACATCTGGAAAAAACATCGCCATCGCCAGAGGATTCAACGAATATTTGGGTGAGATCATGTCGAGATTTTGTGTGTGTGTGTGTGTGTGTGTGTGTGTGGTGTGTGTGTGTGTGTGTGTCCACCTCATTTTTTGTCTTCCTTTGCAGTGATGCACTAAGACACTTATGATAATGATGAAGTTATGTTTTTTTTTCCTTTCAAACCTATTCTCGTCTTAATACTATCCAGCGGAGAGCGGCACGATTCCCTGCTGCCGCATGCTCGTGCATAGCGCTCAGTCCCTGCCGATGCACATATTTGGCCACTTTTTAATTTATTTTTACGGTAGCTAGACAACTGAATGTTGTGTTAGGTGTCACAGGAAAGAACAAACACTCAACTAATCGAACATAGTGATTTCGAATCATTTACTTTCAATGTGTATACACGACTGCGTGTTGAAAAACATGTCTGACAAGTAGAAAAAATGCTTTGTTTACATTCAATTCCATTCTTTTACAACACCAATTCACTTTCCTCTTCTCTTTCATAGTTTTCTATCTCTCTATCACTCCCATCATCATCAGATCCACTTTGCAATATGATTTTAAGCGCTTCATTGAGCGAGAAATCGCTACCACCCCTTCGCCTGACCGACATTTTTTCTGGCACAGGAAATACGTGCCGCGCGCCGGTTGCCACCAGTTTCTAAGTTTCAAAGTTCCTGGGATCAGCCAAGTTCACAATAGGCCACTGAAAGTATGGTCTACAACTCGCTACAACATCCCCAAGACTAAGTTACAGAGCTTATTTCCCTTGGATCATTTTATGGAAAGTGTAGGAATTTTTTATGTTCCCATCATGCGATAGTGGATGACACGGCAGAATGTACTGCTGTCTGTCCGTCATCCAGCCTTGCATGACGCGGCACAAGGGAAAGAAATCTGTCACGCTCTATTGACTGACACGGCTGGTAAAGGTTAATGACATGCGAGTGCATGTTTAACATGCCTGTAGGGATGGGGTGGGGGGGCTGGGAGAGGAAAGGGATGGTAGTGGGGAATAAAACTGTACAAAGGGACCTGCATAATGCTGCTACTATGTGTGTGATGGCGGAGATGTGGGGGAAGGTAGGGGAGGGCGAGGTTACCCATAGGATACTAGGAGATCAGGGAACAAGCAAGCCAAAGTATTTGTTGCGAGTGTATATTCACTTAAAATTGCAAGCACTTCCAGCTGTCTGAAAGGTCCAGTTACCATACAGAGTTTCATGTCATATACACATGGTGGTAAGTCAAGTACCGAAACAGAAAATTACTTGCAAAGTATGAGAAAGCAAATGATATGAACATGTAAAGAAAATTAATCAAAAGTTACCGATTTCAGAGCAAGGATCTGGTCACACACAGTGATTTCAGTCAGATTTGGAAGAGTTTACGCATTTGCTTCGAGTGCACATAGTTCTATGAAGAGTGCTTTCCCTTCACCACCAAAAAACCTGTGTTTACTAGTTAGCCTATCAGCAAGGTTCTTAACATGTGTCCATTTTGTTGGGAGTGTAATCTTGCACACCCCGTAAAATCACACCCACCAACTTCAGAAGAGAAGGCCAGTTTGGCCGTTGGTATGGATGACATATTACACATAGCATGCACCCTGCATAAAAATGGAAAGAATGAAGGAAGTAAGGAAATTGAGTGACCAA
Source organism: Conus ventricosus (assembly GCA_018398815.1). Taxonomy (NCBI): domain Eukaryota; kingdom Metazoa; phylum Mollusca; class Gastropoda; order Neogastropoda; family Conidae; genus Conus; species Conus ventricosus. Next base: position 10,892,275 of record CM031600.1, on the reverse strand, counting down.
ATATTGAATGAAATGGACTGGATGACATGGTAGCTCTTCAGTCGGCACTACCCAGGTAGGCAGCCCGTTGGGTAAACAAGTGTGGATTGTAAAAGCACTTAGAGCTTGGTCTCTAGCTGAGAATAGGTGCTATATTAGTATTCATTATAATGATAATAATAATAATCCCCGATTAGTTCTTGCTCTTTGCTTTCCGTACTTATCTATGTGGCAGGTAATAAAATGAAAAGGAATGAATGCAAATCAGCCCCAGGCAAAAATGTGAAAACAATAGGTACAGGGCAGCACACTTTGTCAAAATTGTTTTTTTTTTTCCAGTCAATATAACCTGAAATATTGCTCAAAGAGACTGACAAAACTGCCAGTTCTGACTCGACCCAGAGGAGACTGACAACAAAGTTGTTCAACAGTGATGGCTGGTGTAGCTTCAGTGCCCAGCACCGAGCTCTTCAAACATGATGCTGTGCAAAATTTGTGCAAAAAGCAGAAAGCTTGCCACAGAAGGATCTGGAAACTCTGTGATCTGTACTTGTTGGCCATCACACGTCCCAAGGAACACTGACCACATTTGTGGGAAAATTGTACGCCAGCGTTTGGTAGATTTGCCAGTAGTCAGTGGTGTGTTTGATCATAATATCACTTGTCAAAGTTGCTTTTTTTTTTCTTTTCTATTTAAAAAAAAAATGAAATGATAAAATTCTAAACTTTTGGGGTGACCCCTCCCCCCAAGAATTTTTTTGTTTTCTCCCTCTCCCTCTCTCCACCAATTCAACTTTGGGATATGAAAATCTCAAGAGTTCTTATGATGCAAAAAAAACTGACTATCAAACATTAAGCCAAAATATTGTCTTAGTAGTATACTTTATAATATCATAGCACCAAATGATTAAAGGTTTGAAGAAAGAAAAAAAAACCCACTTTTTTTTTTTCAATGGGAAAAAGAAGAGGACAAGGAGAGAAGGGGGTGGGTGGGTAGGAGTGAGCTGTTGGGGGAAGAGGGAGGGCCGAGGGAGGGGGTACTGTAGAGGTTAGGGGCAGACGACAAGGGGAGGGGGGGGGGGGGGGGTTGGGATGAAGTTGAAGACAGAATAAGGAGAAGACTTCTGTTCATTAACAACAGTTGTATTTTTGTCATACTTCATGATAATCTATTTGGATTCCTGGTCTCACGAAAGTTTTTGATGAGGGCAAATAAAAAGGAGGAAGGATGGAAGTTGTTTCCATGGTACAAATCAAGAGTTTCATTGGGAACAATTAATAGGGACAGTGAAACGAACTGTAGAGAGACAAGATGCAGGTTTCTACTATTCAGTCACTACCATTCTTTTTTGGTCTCTCTAGCTAAACACTTCAAGTGTTTTGTGTTTTGAACTCACCCTTCTTTTTGGTCTCTTTAGCTAAATACTTCCAGTATTATGTGTTGTGAACTCACCTTTACTACCAGGAGAAACAAACTAAAAAAACCTTGCCACATTTAAGTGAACATGGTTTGTGTGTATGCATGTGTGTGTATGTGTGTGTGCATGTTGCTTCAGATTACATCCATTTTGAAAGAAAACTTTACACTGAATAAGTAAGGGAAGGTAATGTTGCTTATAGCCCAGCTGACCACAAAGGGCCACATTAGGACTGTTGCACGCCAAAGTCAATTCACAAGTCATCTAAAATAAAACAAAACAAAACTCATTCACACAACCCTTTAAAATACACATTAAAAACACACCAGAGATTTCCTTGAAAAATCTTTCTTCTGTAAAATCTTAGATCAGATGATAAATGCTAATCATTCAGAAATTCAAAGACCACATCAGGTGGGACATCTCTGAACAAGGTTTACATTGGAGTCTGCTGTAAAATGGTTATGTTTACATCCTGCAAGTCCTAACACTCTTTGTAACTGCTGCTTAGGAAAGAAAACTAAACATACTTTTTACATGCATATCAGACGATGGGTTCCACAAGCAGCACTGGTTTGGAGCTGTGTGCCTGAATTGTTTCACAGTTGGTGAAAGTTGCTTTTGTCTGCTATGCACATCTCCATACCACACTGTAGCTCTCTTTTCCATTGCTGATGGTTTTGTTTTTTGTCTTCAGAGAAAGAGGGGTTTAATGGTATTGTCACTGTCTTTTGCAGGCGATCAGAAAGAGGGGTTTAATGGTACTGTCACCGTCTTTTGCAGGCGATCAGAAAGAGGGGTTTAATGGTACTGTCACCGTCTTTTGCAGGCGATCAGAAAGAGGGGTTTAATGTACTGTCACTGTCTTTTGCAGGCGATCCCATTCAATGGTATTGTCACTGTCTTTTGCAGGCGATCCCATTCGGAACCCTTCTTGGCTTTCACACGCCTTCTGATCAAACCGCCAGCAGTTTCTGAAGCAGTTTGTGGCAGTTATGTCATCAGCCTGACCAGTCTGGAAGCCCTGATGAGCATCGTGAACATCTGTCCCCCACCCGTTTCAGCCTACATCTTTTCCCTCACTCCAACACGGCCCGCCCGCCCTCCCTCCTCTGCACCAATTCAGTGTCACTTTCTTCACTGAAGACATACCCATGCACTTTTCTCAAGCCACAGTAGTTCTGCTTCAAAAATGTGATCAAGCCTTGATTTTTATTCAGATAAAGCTAAACAGAAAATACACATAAACAAGAAGAGTCTTTTAATGTTTTCTGCAAGAGAAAATTAACAAAGAGAAATCAAAATTACAAGCCACCCATTTTGTTGCACCACCAAACTAAAGCAGGCCGACAAGGGAAATCGAACCTGCTTTAACATGGCATTGTCCGTTATGGCACCACTGTACCAAAGCGGCTGATCCTAATATACGGAGCATGTCTGACTCATGTCTGTCTGGTGGAAGGCATATGCACAATCTAAATCATTTTTCAAGAGATCTACTTGTTTGTTTACATGTAGCTATGTTATCCAGACATGAAATAGGCATGACAAATACAATATAGTATTTCATAACACGAATTGCACAGATGAGTTGAAGGTAGCAAATCCCTGTTCCCATCCTGGAAGTGGAAGTTGTGAACATTGCCACTTATATTTCATTTTCCAGCCTGACCTCAGGCAGTGTCACTGGTCATGCTGCTTGGCGTTTGTCCCTTCTCGAGTCTTTTATACTTGATCTCCTTTTCATGTCACTTGTACACTGCATGTTCGTCTTGTGTTGTGAGAATTTTGTTAGATGGGGACATTGTTGGAATCTAGCGCAAAAAAGTGTTGTCCTCGTTTCCCAGTCAACTTAGTGCCGTGCAGTCTGCCATGGGCACAGCACTGGCTGACACACTGGACATTTGTATTATTTCCCCGTCTGTCTTTGCTATGATACATCTCATGTGGTGGTGGACTACAAGTACAAGCCGTGACTTAAGGACCACAAGTCGTGACTATCAGGAAGACTTGTCAGGCAGTAGTAGCATCCTATAGGACTCCCAAAATGTTGTGGACCACAACTCCGTATTTCACCACCTTTCTAAAGCATGGTGTGTACTTGAAAACCGACCACATTTGTCCTGCTCCATGTGCAATGTTGGATAACCAAAAATTTATTTGTTTGTTGTGCATTTCTTGAACACCTCTGGACATGTCACACAGCAGCATTCTGATGCAGACCGTTGCCTGGACAGTACATGTCATCACCCAGCAGCATTCATCCAGCTCTGTGACGACTTACTTGACTTAGTCCTCTGAATTCCCTGGGGAACATAGGGCCGCAACCACACTCTTCCAGCGGACACGTTTTTGGGAGATCTTCAGCTTGGCCCACGTCATTCCGGCGGCCTTCACTTCCGCGTCGGTACTCCTTCGCCATGTCTGTCTTGGTCTTCCCACTCTTCTTTTGCCCTGAGGGTTCCATTCCAGGGCTTGTCTTGTGATGTTGGATGGAGACTTTCTGAGGGTGTGGCCAATCCATCCCCACTTCCGTTTTCGATTTCTATTTCTATTGGACAGGCTTAAAACGTTCCGCGTCTGGGCGGAATTCCGCGATTTCGGTTTGTCAAAAAAAAAAAAAAAAAAAAAAAACCCGGACAGGAGCAAGGTATCCATGATCGGCTTGCAAGCGTTCATAGCAACTGCGCGCAAGTTATGGCCCCTGATTATTCTTGGAAGAAGTTTCCGGTCGGACTTCCGGAAAAAACAAAATGGCGGAGCGTGCAGACATTGTTCATGCGGGTCGATCTTTTGACGAATCTGCAATTAAAAACAAGTGGAAATGGGAGTGGACGCTTCAGAAAGTTGACGAAGAAGTCATTGGAGACTTTCTTCGCAAAGTTATTGCACCAGGTTTAGCTTGGTGCAAACTGCTTAAGGGAAGTGTTACGGTGGTTACGGGAAGAAAGCTCTTGAGGATCACATTCGTTCAGCGAAGCACGTGTCAAACGTCAAGGTGCTGAGTGGAACTACAAGAAAGGTCACTGAAGACACTTTAGCAGCAGTAAAACGTGCCAGGATAGAACATTGCAATCCTGTGGGGAAAAAAGAGGGCGATATAGAAAATGTGGAGAGTGCAAGCCAGGCGGGAGGCAGCAAGGAAAAAGATAGGGTTCAAACTAATCAAAGTCAAGTTGTCAGCAAGAAGGTGGATGAGAATGAAATAAAAATTGTAGAGTGTGAAAACCAGACAGGAGAAAGCAAGGAAACAGCAGACAAAGATAGGGTTGAAATTCAAGTAAGCAAGAAGGTGGATGGCAAAGACAGTGCAGACAATGCAAGCAGCAAGAAGAAACAGAGTTCCTTGCTATGTTTCTTTAATGCCTCCACTACCCAAACACCCAAATGACAAAGCTGTGTGTGTGTGTGTGTGTGTGTGTGTGTGTGTGGTGTGTGTCCTTGTTAAATCCTGTATTTCAGTGTTTATTATAATTTAGGAACTTCAAAATTTGACTTTTAGTATGTGCTGATTCCACAAGTTTCTCATTTATCAAAATTTGGATATTGTGACTTTCAAAATGTGCTGATTCCACAAGTTGATCTCTGTTATATGAGACTGAACTTTAAAGTGTTTGATGCAGTTACTGACTTTGTGTGCACAACTTCAAACTTGATATTGTGTGATCATTTAAACCTGAAAAGTGAAACTTATTGAGCAACCCCAGAAGTGAGATTTCATCCAAAGACTATAGTTGGTGAACACCTGTAAAACACTCAAGTTAAAGGGGGAGTGTTCATTTTATTATGTGTTTAACCCTTCTCCCCTTGTCCCAAATATATCTTCCTGTAATAATTATGTGTTTACAGCAATTTTTATGCACTAAATAACTCTTGGGATTATGTCCAGAAAGCGCGAAATGGCATAGATTTACACTCGGTTTTTAAAAAAAAAATCCCGGGGGGGCATGCCCCCGGACCCCCCTAGTTTCAGTGGTTTTTTCCTCCTCCTGTTTTAAGCCCTGATTGGAATTTGCTGGGTCTTGTTCCAGCTCTGTGATGCTTGCCAGTAATATGGAAACTTGTTCAGCACCCGTTCCAAAGTTTTTCAGAGCGATTCGGCGCACAGTTACTTCTTCCAGTCCCATATCTTGAAGACAGTCCAGCATTTTCTTGAAGACAGTCCATTTCAAAGCATTTGACACTTCTTTGGGAGGTGGGGGCTTGAGAAATAGTGAAATGAAGTAAAAGTGTTGCTTCTGGTCAAGTGTGTTCTGCAGGAGAGAGAGACTTGCATCTTGAATCAATTCAAGGGCATTTCTGCATGGGGGAAAAGGAGGCGATTCCGAGGTAAGCAACACTCGCAGTGCTAGCATTCTCCACTCAGATGAGTCTTACCCATCCTCAGATTGACAGGCTGATTATGACGGATCTCCATCCAAACAAAAGGAAAATTTTTGCATTCTTTTCTGCTTTGAAAAGAGTTGGTGGAATTTGCTGTCATGAGAAGGATGATGTGGAATCAACTGTGTGAACTGGGAGCTTACTTTTCACGCTGCAGAGCAGCAACAGTCCATTTTAAGTTTGAAAAAAAACACAAAAAACTGTCATTCAGTAAGTCTATTTGGCTGTTGAGCATATTGCGTCCAGGATCGTTCTTTATTGTTGTTAAGCGTACAGTGTGTTCTTTCCATTTATTGCTCCCCTTACAAGCAGCATGTTCAGTATCTTTCAGCAGACACTTGTATTTTGCTGTAGCAGTGTCCATTGCTGACTGCACAGTATGCATCAAATACTGCACACATGCTGCACCAGACAGAAATACAGTTTGTTCAGTGCTTGTCATAGTTCGAGTTTTGTTTGTTTATTAATGCACATGATGAATTAGATTTGGAAATTGATTTCTCAGAGAGACAATTATATTTCACGAAATATGAAAGCAAAGGTTAATCTGTGTTTAACTGGCACATAGTTCTCAGCGTGAGCAATGGAACAAGCAAAGGTTAATCTGTGTTTAACTGGCACATAGTTCTCAGCGTGAGCAATGGAACAAGCAAAGGTTAATCTGTGTTTAACTGGTACATAGTTCTCAGCGTGAGCAATGGAACAAGCAAAGGTTAATCTGTGTTTAACTGGCACATAGTTCTCAGCGTGAGCAATGGAACAAGCAAAGGTTAATCTGTGTTTAACTGGCACATAGTTCTCAGCGTGAGCAATGGAACAAGCAAAGGTTAATCTGTGTTTAACTGGCACATAGTTCTCAGCGTGAGCAATGGAACAAGCAAAGGTTAATCTGTGTTTAACTGGCACATAGTTCTCAGCGTGAGCAATGGAACAAGCAAAGGTTAATCTGTGTTTAACTGGCACATAGTTCTCAGCGTGAGCAATGGAACAAGCAAAGGTTAATCTGTGTTTAACTGGCACATAGTTCTCAGCGTGAGCAATGGAACAAGCAAAGGTTAATCTGTGTTTAACTGGCACATATACTGTTCAAAAAAAGAAACGCAAAATGAAATTTTGCCACCTGGGGTGGACCATACAGTTGAGAACACGCCAAAAACCGCCCCTGATGTATGTCTTGAACGTCGACGTGCTAGTATAACATTGATTCAGGTTGTCACAATGTGCACGTGCGTGTTGTGGGCCAGGTGCGACAGTGCAAACATTGGGTTGTGCTTCTGTTGTTTCGCCTGCAAAGCATGCCCAACTCAGTGGTGAACACACACACACCATGGTCATAGTGCAGTATAAAAGCCGGGTCATTTTGGCAACCGGCAGGCACACCGTACCAAAAAACAGCATGCCACGTTTGAGCCCAGCAGAGAGAGAAAATGCCCTGGGTCGTTTGCAAGTTGGTCAGAGTGCAACTGATGTGGCCCATGCTTTGAATGTCTCCCCCAGTACCATATGCCGACTTTGGACTCGCTTCCAGAGGACAGGGTCATCAGCTGATGCCCCGAGGTCAGGCCGACCTCATATCACAACGCCAGCCCAGGACCGCTTTATACGGCTCAGACATCTCCGCAATCGCTTCCTGCCGGCCTCGTCCACTGTCCAGGCATGCGCTGGTGTCCGTCGCATCTCCGACCAGACTGTCCGGAACAGGCTGCATGCTGCTGGGCTGAGGGCTTACAGGCCCCTACGTGGCAACGTAATGACGGGGCGCCATCAACAGACCAGACTGCAATGGGCTACACAACACAGACACTGGACACTGAGGAACCATTGGCGACACGTCTGGTTCTCGGATGAGTCACAGTTTCTGCTGCAGCGCCATGACAGAGGCGAAGGGTTTACCGCCGGGTTAATGAACGCAACCAGCAGAACTGCGTCGACGAGGCACCTCCGCATGGTGGCGGCAATGTCATGGTATGGGGGGCCATCAGCAACACAGGCAGGAGCCAGCTGGTGCGCGTGGAAGGTCACCTGACAGCCCAGCAGTACGTCCAGGTCATTGTTCAGCCACACGTCCTGCCTCTAATGGCCACTCCCAGGGCCGTGTTCCAGCAGGACAACGCCAGGCCCCACACAGCACGCCTGACCACAGCCTTCTTTACCGCCAACAACATCAACACCCTGGTTTGGCCCTCTCTTTCCCCGGATTTGAATCCTATTGAGCACGTTTGGGACGTTTTGGACAGACGCCTGAGAGTGAGGGCCAACGCCCCAGCGACTCCAAATGAACTGTTCCGGGCATTGCAGGCCGAGTGGGCGGCCATCCCACAGCAGACAATCAGGAACATTATTGCTCCATTGCCCCGCAGATGCCAGGCTACCATTGCAGCCAGAGGGGGTCACACCCGTTACTGACTTTGGAAGCGGCCTGGCGATTTCCCTGAGGGTCTGGGCTGGTTCATTACCACAGCATTACAGGGGAGACTTCTGTCCTACTGATGACCTGTTTTTGTCATTTTCACATTAAACGTGTTGTCACACTGAGCTTCAATAAATTGTGTTTCAAATCGGCAGCTTGGCATTTTGCGTTTCTTTTTTGAACAGTATAGTTCTCAGCGTGAGCAATGGAACAAGCAAAGGTTAATCTGTGTTTAACTGGCACATAGTTCTCAGCGTGAGCAATGGAACAAGCAAAGGTTAATCTGTGTTTAACTGGCACATAGTTCTCAGCGTGAGCAATGGAACAAGCAAAGGTTAATCTGTGTTTAACTGGCACATAGTTCTCAGCGTGAGCAGTGGAACAAGCAAAGGTTAATCTGTGTCTAACTGGCACATAGTTCTCAGCGTGAGCAATGGAACAAGCAAAGGTTAATCTGTGTTTAACTGGCACATAGTTCTCACGTGAGCAATGGAACAAGCAAAGGTTAATCTGTGTTTAACTGGCACATAGTTCTCAGCGTGAGCAATGGAACAAGCCAAGGTTAATCTGTGTTTAACTGGCACATAGTTCTCAGCGTGAGCAATGGAACAAGCCAAGGTTAATCTGTGTTTAACTGGCACATAGTTCTCAGCGTGAGCAATGGAACAAGCCAAGGTTAATCTGTGTTTAACTGGCACATAGTTCTCAGCGTGAGCAATGGAACAAGCAAAGGTTAATCTGTGTGTAACTGGCACATAATTCTCAGCGTGAGCAATGGAACAAGCAAAGGTTAATCTGTGTGTAACTGGCACATAGTTCTCAGCGTGAGCAATGGAACAAGCAAAGGTTAATCTGTGTGTAACTGGCACATAGTTCTCAGCGTGAGCAATGGAACAAGCAAAGGTTAATCTGTGTTTAACTGGCACATAGTTCTCAGCGTGAGCAATGGAACAAGCAAAGGTTAATCTGTGTCTAACTGGCACATAGTTCTCAGCGTGAGCAATGGAACAAGCAAAGGTTAATCTGTGTCTAACTGGCACATAGTTCTCAGCGTGAGCAATGGAACAAGCAAAGGTTAATCTGTGTTAACTGGCACATAGTTCTCAGCGTGAGCAATGGAACAAGCCAAGGTTAATCTGTGTTTAACTGGCACATAGTTCTCAGCCTGAGCAATGGAACAAGCCAAGGTTAATCTGTGTTTAACTGGCACATAGTTCTCAGCGTGAGCAATGGAACAAGCCAAGGTTAATCTGTGTTTAACTGGCACATAGTTCTCAGCGTGAGCAATGGAACAAGCCAAGGTTAATCTGTGTCACTGAACTGCTGACACCATAAGTTCTCATGTCTAGCGTGAGCAATGGAACAAGCCAAGGTTAATCTGTGTTTAACTGGCACATAGTTCTCAGCGTGAGCAATGGAACAAGCCAAGGTTAATCTGTGTTTAACTGGCACATAGTTCTCAGCGTGAGCAATGGAACAAGCCAAGGTTAATCCTGTGTTTAACTGGCACATAGTTCTCAGCGTGAGCAATGGAACAAGCCAAGGTTAATCTGTGTTTAACTGGCACATAGTTCTCAGCGTGAGCAATGGAACAAGCAAAGGTTAATCTGTGTTTAACTGGCACATAGTTCTCAGCGTGAGCAGTGTTTAACTGGCACATGTTCTCAGCGGAGCAATGGAACAAGCAAAGTTAATCTGTGTGTAACTGGCACATAGTTCCAGCGTGAGCAATGGAACAAGCCACGCAGTTTACATCAACTGAACAGATCAGAATAAGACGGAAAGACTGGGTCATCAACTGAACAGATGCATGAATAATGAGCAGGAAAGACTGGGTTATCCTTCTTGCATTTGCTCTTGTTGCTGATAAACTCTCCCTAGTTCTTGGAAATGTTCGCAGAGGCACACAGAGCTGAGCAGTGCCAGAATTAGCTCTACTCTGCCGTTGGTTTAGCCTTGACCTTAGTGGGAAGCTTCATTTGCTGTGAACCTGTACAAGCTAGAGCATAATGCATGATGGAAAATCCCCATCAATCCCGAGTGACACAGTAGCTGTGGCATTAAGCTGCAGGTGTAAATAAACCTAAGGATTTCCACTGTGTGGATGGCACAGGGGTAAAATGTCAAAGCACTAACCGGAGGAGGAATCTTGATCAGCTGATTCCTTTTGAGCAGTACATTTTGACTGTGTGAGGAGGGGGCAGGGTGAACAATTCTCGAGAGGATGGTTCATGAGTTGAGTTCTTCCCCTTTTTATTCAGAGCCGTTTAAAATTGCCCACCTAAGGGATGGTAAAGTGGAAAATACCTTGACATGGTAATTCAGACGGCTGCAGTCAAAAAACACACAATTCTTTGCAAGAATGGATATGATCATAAATTCATTTTTCAAATGTTAATTTTGTGTGTGTGTGAAATCATGTCCTTCAAATGAAAAAAATGGAAGATCTAATTGCAAAGTGAGGCGACTGCAGGCAGAAATCTAAACAAATTTTAAATGTAATTAATAGTGAACCGCCAAGAAAACGTAAACGAATCACAAGACAAAACATGACGTGTTTTGACGTCTTAGGTCTTTTTCAAGCAAGATACAAAACACTCAGGACAACGAAAATGAAAGAGCAATCACTTATCTTCGTTCACTTCAGCACAAGATGGGCGTTGAATCGTTCATTTTCGATGTCCAGAGTGCTTTTATATCTTGCCTGAAAAAGACCTAAGAGGTCAAAACGCATTGTTTTGTCTTGTGATTCGTTTGTTTTATTGGCGTTCGCTATTAATTACATTTCAAATTTGAAAAAATGGAAGACCTACTTTGAATGGAAACAGAATTTACAGAAATACTATTCTTGAAATTGGAATGTAAACATTTAAATGAAAACGGATGAAAAAAAGAAATGGTAAAGTAAGCTTACTCCAATGCAACACTTAAAAACTCTTTCAGTGAAATCGGGTGGGCATAATATTCTAGAACTGGAAAGCTAAACCTCAAATACTCTTCAAACAGAAAAGGAGAAACAAAGGTGAAATTTGAAATCAAAAAGAACAAAGCCCATGCTTTGAATTGTAAAAGCGAGATTAAAGTGTTGTACCAAACTGAGAAATGAAAACATGTGCTTGGTAGCAGTACAAATATAGGGAAGAGCTGTTTGTCAAGTGCTGTGGATTGCAGGCATGCTTACAAACCATGATTAACACGTAGTGTCTTTATGTATGGCACAACAAAGAGATGGAAAGCATTGTCCTTGATACCCGATTTTCAATTTTAGCTTCTTAATAATGCTCCCCGCTGAGAATTTCTTGGAGAAAACAAAATGACCATGGATACCAACTGAGTAGTTGACAATGAAAACCTAGGATAATCTGAACATCTTGTTCAAGGCTGTGTCAATGCAAAAGAAAAGCTTTTCTACCTGTACATACCATGTATTACATATGAGCGTGTGTGTGCGTGCGCGGGCTTGTGAGGTCACAATCAAAAGCCAAATTGAAAAAGTTATATTAATTTTTGTCATTAAACATGTGTTCTAATTGACTGTGTACTGATGAATGTACGCAAAAAGTGTTTGGTTCGATTTTGGATCATCTAATGTCAAATATGTGTACAGAAAACTTGTCGTTCAGTAAGCTTTGTTATCTAAGTGATGTAGGCATGTGCACGTTTCTATGGAAGAGCATGGTTGTGGATTTGATTATTTCTCTTTTTTTTCTTTAAAGAGCATGGTTGTGGATTTGACTATTTCTCTTTTTTTAAATCTTTTTGGCCTGGTTGTCGTATAGTATCAGGAACGCTTGTGTTGGCGATGTTTAGTACTTAGGCCAGTATGACATAGGAGTCACAAAACCAAGTATCGTGGCACACAAATAAGTGTGCAGCAAGGGTTTTTTCCCCTGGGATTCATGCCTGAGGAGCTACACAAAACCGTCATTTTATGCCATGCACTGGGGGCCGGAATAGCTCAGTTGGTAGAACGCCCGACTTGTGATCCTGGGGTTACGGTTCAAATTTCGGTACAGGGGATTTTTCCCTTGGAGTTAACATTGGTTCTGACTCCATTCCCCATACAGTCATTCGAACGAGACTATAAACCGAGGTTCCATGTGTGAACGCACGCACAACATCTTGCACACACGTAAAAATCCCATCACCAACTTTCGGAAGAGAAAGCCAGTTTGGCCGTTGGTATGGACGACACGTTACACATAGCATGCACTTTCCCCGAAGATGGAGTATGGCTGCCTTAATGGCAGGATAAAAAACTGTCATACACACAAAACTCCACTGCCTGTCAATACAGGCAGTGTCCACAGGAGTATCAGCCTGCGTACGCAGAAAGAAAGAATGAAAGAAAGAAAGAAATGCCATGCACTGACTTAGCCAAGCATGTTTCTTAGATTTATCATCATGACCCACTGAACACCAGCTGCTGGTGACTGCCTCATTTGAAAATGAAACAACTGATGACACTTGGACAGACCTTGTGCACATTTGTAGTATGGTGAAAGCTTTGTCGCAGATCAATTCACTTGAAGGCCACTGGAGGTTAGGATGCAACAGAAGGCCTAAAAAAGAATAAATGGGGACCAAAATGCAGACAGATAAATCTCGTGACGATAACTTCATTGGCACTGAAGCTGGAACATCATGGAAGGGGTGGCTGGGGTTGGGGGGGGGGGGGGGGGGGGGGGGGGGGGGGGGGGGGGGGGGGGGGGGGGGGGAGGAGAAGGGCAGGGGGCAGTGCACAGCCAAGTCTTACATGAAACAGCTTTGAAATCATCGTTGCTGTGAGCTGTTCATACCTCTCTGGAAGGTTCGTCTAATCTCCGAATGCTGGTCTGTGACGCAGGCCTTGCTTCCTCAGTCTGGAAACAAAAAAATTACATGCGTGTGTCCTTTTCTTTTTCTGGTGTACTGCCAACAGGTTGATGGTATTATTACTTTTTGTCAACAGTTGTTTGCTGAATGTCTGTCAAACTGAAAGTGGTGGTGGAAATGGCACCTATATAAAAAAAGAAAGAGAGAAGGAACGAACAAATGAAAATCTATTTATCCAGGGTAATAAGATAAGAAAATTGCACATGCTTTTTTTCACCCAGTCCTGGGTGAAACCAAAAAAAAAAAAAGAAAAACAAAACAAAAAAAAGGGGGAAAAAAACAATGGAAAACATGCAAGTCACTATAGCACTAGAGAGAAATAGAGAGAGAGAGAGAATACTTCTGGAAAGTAACTTATTACCAGTGAAAATTATAAAAGTCTATTTCATCCTCACAAATTTTCATTTTTTATCAATATTTCCTTGGGTGTTTTTTTTCCCAAGATCTACTTCATAATGGCGGTTTCTGTTTTCTGTCTGTACTGGTTTAAATCACTCTTTTCCTTATTGGGTAGTTCAGCCCATTCTGATGATCACGACTTCCTATGTGTATGTTTTGGATCCTGCCTTGTATTTGAGTGTGAAAAAAATGAATGGATTTTGTTTTTATGTTAGAAAAATCAAGTCCAAACTTTACATTAGTAGGGGAATGGTTGTGCCAAAAGTATGTAATTATGCAGGGCAGATTGTCTTTTGGTGTGTGTGCGTGTGTGTGCATGCGTGCGCATGTGAGTGCGTGCATCCGTGCATGTGCGTGTGCGCATGCTAATGTGTGGGAGGTACCAGTCTGTTAAAAAAAACTGGGACTATTTTTTCCCATATTTATTTAAAAGCAAAACAAATTATCTGAATTAAAAACAACTTCAATTAACTGATTGAAAGAAAAGGCTGTAATGGGTAGGCATTGGTAAAAATTCTTGTAAATATTAGTGGAAAATGACTGCAACTGAAGAATGACTTTTTTGTGGTTAAACTGCCGCCATACTGATGTGTTCTGTACAGAAAAAAATAATACAGGTTTGTGTGTACGTAACCTACACACATGCATGCATACGGCAACAAACACGTTATGAAATGTATTGGTGTCAACACCAACATTGCCGTATTTCATCCAAATCACACATGATTGTCATATCCCTTAGTTCACAACTGTCCTGTGATTTCACTTTTGTTTTATGCCATGAACAGCCCAGCAAATAGGCTGAGGGGGGACACTAGCATTTTTTATTGACAGAGGATTAATCTGAGCTGTTTTGAATCCTTATGCCAAGATGATAATCTAAAATTTTAGTTGTAATGTTCAAAGTGTAATTTACTAATTATATCCTTCTCAACCACTCTTAAAGCTAAAACTCCCCCCCCCCCCCCCCCCCCCCCCCCCCTGTTCTTACCCATCCTCCTGCTTCTTCAGCTCACACAACTATGCCTTTCAACCTCTGGAAGGTTCATACAGCTGAGAAGATTACAATTAGGCAAGATTTCCTATCTGTTTTTTTCTTTTGTTGCCATTCATAGTCTTTAAAACACTTGTCCACAATTTGACATTTGAAGATGTGCGTGCGCCAATGACTTTGTATGCGATTGCCGTTTGTGTAGCTCAGTTTTTGAATCATGTGGGATGGTGATTATTGTTTTGTGGGTTTGTGCTGGATTTGATGCACAAAATATTTGCGCCCTGGCTGTGTGAAAGCTGTTGTGTAATGCCATGATTTTTCGTGCATGTCATGCATTGGTTTGGTATGTCAATAAATGCATTCTGAATTTTGATGTGTATTTCACTCATATGTTAGAGTAGAATGAACATGCAGTGAAAGAGCATTTGAGATAAGATAAGATCCTCACTTGTATATAACTGTCTGCTCACTATCAAGGAAACTTGTGGATACATAAGTACACAAATAGACTTGTTTGATCACCAGTTTCAAATACGCACATGCTCCATCGCTCGCTCGCTCCTCTCTCTCTCTCTCTCTCTCTCTCTCTCTCGTATACGCACACACAATTACTACTACTTCAGGATATTAGTCTGCTCACATAAAACATGGCAATCAGTCTCTCTCACACACACACACACACACACACACACACACACACACACACATACTACTACTCCAAGAGATTGGTCTGCTCATGCAAAACATGTAATCAGTCTCTCTCCAACACACACACACACACACACACACACACACACACACACACACACACACACACACACCCTACTACTACTCCAAGAGACTGGTCTGCTCATGCAAAACATGCAAACACAACGCAGGCTGTCAGTCGGTTGTTGGATTTTACTTTGAAGCAATGAACGGATGTCCCAATGCTCAACATGGAATCGCTACACATCAAAAGGAGAATGGGGCAATACCAAAAAAAACGGGTACAGTGTAAAAGATAAATATTTCAAAGTTGAAGAATGTTTAGGGAACATGAACTGGAAATTTTGGTTAAAGGGTACAAAAAATATAATAATCGTATACATGTATGAATATGTATATATACATTTTAACAAGGATGTATGCTTGTATCACAACACTTTGGGTGTATACATCAAGACACATAAAACTGATGGTATAAATCAAATCCGAAGACAAGGGCGTCAGGGCCGAGGGAGGAAAGGAAATGTAATGAAACATGAAATACTGGTAAACTGATCCACAGATCCACTCCATTACAGAAGAGAAGTGGGAGAAGCAAGGGTACTGAAAATTTAGACTACGAATAAACTGTAAAATGCTGATAATGCATTCAATTGAATATTGTATGAGTGTGTTTATGCTTGGTGTGTATAACCATTATTATATATAATATATATATAAATATATATATATATATATATATATATATATATATATATATCACTGTCAACCACATCACAGAATTTTCCTAAAGTGATCAGATATGTTTTCTTATGCTACTACCAGAGAGTGTTTGCACACATGTATTAATTTAACCTCACACACACACACACACACATACACACACACATTCATCATCCATGACCGTTGTGACCGTTTCAATTGGTCACGTCTCCGTAGCCGTCTCATTTACAGAGAAAGCTTGATTTGAGAACGATATTAACTGTGTTTTGTGCTGTGACAACTGAAGGAATGTAATACATTTCAATTTTTACTTAGGGAAGGGAAGGGGGAGGTGGTGGTGGGCCAGATTAAGTGTACATGGTTTTAATTTTATCTAGATTTTGTTTATCAATTATATAGTTTTCTTCTTTTTTGTTTGTGCCTTTCCAATACTTCACAGGTTGGTAATAGCAAATGAGGTAAGACTGACATGCATACAAATCGGATATTGCCTAAACACTCCCCCACCCCCATCCCCTTCTCCCACTCCCACCCTACCCCAATCCTAAATCATACAGCCACATAGTGCAAAGCAGGTATTTTGAGGAGAACAACATTACCAATATGTACATGTATACATACATCTGCAAATTTGTAAATATTTTATGTAAAACTCTTAACACTTTTTATGGAATCATCTTTAAAAAAAAAAAAAAAAAGACACATTAACAATTATTCAAGAAATACATTCCATATAATCTCATAGCTTTGCCACTTATCTGTCAATCAAAGCACGAGTCATGGACAGTCAATCATGCGATGCATCAAAAGAACGGGAACATTTGCAAAAGACAAAAAAGACATATTTTCACCATTCATCTGTTCAGTGCCGATATACTATCCTCCACTGTGAATCACGTTAGTGATTAAAGTGATCTGGTATCACACGGTTCATCGAATAAGTCAAGTGTCTCCATCATCTGCGATGGCCCGTTCTGTGCCGTTACCTTGCAAATTGCATTTACAGATTTTGATGGGAGTCTGAGAATTTACACTGACAGCATTCTCCTGCACCCTCTCATTCCTCCCTCCATGCTAAGATGCATGCTCATGAATTTGCATGAGAGCGCATACCTCTACACACACGCGCGCACACACACACACACACACACACACAATCACATTTTGGTAAAGAAATCATGGGTAAAAGACGCCAGTGTTGAACGCCTGGGCGAGGGGTGGGGGAGGAGACAAGAGTGGAAGGGGTGGTGGGGGTGGGGTGGTGGGGAGTAGTTGTGTAGCCGATAGCTGTAAAACAAGGCAGGATGGTGGAAAGGGTATGCAGCAACAGGTTTTACACACACAACGGCCTGTTAAAAAGAAAATAAACAATTTCATACTCACAATGAACAATGTATGATATGAACTAATTGAAATTCATGTCCTTTATAGCCCGGCCAGTCATTGAGGAAGAAGGTAGGCGAGGTGGAAGTGGGGGATATCAGGACTGTACTAGGAACCAAACACTGACACTATAGTTATTATGGATTCTGCAATTTTTTTTTGGCTTTTAACATGCAATTTGGACCTCTGGTGTTCTAAGCTGACATTCAAATTTGTATTGTATTCAAACCTTATTTACAAAAAATGTAATATCATTTTTTTTTTTACAAGGATTATGGTTGTATTAAATGCCCCTTTAAATTTTTTTTCTCCCCAATGTTTATGCATTGGTTTGGTTTTTTTTGTAAATTTTTTTAAAGGGGGGCAATTTTTTCCCCTTGAAATTTTGTTTTTTGTTTTTGGGGGTATTTAAAAAACATTTTTTTTTTTCATAATTTTAGAGTAAAGAACACAAAAAAATTTTGAGAAGAAAGATCCCACTTAAAATTAACTGCTCTCACTACAAGGAAATTTGTGGATACAAATACCAAATAACTTGTTGATCCCTTTAAAATACCACAGCTCCCGCTCCTCCCCTCCTTTCCTCCCCTCTCTCTCCCCCGTATACCACCACAATTACAACTATTTCAGGAATTAGTCCCTCAAAAAAAAAAAAGGAAATCATCTCCTCACACACACCACACACACACCACACCACACACACACACATACTACTACCCAAGAGATTGGTCTGCTCGAAAAACAGAACATTCTCTCTCCAACACCCCAACAACCAACACACCCCACACACACACCACACACACACCACAACACCCTCACTACTCCAAAGACGGTCTGCTCTTCAAAACATGCAAACACAACGCGGCTGTCATCGGTTTTTGGTTTTTTACTTTGAAGCAAGAACATGCCCAAAAAGCTAAACAAATGCTACACACAAAAGGAAAGGGCAATCCCAAAAAAAAACGGTACAGTGTAAAAGATAAATTTTTCAAATTTGAAGAATGTTTAGGGAAATGAACTGAAATTTTTGGAAAAGGGCAAAAAATAAATTTTAAAACAGAGAAATAAAATATACATTTTAACAAGGATGAACTTTATCAAAACATTTTGGTGTTACACAAGACACATAAAACTAGGTATAAATCAAATCCAAGACAAGGCGTCAGGGCCAGGAGGAAAGAAATGTAATGAAACAAAAAGGAAACTGATCCACAGATCCACTCCATTACAGAAAGAAGTGAGAACAAGGGACAAAAAAATTTAGACACAAAAACTGTAAAATGCTGAAATGCTTCAATTGAATATTATGGTTTTACTTTTGTAAAACCCATTAATTATATATAAATAAATATAAAATAATATATATATATATAAAAAATATTACACTGCAACCACACACAAAATTTTTCCTAAAGTGCAATATTTTTTCTTATGCTACTACCAAAGTGTTTGCACACATGTATTAATTAACCTCAAACACAACACACACAACCCACCACATCATCACCATGACCGTTGGACCTTTTCAATTGGTCACTCTCCACCCTTTTTACAGAAAAGTTTGATTTAAAACATATAACTGTTTTTGGCGTACAACTGAAGAATGTAATACATTCAATTTTAAAGGGGGGAAGGAAGGGGGGGTGGTGGGGGCCGTTTAAAATGAACAGGGTTTTAATTTTTATCTAGATTTGTTATAATAATATTTTTTCTTTTTTTTTTTTGTGTTTTTCCCAAACTCACAGGTTGGTAAAGCAAATGGGGAAAGACGACATGCTACAAATGGAATTGCCAAAACATCCCCCACCCCCACCCCCTTTCTCCCCCCTCCCACCCTCCCCCCAATCCTAAATCATACAGCCACATAGTGCAAAGCAGGTATTTGGGGAAACAACTTTCCCAAATTTACATGTAAACATACACGCAAATTTGTAAATATTTTATGTAAAACCTTAAATTTTTTTATGAATCACTTTAAAAAAAAAAAAAAAGCACATTAACAATTTTCAAAAAAAATTTCCCAAAAAAACCATATTTTGCCACTTATCTAAATCAAAGCCGATCAGGACAGTCAATCATCGTGCATCAAAAAAGGGGAACTTTTGAAAAAAGACAAAAAAACTATTTTCCCATTCACTGTTCAGTGCCGATATACTATCCCCACTGTGAATCACTTATATTAAAGTGATCGGGTATCACCGTCCGAATAAGCCCATTCTCCACCCGAGGGCCCGTCTCCGTTACCTGCAAATGCATTTACAATTTTGAGGGATCTGAAAATTTTACCTGACAGCATTCTCCTGCACCCTCTCTTTTCCCCCCTCCACTAAGATGCTGCTCATAAATTTTGCTGAGACGAAAAACCTCACACCACCGCGCACACACACACCCACACCACAACACATTTTGGTAAAGAAATCTGGTAAAAACGCCAGTTTTAAAACCCTGGCGGGGGGGGGAGACAAAGGGAAGGTGTGGGGGGGGTGGGGGGAGTATTGTTACCTGCTGTAAAACAAGGGAGGGGGGTGGGAAAGGGTTTCGCAACAGGTTTTTTTAAAAAAAAAGCCTTTTTTTAAAAAAAAATAAAAATTTTTAAACAATAATTATATAAAATAATTTTAAATTATTTTTTTAAAAAACCCCCCCTATAAAAAAAAAATAAAAAAAAAAAAAGGGGTAATGGGGAAAAAAATCAGACTGACTAAACCAAACATGACACAAAAAGTTATTAAGGATTCTGCAAATTTTTTTTTTTCTTTTTTCATGCAAATTGGGCCCTGGTGTTCTAAGCGACATTTAAATTTATTGTTTCAAACCTTATTTACAAAAATTATATACAAATTTTTTTTTTTACAAGGATTAGGTTTTTTTTAAATGCTTAAGGATCCTTTCAAGTAAATGGAAAAGGGACAAACGTAAAACACTAAAACAGCCTTTGTTTTTTTTTTTCCAATCGTCAGAAATAATACATTTAAACCTGGACACACCAAAACCCTCATGACAAAAAAAACAAAAAAATAATGGGGTCTTTGTAAAGGAGTGAAAACGAATGGATTAAACAACAACAGAGTGGATTAAATGGCCCCTTTACCTGACAACGCTGCCTTTTTATTTTTCCACCATTGTTTTCATTTCCCTGAATCAAAGAAAATTTAAAAAAGAAAACTGCCTACACTACAATGCCCCATTTACCTTAAAAAGTATTTCATTTTTTAAGTCTGGGAAAGGCCTCTTCAAAAAAAATGGAGGGTTAACGAACGTTTTTAAGGGATCCTGGCCGGAATAGCTCATTTGGGAGGCCCGACCATACCTGAGACGGGGAACCGTCCCGGGGAATTCCCTCAGTTTTAAATTTGGTTACGATTTTTTTCCCTACATCCCAAAAAAAGACAAAAAAACCGGCTTCCGGGTTTTTTCACATTAAACATTTGCACAACCCCGTAAAAACCATCACCAAAAATTTTTAAAAAAGAAGGTCCCCTTTTTGGCCAAATTTTTAGGAAGAAAATTACACATACAGCACCTTCCCCCAAAAATGGGAAAGGGCCCTTTTAATGGCGAAAAAAAAAGGGTCTCCCAAAAGTAAAAATTTCTCAACTCAAAGGGGACACCAAAGAAGAAAACAAAAATAATCTGCCAAATAAGTGAAAACCAAAAAGAAAAAAAAGTACTTTTTAAAAAAAGGAAACCTTTAAAACAGTTTTGGGGTTCTTTGAACGGGGTTTCAAAAAACCCATTAAGACTTATAATCCAAATTTAAAAAATCTCTTCGGTTACTTTTGGGCAGGTTTTTGGCCAAGTAAATTTTTAACATCAAAAAATTTCATTTCTAAAATTTTTGTCGTTGAAAACCATCAAAAAATTTCAACAAAGAACCAACCAGTTTCCGCTAAAAAACCTAAGCCCTGAAAACTTTTTTCACCATCTTAAGCCGACAAATTAAGAGGGGGCACCAATCTTTGGGGACTGGAAATTGAGAGGGACTTACTTCCCGGGGTGTACCATTTCCCCAACCTTAAACCCCACATTTTCCGGTGCACTGAAAAAGGCGTTAGGACCCCAAATTTTTCGCATGTAAAACCCAAAACCCAAAACCCACAAAAAGGCGCCTTGGCACTTCGCTGTTTTTAACCCCATTACAATGGAAAGCCTTTTAGAACCTTTTTGGGAAACCCATTTTTGGATATCCACAAGGAAAAAAAAGGGGGGGTTTGGGGGGGGGGCCCAACCGGGAGTGGGAGGTCCCAAAAATTTGGGGGGGTTATCACTCCCGCGTTTTTGAATCCCCTGCATCCAACTTTTTTTAGAGGAAAAACACGACAAAGGAGTAAAATAACTTAAAAAAGATGTGAGAATGACACTGACAAAGGAGATAATATACGCTGTGATAAAGGAAAGCAGCAGACCAATTTTGCAAGCACAGCACATTCTTCAGATATGAAATGTTTTGTTTTTTGTTTTGTAGACAGGACATAGCGGACACATGATTACAATAAATGTAGAGACTGAATGTCCTCTCCCCTCCCCCCAACCCCCATACCCCTCCCCATCGCATTCCTGCCTGTCTCCATCTCTCACCACCCTTCTCCCCCCCCCCCCCCCCCCACAACCCTCTTGTGCCTCTCCAATCGAAGCATTTCACAAATATATGCATGCTTACCGCCCTAAAAGCCTTGATCGTATCTGGTTGTTCATTATCTTGATGTGGAAAAACACTCTTAAACACTAGAGGACACACACAAAAAAAAGGATGGATAGACTGGTTGAGATGGTTAGTTAGGTAGATAGATCGATAGTTACATACATACATAGGCAGATGATACAGATATTGATAATCTCTTGACGAAATAAATTGTTTCAATTGTTGAATGGTCACCCAAAACTGAGAACTGTGACCTCACACATCATAGAAAATTAATCTCACCAACAGAGACTTGACACAAACTGGGTGGCCGCGTATCGGGTATCCCGGTATGGGGGTGGAGGGGCACATAACAGCACCTCTTCCCCCAAAAAAGAAAGAAAAAAAAAAGGGGGGGGGGGGGGTCACAAACAAAGGCGCATAGGCAGAATGAAAATGTGCACTTTTTCAAACTTTCCGCTTACCTTCTTCACTGGTAGTGTGGGGTCGAGCGAGCTATTTTCACCACTTTTCCCACACAGACGGTTTTTCTCCAAGTGAACTACCAACAGCTCACAGGAAGACAGAGCACAAACATCAGCTTGTTGTGAGCGCCACTTGCACAACAACATGGAATACAATATTAAAACGTGTTGGCACGTGCCTGGTGCCAAAGCGACCACTGCGCAGGTCAGTTGTGGCCGGTGTTGTATGTTCTTAATCGACTCCCAACAGTTTTGAACCTCCGGTAGAATGATTCGCATGATTGGATCTGGCTGTGTTTTGACTTCAACAAGTAAGCACACATTTGCTCTTAACAGAATGTACATCTTGTCCTCTTCCTCATCCCCCCCACTCCCTCCTACCCCCCCCCCCCCCCCCCTTGTCCTTCCCTCTCTTTTCCTCCCTTGTGAAAGAAGATAACGTACTGCTGTGTGTGTGTGTTGTGTGTTGTGTGTGTGTGTGTGTGTGTGTGTGCGCGCGCGCCGCGCGCGCCTGTTTGTTTGTGAGTGTGCGTGCGTGCGTGCATGCATGCATGCATGCATGTAGTAGTATGTATGTATGTATGTATGATGTATGTATTATGTATGTTGTGTGTGGTGTGTGTTGTGTGTGGGCGGAGAGGGGGCGGGAGGGGTAACGTATTCAAACCTTACCGCATACCTGCAAATAGTGTCAGAAGTGCCATCTTTCAGATCTCTTTGCTTCCAGCATCTAAAAAAACAAAGCCTAGTTCCAAAATAAAAGGCACCTTGCAGTCCGCTTCACCCCCACCCTACCCCCTCCCTCTCCTCCCTCCTGTCAAACCCCTGACTCTGCAAGGATGGTTATGATCACCATCCTCTTCTCAGAAAAGGACGTTTCACACCAGAATGCCGAGTCAACGGCAGCCTTATTCCGAAGAAGCAGCGGGACACCCAAATCGACCGGGGAGTGTTAAACACTGGAAGGGGAGGGACACCACAGGGTGGGGTGGTGCGTGCGATGGATCGGATGGCAGGTTCAAGAACCTGACCGACTATATAGCGCGAGCTTCGCTCCCTGTGATTCTCGTGTTGGATCGACGATCGTCAGGTCTGTCAGGAGCGTGAGTAGAACGCCTTGATCGCTAGGATACGTGTTTCATGATCCTAAAGTTCAGGTATGTAGACATCAAACACTTGAAGGACTCAGGGTCGAGCAGGTGGGGGAGAAGGAGGAGGAGGAGAAAGTGGGGATGAGGGGGTGTTTGTCTCCCCATTCGTCCCTCCTACCTCCTACCAAATCTCCCCCTCCCCTCTCCACTGCCTCCCTCCCCCCTGTAAGAAAATAAAAAAGAAGAAGGAAAAAAAAAAAGGTGGAAAATAAAGGAAACGAAAAGCCCCCCGCCTCCCTCCCCCCTCCACTCCCCCCCCCCCCCCCCCCCCCCCCCCCCCCCGCCTTTAGCCCTTTAGCATACGCGCGCACATCTGCAATAATTGGCCATATTACGAAAAGAGTCACCCATGAAGGCTGGAATGAGCGAGGTGCATGAAAACAACACACACACACATACACACAGTACACACACACACACACACGCGAGCGCGCGCGTGCACACAACACACACGAAACGCACTAAAGAGGCAAACAAAAGCAAAAAATCAGCACATAACATAATCCCCACCGTGGAATTTGAAATCAAATCCGAGAGAGAACAATTTGGCTGATGTTGAAGGCATATGACAACTGAATTTAAATAAAATATAAAAAAAAAAAGCAAAAAAAAAAAAAAAAAAACAACAAAAAACCCAAAAAAAAAGCCGATCCCCGCCATTTTCATACAGAAAACCCACCTTCGACGGCATCAACAAAACTGCAATTAACCTAGCAACGCCGCACTTCCACCCTCCCCCCCCCCCCCCCCCCCCCCCACTAACACATTATACACACTTTATTCTAAAAAGAAAAGACTTGGGGACGGGGTGGGGGTGGGAGGGTGAGGATGGAGGAAGCGATCGACTTAGACACGGCATCTGCTATGTGTCCACTACAATGATACGGCAAGTAGGGCGAGGAAAGGAAGGGATGTGGGGAGAATCTGTGATTGAAAATAATCATTGTTGAACGAATATATTTTCACAGAGAAAAGAGAGAGAGGAGAGAGAGAGAAGAGAGAGAGAACTCAATGAGAAAAAGAAAATGTATAAAACTACTAACTTAAACACAAAACTAAAAGAACTAAAATGCTCGCCCCCGAACCAATCCACTTTCCCCTCTCCACCCCCCCCCCCCCCCCCCAAAAAAAAAAAAAAAAGCCCCCACCCCCCCCCCCAAAAAAAAAAAATAAAAAAAAGAAAGAAAGAAAGAAAAAGAAAAAAAATTAAACAACAACAATCCCCAAACCTGACATGAAAGATTGCCATCATCAAGAACTCGAAACAAACAGAAACGGGTGCTTTAAGATGTAATAATAATCTCACATTGCACACGTGCATAAGATGGGGTGGGACGGGGTGGGGGTGGGTGGGGAGAGATGGTGATCTGATGATCACGAACTTGTCAGTCAATAATGCCTGAGGTGTAAAACAAGAACTGTGACCAGAGAGACACGTGCGTTAGGCATTGAAAAGCACCGGTATCAAACACAAGTGTCCGTGCAGGTAGTTGGCAGCCACACTTGAGAGAGAGAGAGAGAGAGAGAGAGAGAGAGAGAGAGAGAGAGAGAGAGAGAGAGAGAGAGAGTCTCTGAGAGAGAGAGAGAGAGAGAGAGAGAGAGAGAGAGAGAGAGAGAGAGACAGAGAGACAGAGAGAGAGAGGGAGGGAGGGAGGGAAGGAGAGAGAGAGAGAGAGAGAGAGAGAGAGAGAGAGGAGAGAGAGAGAGAGAGAGAGAGAGAGAGAGAGAGAGAGAGAGAGAGAGAGAGAAAAACGGGAGATAAGCTTTTTGATTGCCCAACTCGACAGGGAGAAATTACTTCCCCTAGATTGTACACAGGTCGAGCTCAGAGAGAGAGACAGAGAGAGAGAGAGAGAGAGAGAGAGAGAGGGAGTACGCGCGCTAACGCAACACGATTCAATACAGTACAATACAGAAACAGCACAGCGCGAACAATAAGTGTACGATACGGCATTTCAGCGGCCTTCATCTTCCTTCTCTTCTATTCCATCCCATCCCTCCATCATGCCATTCACCACGACACCGCCAAACCCTTAGTCCATTTCACTTAACCCCGAGCCATCGCGGGGGGTCATGCGCTGCCGAAGCATTCGAATGAATGAGACTTTGCGGCAACAAGTCAAGTAAGGTAAGGTAATGTTGGCTTATAGTCCAGCCGACCGCAAAGGGCCATCATACCCCAGGCTCAGCAATGAAGTAAATAATCATTGGTAAGCAACAACATTGAATGCAAAAGTTACACATACATAGGAACATTTTATTAGTAGTGGGCGGGTAAACAAGTGCAGGTAAACAATTTATCTGTCGTTATGACAATAAATGAGCAACGAGTTGGGATGAAGAAAGAGGGCGTTTGTAACGTTAATGTGTAAACACTGAATCCATCATTGACAGTGTATGAGAACCATCCAAAAGACGATGATCGGATATCTCAAAAAGGGAGGTAATCTGTGTAAGAGATCGAGTTCAGCGAGAGTGACCACCGCCGTTTTCATGGGACAGATCATCAGTGCCGCAGGTAGGGCACGCCCAAAGCAATTGTTGCTCCATAAGTCAGCTAAATGGTTCGATGAGAGAGAGAGAGAGAGAGAGAGAGAGAGAGAGAGAGAGAGAGAGAGAGAGAGAGAGAGAGAGAGAGATGCCAAAACACGGCGTCAAACAGCGCACCTTTAATGCAGGCTTTCGATATCCTGGATTTGGTTCTGGCGTGCATTTAACTGTCCTTCAAAGGCCTGGACATCAACCTCAAGACCTGCGAGTCGTTTGCCCTGGACCACCCAGCCTGGCGAAGCCGCATCACAAAGGGTGCATGTACATCAGAGAAAAGACGCACAGCATAAACTGAGAGAAAGCGAGCCGCGCGCAAGGCCAGAGCTAACTCCACCTCCACTGTAGCACCCACCCACATGTGTCCCACATGTGGGCGTTCCTTCCGGGCCCAGATCGGCATCACCAGCCACCTGCGGACCCACACTCAGCAATCTTCCATCTGAGATTGAAGTCATGGTCATCTTCGAACTCGAAGGACGAACAACAACAAGCATTTCAACTAAAACATTTGACTCTTTACATCTGTCTGCTTGACGCGTCAACTGAGAAAGGTAACTACTCTGTCTGCAATGGAAAGATTTGAATTCCCTCTGATTTTTGTTTCCGGAACACGTCTATTCTGACGGTTCTTGTTCACAGAATCATGCCTAAAGCCCGTCCTATAGTCTCTCGGGCGATGCTCATCGGTAAACTCGGCTTGGCAGTGTTCGCTCTGCTCATGGGCTCTCACACAGACATACCACCTTATGCACCAGTGCCATTCTCACCCCCATGGAGAAACACACCACAACCCAACGCCGGGTCATCATCATCCAAGGCCAGCATGGGAGGGTAGAACGGAAACAATAGGTCATGGATTGAATAAAGCACCCCATGATATATATACATGGAACCTCACAATAACGGAGGAAACAAGTGCAGGTCAGTTAGAAGGAGGACAAGCTTTTGAGCCTGGTAAGTAAGAACCCAGAGAAGGACGCGGGAAAGGTCAACATAGGAGATCAACGGCAAGAATGGTCAAGTCAGTTCGGCAGTTTAGCGAGCCAAACACAGTCACCGAGTCCATGAAGTGAAGACAGCGACTGAGAATTATACGGTATTTAAAAGATGAACTGACTGGAACTTGATTGCTGCTGGCATGGCAAAAACGTCAAGATGAAGAGTATCAGGACAAAAAAAAACAACAACAAAAAAAAAACAAAAAAAAAACAAACAAAAAAAACAGTACAAAAAGAAAACTCGTAAAATAGAAACTATGTATGAACGTCAACACCATACATAAACAATTCAATTAGCATTTCTCTTAGTTAAAACAGCTTCCACAAGAAACATAAAAAAAGGATAAAACCAAACATAAACCATTAAAGAAAAATCATCAGCTAGAAAACAAAAGTTTGGTTGTACTGGAGAAATAACATGCGAATGAACGACATGTTTTTATTTATTTTGACCTTTCTTGATGAGGCCTTTGTGGACAAAAGACCGATCTTTCCAACTGCTTGGAGCTGTTGTGTCTGTGGAAAGTTATTTCCTCCTTATATATATATATATATAATATATATATATATATATATATATATATATATATATATATATATATATATATATATATATATATACGTAGAGAGAGAGAGAGTTGCTGGTAAGGTGTAAAAGTCCCGTTGTCGTACAGGCGATGGAAGGTTGTTGTCACTAAGTTGCAATATAAGCAAATAAGGCTTGGGGGGGGGGGGGGGGGGGGGGGGGGGGCAGTCCTAAGCATCATTGCACCGTTACAAATCATGCGTTACCTCGAGGTATTCATAATAAAACTAATAATAATATCAATATTCATCATCATTGTCGTCATCGTCGTCATCCTCCGCCTCGTCCTTCTTCCTCCTCCTCCTCCTCACGTTACCAATACGTTATCTTTGAGACTATTCAATAATGAACACAATAATAACATCGATATTCATCTCATCGTCGTTATCGTAGTCCTCCTCCTCCTCCTCCTCCTCCCTTCTTTTCCATCATCACCCTCATCCTCATAATCATCATCATTATCTTCTCTTATTTGGAATCTTTAAAAAAAAATACTCATCCAGTACCGGCACAAAACATTTGAAAACAAACATTGTAAACAAGCTTATAACGTAAATGTAACGACACTTCCGCAGTCTCGACAGTCTTTTAAAACGGGTCTAAAGGGAGAAGCCACAAGCAGTGTCTTCATCCCTTTATTATGCAGTGAAACCTGCTTCCTGACTGCTACCCTAACGGGTGGAAGAAACCAAAACAATGTCAGAAAACATGAGACGTAAGATGTTAAAGCAGTGCTACAAGGAATTCAATGTATTGGTTAAGTAAATAATCTTCTCTCTCTCTCTCTTCTCTCTCTCTCTCTCTCTCTTCTCTCTCTCTCTCTTACGTCCACACATAAGCGCGCACGCGCATGCGCACGCATACCCTGACATACGCGCGCTTCTGACTGAGAGGTTTCGGTTCTGTTGCCATAATCAAATCTGTGTCAAGTCATTTCGGCCAGGCTCAGTGTAATGATCCACAGTTTAATAGCACCTCAAGAAAATAATTGGAAATGACTGACCACGCCATGTAATGACATTTTGTGGCACTACATACATATAAAAGTAATGTTTCACGTTGAAGATACCGTGTCCTGTATCTCTCTTTAGTTTCCACCATGACGACTATGAACAATAAACGCATTCTCTTTTTTAACTGTTAGTATAATGACAGTGTTACGCGCTAGAATAAACGCGTTCACAATAAAACGCCGTCTTTGTTTTTTTAAACTTTATTTCCGCCGAGTTTCTGGTCCGTGTTCAGCCAACCAGAAACGGACCTGGCGTCATGAGGGGTTGGCTACTTCCCCTTCCGGTAGCTGGATGACGGGAATGTCGTGGAGACCCTTGGAGGCGTGGGAGAAGAGGGCGGACTTGGTGTCCCCTTCCAGGCTGTCGGTGTCCGCTACTTCCATCATGGGAGCCAGCTCCGTTCTCCTCCAGTTCTTCTCCGCCTCGCCCTCCTCTTCGTACTCCTCCTCGATGCTGTCCTGGGGAGAGAGTCGGCGGACAGAGCTGGCGCTGCTGTCGCTGCCCAAACTGGCGCTCCTCATCTCCGGGGCCAGGCGGTCTCGTCGTCGGTCTTCTAGTCGGTAGAACACGGCTCCGTGTGCTTCCTCTGCAGTCTGGGTCGGTGCTGGGCGCGAGGGGAACGCCTGAGACCCAAGCGGCTGCTGCCGCCTCCGCCACCTCCCCCGAGGTTGTCTCCGGGAAGCTCCTGTCTCAAGAACTCGTTGAAGATCTGGTTCGTCTTTTCGTCGATGCTGTAGTCTCTCACCATGTATTTGTCCCGGCTGTGGCCGTAGGAGAAGAAGCGGGTAAAGATGGAGCGTTTGCTGCTGGGGGCCTGGGGCACGGAGAAGTGATGATGCTGCTGATGGTTGATGGCGTGGGAGTAACGCCGCTGTTGATGCTGGTTGCTGTCTTCGAAACTGTCCCCCGACGGGATGTCCGACCGGATGGAATCCGTCTCAGGTTCTTGGACGCTTTCGTGGACGTGGATGGCCTGTCTCTCACGGCTGTAGTCCCTGCGTTTCTTGCTGGCCGTGCGTCCGGCCCGCCGTTCAAAGTGCATGGCGTTGGAGTTACGCCTCCCTCCGGTGACTTCCATGCGTCCCCCTCCGGAGGCGTTGCCGTGACTTGCCCCGCTTCCGCTGGCCCCAACATGCTGCTGCCCGCTGCCTCCTCCTCTCCGGCTTTCGTAATGCTCCCTGGTGACTCTCCTCCGCGGAGATCGTTCCTCTCTAGCAGGCGGTTCTCCGCGTGGTGGCCCTGCTGCTGCCCCTCCCCGGCCTCCCGCACCCCGGACTGCTGGTCTCCAAGGACTTGTAGCCGCTGTCCGTCTTCATCTGCCTCAGCCGGCTCTGCTGGCTCTCCGTGGTGCTGTCCGTGTTGTCGGTGGTGGACTCGAAGGAGGTGGTGGTGACCTCGTGCCGGGAGGTGTCCGACACGTCGCCGTCCGTCTCCACGCTGTCGAAGCTGTTGTCGGCACTGGCCGAGCTGAGGATGGCGGCCACGCCGGGTCCGGCCGGAGAACGAGCCAGACGACCGCTGAAGAGGTTCCGGTACGTCTGGCGCCGGTTTTCGTAGTTGGGGTGCAAGAGCTGCGCAACGCTGCCGTTCCCGTTGGGATGGTGATGGTGGTGGGGGTGTTGGGGGTGAGGCTGGGGGTGGGGTGTGAGGGTGGCGGTCGTCACCCGCGCGCAGGGCCGGGTGAGGCCCCCCCCTCCTCCTCCTCTCCTCCTCCTCCTCCGCGGGCGTTGCCACCCCCCACCTCCTGCATCCGGCCTTCCCACTGGATGCCGCTGTCGCGCTGGTCGCTGGTGCAGGCGTCGCTGGGGACGGTGGACTCGAAGGAGGTGGTCTGCACGTGGTCGCGGTCCGGCGAGTCGTCGGGCGAGGTGCCGTCCTCCATGCGCACGGTGTCGCTGCACTCCTCCTCCTCTTCCAGCGTGGCCCGCAGATGCCAGATCTCCCGGTTCTGGTTGTTGGAGCCGTTGAGGGTGGCGGAGGTGTCGTCGCTGTTGGTGTCGTCCGGGGGCAGGAGGGCCTCCAAGGCCAGGCAGGACACCTCGCCGGCCCCGTCCTCCTGGAGCTCCTCTAAACTGCCCGTGTCGTTGTAGCGCACCTGGTGGCGTACGAGAGAGAGAGAGAGAGAGAGAGAGGAGAGAGAGAGAGAGAGAGAGAGAGAGAGGAGAGGGAGAGAGAGAGAGAAGGAGAGAGGACGTCGGATCAGCACCACGTTGTGGAGGAGGTGGGGGGGGGGGGGGGGGGGGGGGGGGCTGAGGGGGGGGAGGGGGGGGAGGGGGGGAGGGAGGGGGAGGGGGGTCTATTCCAGCGGACCACGGTGGAGTCATCGTGCAGTGATGTTTTCAATGTCTGTCTGTCTGTCTGACTCTCTCTCTTCACTTTCTCGGTATGTCTCTTTATCTTTTTATTTTGGTCTGTCTGTCTCTTTG
Organism: Conus ventricosus; assembly: GCA_018398815.1. Lineage (NCBI taxonomy): Eukaryota > Metazoa > Mollusca > Gastropoda > Neogastropoda > Conidae > Conus > Conus ventricosus. The sequence continues at coordinate 10,861,173 of CM031600.1, read as the reverse complement.
TCCCCCCCCCCCCCCCCCCCCACTCGCGTCTATCTGTCTGTCTGTCCGTCTCTGTCTCTCTCTTTCTGTGATTACCACTGCTATCAAGTGTGTGCAGTTTGTTGTTCTTGTTGTTTCTCTTGCGCCAGTCAGTAAGCGCGCCCTCGCGCGCGGACAAAACACACACACACACACACACACACACACACGCACTTTTCAGGAACCCACACAGTGTCTGCTCCTGCATCTTGCCGTCTCCAATCATCGTCTTTCAATACACACGAGATCACTGTGGTCCTCGTAGGCCTGTTCGTCCCATTGATAATCACCTTCGCCTTTGATGTTGACGACCCAAACGTTGTCTTAATAGGCACGAAGTCACAAAAAACGTATCTCCATCTATAGACCTTCTTCTTCTTCTTTTTCTTCTCTATCTATCTTTATTTCTTTCTTTTCTTTCTATAGACCACCTTCTTCTTCTTTCTTTCTTTCCTTCTTCCTTTCTTTCTTTCTTTCTTTCTTTCTTTCTTTCTTCTTTCTTTCTTTCTTTCTTCCTTCCTTTCTTTCTTTCTTTCTTTCGTTCCTCCTTTCTTTCTTTCTTTCTTTCTCTCTTTTCTTTCTTTCCTTCTTTCTTTAGACCACCTTCTTCTTCTTTCTTTCTTTCCTTCTTTCTTTCTTTTCTCTCTTTCTTCCTTCCTTTCTTTCTTCCTTCCTTTCTTTCTTTCTCTCTTTTCTTTCTTTCCTTCTTTCTTTTCTTTCTTTCTTTTCTCTCTTTTCTTTCTTTCTTTCCTGCTTTCTTTTCTTTCTTTCTTTCTTTCTTTCTTTCTTTCTTTCTTTTTTCTCTTTCTTTTGTATCTTTATTTCCTGTTTTTCTTTCTTTCTGTTTCTCCTTCCTTTTTTTTGTCTTTTTTTTTCTTTCTTTCTTTTCTTTTCTACTTTCTTTCCATTTCACCCAAACCTTCTCTGATTGGGACAAATGCTACGGTGTTTTGTTGTTGTTGTTGTTGTTGTTGTTGTACTATCCTCACCTTACTGGACGTCGGAGAGGCCAGCTCGGAAATGACGTCATAGTCGGTATTGTAGAAGGGTCCTCGGGAAAACTCGGTGATCTGTAGCACGTCGTAGTCGGCTACATCCTCGTAGCTCTTCACTTTGCGCGTGGCTTTCGCGCGCCCCCGCCTCCCTTCCGCCAGCTCCAGGCTGTGTGACGTCACCTGGAAGGAGGAGGAGGAGGAGGAGGAGGAGGAGGTGAGGGTAAGTGGGAGGGGATTGAGGTGGGGTTTTTTCTAAAGGATGAATTGGGTGTTGAGATCATCATACCATCTTTTTGTTGTTTTTGTTTTTACAGAACATTCTTCCGTCTCAGAACGCTTTATAAACTATCACATTCGCACCTTTACACAGGGCACACCAGTATGTCCCTTGTCCCCACCACCCCTCCCCTCCCTTTTCCCTGCCCCACCCTACCATTCCACTCTCTGTACAAACACACTGATACGCACGTCTTTGTCTACCCTTACCCCCTCCCTATGCCCCCCCCCCCCCTCACCCTCGCCCTCTCTTTTGTACTCGTTCACCCCTATCCTCACCAAAGCAAACACTCCTGTGAAGGGACAAAAGCAACTTGGATTGAAATATGAAAAAAGGACAAAAATGATAGAACGGTCAGTATTGCGTAAAAGGCTTAAGCTTGTTTTCAGATTTGTTTCAAAAGGTGATACGAGAGTGCAGAACTGCACGAAGCGTGTGTACGTGTGTGTGTGTGTGCGTGCGCGTGCGTGTGTGAGTGTGTGTGTGAGTGTGTGTGTGTGTGTGTGCGTGTGCGTGCGTGCGTGCGTGCGTGCGTGTGTGAGAAACAATCTCAACTGGAACACCTTGTGGCTGTTGGACTTTAAAGAAAAAGAAGGTTTCATTTATCATTTTCTCAGCATGACCGTCGGCACTTCAATAAAATATGAACCTTGGGTTTGATCTAAAGGCTAACTACATTCCCATAGCCCAATGGTTGCACGGACAGTGAAGCAAAAGAGGTTTACGTATCTGGGGCATGGTATGACGGGAGGCGGCGCCCATCCCTCTCCCTTTTCTGACCTGAAACGCGTGTTCATTTACGGCTGGGTGGACGGACAAGGTTTTCAAGCCGTAAAAAATCCTACCCCACGAGGGATTCAAACTCACAACCGTCAGCCTCGCAGGCCGATGCTTTAACAATTTGGCCACGGGCCCCTCATGAAAAGGAATAAACGTGTGCATAGAAGAGTGCAAATTTAAAAGCAAAAAAAGATGACAAGCAGCGAACGCGATTATGAAACCAGACAATTAAAACTTTACTCCAAATATTATTTCACTATCAGCAAGGATTAGGGAAAGACATAGACGATGACTGAGCAAACGGGAGAGAGAGAGAGAGAGAGAGAGAGAGAGAGAGAGAGAGAGAGAGAGAGAGAGAGAGAGAGAGAGAGAGAGAGAGAGAGAGAGAGAGAGAGAGAGAGAGGCACGTTGCTATCCTCCTCACAGCATGCAGACACCCACCCACCCCTTCACTCCCTCCCCCTTCCAGCCACCCTCAACCTTCCCCACCCCACCCCACCCCACCCCCATCCCTAACCCTATCTTCCACCGGACAATGAGGTCACCTTCTGCTGGTAAGCCTGCGAGCGTTGCACGTGCTTCGGCACGGG
>CM031600.1:10846013-10853513 GCA_018398815.1 Conus ventricosus | reverse complement strand
GACATCCCATTCCCAGAGAGGAGGTGAATTTTTTGGTGCGCGCATGAGTGTGCATATGCGTGTATGAGTGCAGAGATAACCTTGGTGTGTTAAGCCTGACTAATAATACATCAACTTAGTGCACTTAAGCAATACCATCACGATTTCCCCGTCCTGGACAAAGTGGCGAGCCTGCCAGGATTGCATGGCCCAAATTAGTTTCAGGAGGGAAACAAAGTGAGTACTAGAGTAGTACTGGGGCGAAGCGTCCACTAAAGGCAGTTTTAATTAGCTCTTCTAATTATTTCCTTTAGTTCTTTGAGTGTTGAGTGTTGACTTGTGTGTAGGGTTGTTGTATTAATCAAAGGTCGTTCAGAGAAACGAAGAGACGAGGTTCTAGTCTTAACTCTCACAGAAGCTGTGGTTTAAGATTAAGGCTCCTTTGTGTTAGGAACACTACCATTGGTTGGTGTACTCGTAACGTTTAGTAGATAAACTGTGTACCAACTTTTACTGGGTTTATAAGCGTAACTGTTTTAGTGGTGCTAAAACATATAAGAAAAGAAAATGGCTGAAGAAAGTTTTACTCCCATTGCGGAACTGGTAAGTTTGGGGAAAGAAATGGGATATACAGGAGATGACTGAGAGAAAATGAAAGGGCTGAAAAGGAGGAGATTTGAAAAGGAACGTTTAGAGGCAGAGAGTGCAGCTGCCAAAGTGAGAGCAGATGCTGAGGCCGAGAGACTTAGGCTTGAAACTGCTGCATTGAAGGCTAAAGCAAATGCAGCAGACGCAGAGAGTGCAGCTGCTAAAACGAGAGCAGATGCAGAGAGTTCAGCTGCTAAAACGAGAGCAGATGCAGAGAGTGCAGCTGCCAGAGCGAGAGCAGAAGCGGAATCGGAGATTTTAGCCAAACAAATTGAGTTGGAAAGAATAAAATCTGAAAATCGTAGTGAAATTTGACACCAGTTCTGAGTCAGTAGGCCGCAGACTAAGTTGCGCACCTAGACCTAAACTCCCACTGTTCAGAGAAGAAACTGATTCGATCGATGCCTATATCAGTCGGTTTAAATCGTTTGCCGAGCACGAGGGCTGGCCCGAAGATGACTGGGCAATAAACCTGTCTGCCTTGTTGACAGGTCGTGCGTTACACACAGTATCCACCCTACCCAAAGGTGATCAGAGAGACTTTGACAAGGTGAAACAGGCAGTACTAAAGGCATATGATTTGACTGAAGAAGGTTTTAGGCGTAAGTTTCGCGAGGCGAGAATCGAACAGGGTGAGACATACACACAGTTCGGAGTTAGACTAGATCATTATTTTTAACAAGTGGATAGAACTGAGTGAAGTGGACTGTGATTTTGAAGGCCTCAAGACACTGGTGATGAAAGAACAGATACTTGACGGTTGTGGGCCAGGCCTCACAATACACCTCAAGGAGAGGGGTGTCGTGACAATAGCTGAAGTCCTTGAAGCAGCAGAGGTTTACCGGGGAAGCGAGGCGTGATTTGCCTGAACAAGAGGATAGCAGGCCAGCACATGACTCACGCAATGAGTCAGCAGTACACCCCCGTAGGCCCACAGCGTCACGTGAGCAAACAAGGGTGAAAACCAATAGCCACGTGGCTAGGAATGAGCGTACCTGTTTTCTGTGCAATAAGACAGGGCACTTGGCTAGGGATTGTATATTTAAGTCACAGAAGGCAGCAGCAATGGGGATCAGGCCAAGTGAGAGACAGGTAGAAAGAGATGGAAAAGATGACAGTGTTATTTTGTCTGGATTGTGCTGTGTGTTCACAGATTCAGGCGATAACATGGATGTGCACAAAGGCAGAGTGGGCGACAATGTGGTTAATGTCATTAGAGACTCTGGGTGCACTGGTGGTCATGGTGAAGGAATCCCTGGTTGAGAAGGGACAATTCACAGGTAAAACACAGAGGTGTAGACAAATAGATGGAACAGTAGCAGAATTCAAAACGGCCCAGGTGTTTATTGCTACACCATTTATAGTGGAAGTGTACAGGCTTTGGCTGTTCCGAAGCCGCCGTATGATCTGGTGATTGGGAACATCGTAGGAGCACGTGGGTACGGAGACCCAGACGCTGACTTTTGTGTCGAATCGGAGAAAAGGAACCACGTGAGGAAAAGGCCCCAGGCGGTCACACACTTCAGAACGCAATGTGGCGTGTCCAGTGAGACCAACCCCTCTTACTTGCGAGCAGAACAAAAGGGCGACTACTCGCTCAGTAAACTGTTTGGTTTTGCTCATACAAGGCAGAAGAAACGTGTTAAGGAAGGGACAATAGGTTTTGAGTTAAAGGATGGGATATTGTACCGAACTTTCACTCACTCAAGTTCGGGAAAAACGAAGAAGCAGGTTGTCGTTCCTAGGCAACGCAGAAAGGCGGTGATGTCCGAGAAACATGTGACGTCAGCTCGGGCCATCTCAGGGAAGAAGGCCACACAAAAGGCAGTGACGCGAGAGTACTACTGGCCCGGTATCCTTGGTGATATCAGGCGTTTCTGTGCGCATTGCAACACATGTCGCGCGGAACGACAACGTGGGTTAGAGAGTGAAGAAAGAGTGACGGGACCGTAGTCCAAAATAAAATGGTTGGGCGAAAAGCCGGGCACTGTAAATATGTAGTTGTGTGCGTGGTCTTTTGCAGTGTCGTGTATGCGTGACGTGGCTGGTTGCCGGCCACGTGTATGAAGAGAAAGGGAGAGAATTTCCGTAGAAACATAACGTTTATCTTTATATGGCCATTACGACTTAGAGCTGGCGGAGATTCCAGATATATGTTGATATTTGCTTGGATAGTGTGTATGTATTGATTTTTCTCTAAATTTTGTTACAAGACAAATCTTGCGTGCGTTCTCTGGTGTAAGTAGGCTTATGAGAGGCCGATATTAGCACTGGTTTAAATGGGAAAATTATGAGAGTTTCATCTCCTTGAATGTTAAGTTTTAGCCAATGCAGGGGATTGTCTTCGAGTGGGGGAATTTGTCAAGGAGCGTGAAACCTCTCACAAAAGGCATTAGACTCTGGAGGCAAAGGGACGTTGTACGTAGTATACAAATAGGTAATAGACCAATTATAGGTAATAGGCCAATTAACCAGGGTACCTTACCCAACGCACACGGCCGAACTGTGTGAAGGAGGCCGAAATGGCCAGGTGACAGATGACACTAGGAGAGAGTTCGGACCTACCCAGTGGCGAAAGGGGGAAGGATGTAACCACTACGAGCGCTGGACACTTAGTCAGCTGAGGTTCTTTTGTAAACGGTCAGTGACTCGTTCAGATGGTATTGCCGTGGGTCACTGTGTTGGTTCTATTGTCAGGCTGGTTGAATGCGTGTGGAGGTTGTAGTAGCCCTCCTTAAGATAATTACTGTGTTGAGTAACCACCGAAGTCGGCGGGAATTTTCGATGTCCATCTGGGGCTAAGTGTGTGTTTGCTAATCAATTAGGTAGGGGTGTGTGTAAATGCTGATGTGTGGAAGAATGTAGCGAATGGAGAATTCAGGGTACTTGTGAACTAGGGGTTTGAGAAGCAGCGTGGACAAAGGCATGGCCCGGAGGGGAATCCTTTGTTTCCCTCCCTATATAAACTGAGGGAGAACAACGTGAGAGGAGAACAACACCAGGAGAGAGAGAGAGAAGGCAGAGGAGAGAGAGAGAGAGGAGAGGAGGAGCAGGACAGAGAAAGGGTCGAGAGAAACGTGGTCTGGGAGATAGAAGAGACAGCAAGGTCTTAGAGTTAAAGACAAGCTGGAAGAGAAGGAAACTAAGTTTGAAGCCCAGAGGTGGGTGAAGACAGACAAACTGAATTTTGAACCCAGAGGTGGGTGAAGAAGACGAAGAAGAAGAGTTCGACGTCGAGATCCCAGAGACGACCACGAAGACCCAGTCCTGAGCCTGGAGCCAGTCAACCAAGGGCATCACCATCAAGCAGTGCTGAGAAGACGTGAAGAGACTTTTTTCAAGAACTGTGGTGTGGTGTGAAAGCGTGGTTGTGTGTGTGAAAACCTGGCCAGGTAAGAAGTTTATTTTATTTATAACCCGGGATTAGGATGTATTGATCTTTTATGTTTTGATATTTCATTGTGTGTGATTTGATTGTTCATGATTAATTATAGTAGCATAGAAATTGTATTTCTTGTTCTCAGTCGTGTTAGGAGAGAAACGAATGCGTGACATCCCATTCCCAGAGAGAGGTGAATGTTTGGTGCGCGCTGAGTGTGCATATGCGTGTATGAGTGCAGAGATAACCTTGGTGTGTTAAGCCTGACTAATAATACATCAACTTAGTGCACTTAAGCAATACCATCACGATTTCCCCCCTCCTGGACATTCATTTACTTATCCATAACTACAATCAATTCCTGATTATCTACCTATCTGTCTGTCTGTCTGTCTGTCTGTCTGTCTGTATCTATCTATCTATCTATCTATCTATCTATCTATCACATGAGAGAGAGAGAGAGAGATGAGAGAGACGAGAGAGAGAGAGAGAGAGAGAGAGAGAGAGAGAGATCCGGACAATGACAACATTTGATCACCCTTCAAAGACGTAAAGATAGAGAATTACAGACGGGAGTTCCATTCATAATTTCGATTTTTTTTTTTTATCCACAAAGAAAACAATAAGGTCTTACATCCCGAACGGAAAATTGTAAAGAGTCAATAATGCAAACATTTGAGAGAGAGAGAGAGAGAGAGAGAGAGAAGAGAGAGAAGAGAGAGAGAGGAGAGAGAGAGAGAGGGGAACAAACATACAAACACACAAAGAGATAGACCGACCGACCGACCGACAGACAGACAGAAATAAGAGTTGGTAAACTGACGCACGCTGATCAAAACTGAAGTAGACAGCGAGGGATTTGGGGTGGAGGTGGGAGTGGGGGTTAGGGGGAAGGAGAAGGGGAGGGGGGGGGGGGGTAGGGGTGGAAGGTGCATGCAAGCATCGTTGTTATTCATGACTTGCTCAGCGTTGAGGCGATTCAATCACAGCTGGGCGGGAACAGGTCACAAAACTGAAGCCAACCAAGTCAGGCCATGAGCACAGTCAAGCTGAAACTGCGTGGAAGGGGACGCAATCTATTTACATGAAAGAAAAGCCATCTTCATGAAAGAAAAGCCATCTTCAAGTTCCGGACGTAGTAAGCTTTCAGAACCTCCCTCCACCCATAAAAAAGGGGTAGGGTGGTGGAGGGGGAGCGCAAGAAAATATCTTTTTTTTCCATGTTAAACTGTCAACAATATTCGAAGTAACACAAAGAAACGTGAAAAGTTCGAGCGAACGGTTTCTCCAAGCTGTCCCTTTTTTTTTCTTTTTTTTTTTAAATTATCGTTGAAAATGATTGTCGCAAAGGAGTTCGGATGCGAAAGAACACACGGAAAAACAGTCAAATCACTAAATTGTATTTCCCGATGTCTGAAATTAATGCCATGTCACTGAAAGTTGTTAGCCCAATTTCAGTTGTTTCTCTCGGGAAATTGACAATCAGCTTTTTGCTAAAGTCCTTTCATAATTTTTTTTCTGAATTTGCGCACCTCTTCACTCCCCTCTCCTCCCCTCCTCCTCGCCTTTTCCAGTCACATTCCTACTCCCGTCTCTCTCTCTCTCTCTCTCTCTCTCTCTCTCCTCTCTCTCTCTCCTCTCCTCTCTCTCTCCTCTCTCTCCTCTCTCTCTTATTATACTGCTTATAATGAAGTGCGGACAAATTGTTCACTTTTCCAGTTAGATATAGCGAAAAGACAAAATGTTGCTGTCGTATTATCATCAGATGATGAACTTGTAATTAAATCAGTTGCGAAATTCATCGCAGAAGCATTGAAAATTAGACAGATGAAGGATAGTGAAATTTAAGATAATGCATTATAAGAGATATCTGAATGAATATTATCATTCATCGCAAGTGGAAGAGATCAGTAAGATACATTGTCATTATTTGATCGAGTGGATGGTCGAGAAAGTCTTAAGGTTGTTTTTTTGTTTTTGTTTTTTTTAAATTGCATTACTCCTGTGCGTGAGGACATAAGGAAATGTTTTGAATTTATGTTTTTAACCTTTGATTTGGTGCACACTAGGAATGAATGTGTACTATTTGTTTGCAGGAAAGGAAGAGGAAATGTTATTGTTCTGTTACCTCTCCCCCCCTTGTCAAAAGACCTGTTTGGTAATGACAATAAAATATCGAAGTGTCAAAGTCTCTCTCTACATCGCTTCTCCTCTCTCTCTCTCTCTCTCTCCTCTCTCTCTCTCTCCTCTCTCTCTCTCTCTCTCTCATCTCTCCCTCTCTCTCTCTTTCTCTCTCTCTCTCTGTGTGTGTGTGTGTGTGTGTGTGTGTGTGTGTTGTGTTTGTGTGTGTGCTTAATAACGAAAATACAAAGCTGTTACTTCAATGTCTTCTATCAACAGTGTATGACAATACATGACACTCGCCACTTCTTTTCTTTAACCTCCAACTGTCCCTGGTTTCACTTTTCACCCATCTCCAGTCTGTTCGCAATGCTGCATGCGTTAGTTACATTCAGATTGTCTTGGTTCCCTGTCGCTCCGAGTTCTAGAGCATCACTTTAAGATTTAATGTAGATTTTGTTGGTGCTTGTGTGTGTGTGTGTGTGTGTGTGTGTGTGTGTGTGTGTGTGTGTGTGTGTGTGTGTGTGTGTGTGTGCGTGCGTGCGTGCGTGCGTGTGTGTGTGTGTTTTAATCAACCCAAAAGGTCACCCTGTTATGTGTTTGGCATACTCGGCAATTCATCGGTGAAACTGACGTGAATAGATCGCTTCGTTCCTCTCGACACACGACACTTGTCAAAATGAACCACTGACAGCTGCCAGTCTCATCTTCAAGGACAGGTGATTGACAGGTTGCGAGTTGTGCAAGGGAACAAGCTGCGTTGATGGTTGGACGGAAACGAGACTGCTGAGAGATGAAGTTCAATATCGCACACACATCCGAGATCGGATTTCAAGGATTTTGAATGGAGACAGAAAGTGCTGAATTCACACGACTAACATGGGACTAACACTCAGGAATTGACACTATGGGTTTGGGATTGTGAAAAAAGGCTATTAAATGTTTATTACAATATAGTATGAATACTCAGAAACTGACTAAAAGTTCTTGGGTGGAAAAAAGGCTGTTAAACATCTACAACAACATGGCTATCCGGTGCTGACATTCGCATTTCGGGATGGGCAATGGAGACAGTTCAATTTCTACTGCAAAATGAACTTAAAAATGATTTCAAGCGACTTGAACGAAAAGAAAAAAAAAGATTGTTGTGTCCATACTTCAACATGACATAACACTCAGAAATTGATTTCATGCATTTAGGATTGAAAAAAAAAAGGGTTACAATCGCACTTGATGACATCGTAATAAAGTTCAAGCATCGATTTATACAAACAAATAAAAGAAAAGAAAGGATTTATGACTGAAAGTCATCTGCCTATGGAATGTTAACTGGAAAAAGGTAATATTTTTCAGTAGTCCACTACCTCAACGTC
>CM031600.1:10838513-10841013 GCA_018398815.1 Conus ventricosus | reverse complement strand
ATCTTGTAAAGCAACTAAGAGTAGTATGGAAAAATACGAGAGAGAGAGAGAGAGAGAGACAGAGAGAGAGAGAGAGAGAGAGAGAGAGAGAGAGAGAGAGAGAGAGAGAGAGAGAGAAGAGAGAGAGAGAGAGAGAGAGAGGGAGAGAGAGAGAGAGAGAGAGAGAGAGAGAGAGAGAGAGAGAGAGGAGAGAGAGAGAGAGAGAACAGACAGTCAGAGAGAGAGAGGGAGAGAGAGAGAGAGAGAGAGAGAGAGAGAGAGAGAGAGAGAGAGAGAGAGAGAGAGAGAGGCAAACAGACAGACAAACAGAAGCAGACAGAGATAGAAAGACACAGACAGCGAGGCACACACACACACACACACACACACACACACACACACACACACACACACACACACACACACACAGAGAGAGAGAGAGAGAGAGAGAGAGAGAGAGAGAGGAGAGAGAGAGAGAGAGAGAGAGAGAGAGAGTGAGAGAGGGAGAGGGAGAGACAGACAGACAGACAGACAGACGTCTATCACCACCACACCCCCACCACCAACCCCTACTTCCCCTCACCACCACCCCCTTCCCCCAGCTACCGCCCCCTACCCATCCACCCACGTGCTTACACTTCCCTTCTCCTTCTCCCCCTTCCATTCAAAATCTGTCACATAAACACTGAAGCGATGCCAGACTAATCTTGGACACTCCCACTTCAGCACTCAAGTATGGCACCAAGGATCACTAGCAACATTCCTGATTCTCTTCAAAGCAGGCCCAGCGGTCTTTGAACCCTATACACACCGAGACCGTCACCGACTCGTCTGAGTTTGGACAGAAAACATCTTCGTGCTGGACAGAAGAAAAGGAAAGGCATAAAGAGACGGAGAGAGGAGCGGTTGGGATGGGGATCTTTGGTAAGAATTTACAGAGAGAGAGAGAGAGAGAGAGAGAGAGAGAGAGAGAGAGAGAGAGAGAGAGAGAGAGAGAGAGAGAGAGAGAGAGAGAGAGAGAGAGAGAGAGACGGATACGGAAAGTTTAATTATGTATAAGCCATTGCCCTCCATGATGGGTACCTATATACAAACATTTTTTTTCAGAACTGACAGTTGTGAACAGTGAGATCATCCGTAACTGACCTGTAGTAGATTTAAGAAGTGAGAATAGAACGCAACTTAAAGGCTTTATAAAGCTGGGTTGACAGATTCCTGACTGTTTTGTTTCGTGCGTATTCACCATCAGCAATGTAAATTCAAATTGTCTGGCATTTTGTAACATTTCAGCGGAATGTACAGTGCTCTTAGGTCATTCAGAACTGACAACATAAAACGAAATGTACCTCGCTTTCTTTCTTTCAAACAAAGTGGGCATATTTATTAATTCACTTTCAGTGTGTGCTCTATAACGATATCGATGTAGTGCGATTTCAGAAATTCCAAGTCTAAATCTTGTCAATGTGTATCTTAAATGCCTGTTTAAATTAATTAATAAATACATTTTAATACCAGGTACAGTAGAACAGGCTCTGTAAACGTTAAACCTATCACGATTATTGATAATATATGGAAATGTCAATTTTGCATCTACACAAAATCAGCCTATCCTTAAAAATTTTCAAAAACTCGTTAATCCCTTCCACGCCTTGATTAGCCATACATATCCAAATCCAAACATATACAATTTACAGCGAATATTTGAGGCCCAAGTTTTCTCCCCACTCATATCTAAGTCAAGAAGCATTCTGCAGGCCTTGTAAGGTCATCTACACCCGTCCGTTCTCATCATTTTTTTTTTTTTTGCTGTCCCAACCTCTGCGCCACCTCAAGGCAGTGCACCCACACCGCCATTCCGACACCCCGTCCACAGCCACAGCCGGTCAGCCCCGCCGCAGCCCCGGCACCGACAATCCACAGGGAGCAGTCAATGTCGAGTCGTCAAAAGGCAACCTACCGGAGGAGACACTGCACTGCTGCCGATCACTTCGGTGGTGTTCAGTGGCGCCTGTTCTGATCTAACATACGCAGGACACCACCTACTAAGCCCCCTACTGACGACAATAATTGCTTAGTCGCGGAGCCGGCGTGAGCGGCTCTCCCTCTGGAGGGCGCCACCACGTCCGTCCAACGACAGCCCCCATGGACTCGCCGATCCCGGGTGACCCCGACAGAACCAAACCAAGGCCACAGACTGGAGAGGACATCGAAACTGAGGTCACCATGAAGCAGGGCACGAAGGGCCACAGAATTTGAGACTTTATTTTTTTTAATGCTGATCGATGAGAATGAGGATGATTAAGATGATGCTACGGATTTCCATTTCGGTCTGAGACTACATGACAGGGCTGTACTATACGCTTCCTTTCATAATATATCCCGGCGTCAACCAGGCCCGAAAAGATACAGGCACCTGCAGTGTTGGTCAGGAAATTTGAGCAACACTCTCAGAAACGCATCCATTAAGTGGATGAAAATCGACTGTGTGGTCCCAGTCTTCCCAACTGAGTCCGCAGCAAAC
>CM031600.1:10808513-10831013 GCA_018398815.1 Conus ventricosus | reverse complement strand
TCTCCCTCCCAGTCAGAAAATGTTACTACTTTTGGTGAGGGAGAGGGGGTGGGGGTGGGTATTGGCTGAACACACATAGAAACCACTATTTTTTTCTTTTTCTTTTTTTTATATTGACTGAACATAAATAGACACCACTGATTTTTTTTTTTTTAAATACCTCGAGCTCGTAAAGACGTTATTTATCTTGTTTCTGTCGAAGATAACGAAGATTTGTTTAGACAGAATGAATCAGGATTATTAGACACTAACCGCGTGTCAGCTTCGTCTCTGTTTGCCATCTCGGAGTCTGTTTTTTTATGGGACTGAAATCTTTAAATATTCTGACTTATATGTACTCTAACGGATTTCGCCCGAATCCTGTCAACTCCTTTAGCTAATGGTGCAAAGAACGCGGCAGTCTTCACCTGCACACAGTGTGGTGGCGCGCCACAGTGATATTGTTCTAGCGAGCCGGAAATAGCTCAGATGGTTAAGCGCCTGACTCGTAATCTTGGTGATCCTGGTGGGTTGAAGATCGAACGCTCCGCCGGGGCGTTTTCGTCGGTACAGGAGGGGGATTTTTCCCTCGATTTACCAATGGGTTTCAGACTCCATTTTCCGCATCAGACCTTCGAATGAGACTATACACCCTAGTTCCGTAGTGTTAACGCACGCCTATAAACACTAGGCACACACGTAAAAATAAAGTCCCATCACCAAAACACTTTTCGGAAGAGTAGCCATTTTGGCCGTTGGAATGGGATGACAGATACACAATTAGGCGAATGCAACCCCCTGCGTGAGAAATGGAAAGACTAAGAAGTAAGGAAACATGAGTGATCTAAAATGATCGAAACAGACAGGATGACACGGAAACGACTGAATTAAGCGCCAGCAGCAGCTCTTCAGCATAGTCGGCACTACCCAGGTAAGGCAGGAGCCCGATTGTGAACACGAGAGAGAGATATGTAATTAAGCGCAAGAGCTTGGCCCTCCTAGCCGAGAAGAGGCCAATAATAAGTATTCATTATTAACTATTCACACAGTTTTTTGTCACTGCTGAGCAATGTTACGGAAGAAAATCGGACATAGGCAAACGTTTCTTGTCCGTCTGGATGGCTTAAACCATTTTCATCTGTATGTGCCCTTCTTCCGTGCATCTGTAAGTGCTCCATCTTCCTGTAAGGCATGCGAGGGTGGGCCATGACGCAGAATTGGAGAAGAGAGAGAGAGAGAGAAGAGAGAGATAGAGAGAGAGAGAAGAGAGAGAGAGAGTGTGAGAGTGAGGTTGAGAGTGCGAGAGTAGAGCGAGTGAGTGAGAGAGAGAGAGAGAGGGAGAGAAGATATGGAGAGAGAGTGAGGAGAGAGCGGAGAGAGATAGAGAGTGAAGTGAGAGAAAGTGAGAGTGAGAGAGAGAGAGAAGAGAATTGGAGTGAAGAGAGAGTTGAGAGAGAGAGGTGAGAAAGAAGTGAGAAGAGAGAGTGAGAAAGAGTGAGTGAGAGAGAGAGAAGAGAGGGAGAGAGAGAGAGAAGAGAGAGTAGAGAGCAAGAGGAGAGAGACAGACAGACAGACCGACAACAGACAGACAGACAGCAGGACCAGAGACATAGAGAGAGGAGACAGAGAGAGACAAGAGCCTAAAAGGACAGACAGAGACAGAGGGAAATCATTTTCTGGGGATCTGTCCGAACCGCAATATCGTTGCTCTCCTCAGCTTACCTAGGTAACAACAAAAAACAACAGCAACAGCAACAGCCAACAACAACAACAACAACAAACAGTCCGAAACAGCACCAAACCACAACAACAACCAGCACGAGAACCTCAAAGCCAAGCCTCAGGTCCCACCTTTGCGCGTCTTTTAAATCATGAAATTGTGAGGAGGCGAAACACCAAAGGTGTGCAATTCTCTCATCAATCATCTTCTAGCCGCCTTAGCCGTCGCTGGCTGCCGGCTTGGCAGCTGCAACGGTTGACGCATTTTTTGGCAGGTTGGCTGCTAGCATCAGCTTCTGCTGTCGGTGGGGGCCCCCCAAGCAGCTGATAAGCGGAAATAAAAGCCGTACACACCGCTTCCCAGATTCTTTTCGTGCCGATGAGCCACATATTTCAAATGACCCTCGGTCCTCTGGGGTCTATGAAGTGTAGTCATGGGGGACCAAGACCATGACCCAAAACGGGGATACCGCCGTCCACCACGATGAAGCGGAAACGTGTATGATGAAACAGAAGGGGTGAGATGATGATGAGAGGGGTACGGCCAGGTTTTGTGGGGTGGGGTGTGGGGGGGTCGGGGGGGGAGTGGTGGGTGGGGGTGGAGGGGGTTGGAGGAAGGGTGGGGAGGTGGAGGGGAAGGGGGGTTATAGAGAGGTGGGGGAAGGAGATTTGGGGGATATTGGGGGTGGGGAAGAGGATCAGGGGAGAGCAGGTCCGGAGGCGAGGGGGGAGAGGAGGAGAGAGCAGGCCGGTGGGCGGGGGGAGGGAGGGGAGAAGGGAGGGAAGATGCCCTTTTTGTGAAAGGCTAGCATGGGGTAGGAGCTGTGTACAAAGCAGGGAAATCCGTTGCCTAGTCTTCGATACCTGAACTAAACTAAAACAATAGGCTCACCAACTGATTATATAATGGTTCAGTTCCGATATCAACACAAGGGAACTCGGGCCAAAGAAACCAGTTAAAGACAGTCCCGCGAGGTAAAAAGAA
This sequence comes from Conus ventricosus, assembly GCA_018398815.1. Taxonomy (NCBI): domain Eukaryota; kingdom Metazoa; phylum Mollusca; class Gastropoda; order Neogastropoda; family Conidae; genus Conus; species Conus ventricosus. The sequence continues at coordinate 10,828,330 of CM031600.1, read as the reverse complement.
AAAAAAAAAAAGAAAAAAAAAAAAAAAAAAAAAAAAGAACAAAGAAAAAAAGGTTTCACATTCATTACTCTTACACTCAACAACAAAGAAACACAACAATAAAAAGCAAAAACCCAAACGAAACCAAACAAGAAAACGAAAAACCACCAACAAACGAACAGAGGAACAATCAGGCCAGGGCGGCGTCACTGCGCGCGCAACGCTGGGGGCACACGCCCACACGCACGCACGCACGCACTCACAGCAACAGCTCGCACTGCACGCACGGCAAACACATAACGCACACGCACGCACCAGACACTACACACACACACACACCACACACACACACCACAGAACACACTCACCCACACACAACGACACACACCCACAATCACATCACTACGCAAAGCATACGCTCATACGCATCGCACGCACGCACGCAGTGGCGGCACGCAACGCAACGCACGCCCGCAACGTCACGCAACACACACACAAAACACCACAACACACAACACACAACACACAACGTGGGGGCAAATCAGAAAAGCCACAAAAAATTGCGACCCTGAAATCCTTAGCGGAAATAAAACTAGATTGTGGAACACTGTCACTAGATGAATCTGTTTTTCCCCCCATTTTATTGTTCTATTTATTTATCTATCACATAATTTACATGTCGATAATACGTCATTCATACAGAGTTCAAAGTAAGAACAACAACAAACAACAACAACTCAACCACAATGATAACAACATAAAAAAAGCCAACTAAAAACAATAAATGCACAGCTCATGACCATATCTGGTTGCAAGATATCTCATTCCTCACCGCCAAGTATTAAGGGGGGAGGGGGGTGGGGTGGGGGGGGGGGGAGAAAGAGAGAAACGTGAAAAACAGATGAAAGAACAAGTGTTAACAAACGTTCCAAGAACAAAAGCATGTAAAACTCTCAAAATAAACTAACAAAAACGAGCACCAGTAATACGAATAAAGCAAAATGCCTAGTCAAGAGAGAGTTGCAGAACGGAGGCCATATAATCTAGAATATAACTTCCAGAAACGGGGATAACAAATTAACATACTGAATAGACCACCCGGCCCGGCCTCCACAGGAGAGGGGGAAGGATGGGTCGGGGTTGGTCTAGCTTGACAGAAAACAGCCTGGAGTCAGGGGAGCGTGCCACTTCTGTAAGTCTACTCTCTCTCATCTCTCGATCACGTCCGTCTCACGTGTCCCTCATCGACTCTTCGACTCTCATTTCTCTCCTCTCTTTCACTCTCTCCTTCTATCGCACTACTCGCGTACTCTCGTTCTCGTCTTCTCTCGCTCACGGTCTCATGTTCGTCATCCTCCTCTTTCCACTCTCGATCTCTCTATTCCCTCGTATCTCTCTCCTCTCTTCTTCTTTCCGATTCATTTCTCTTATCTCTCTCTCCTCTTCTATCATCTCTCCTCCACTCTACCAGTCGGTCCCAGACCTTCTCTCTATCCCTCCTCTCTCACCTTTTCCACTCTTTCCCTCACTCTGCTTTCCCCTCTCTCTCTTTTCTACTCTTCCTCTCATCATTATCTCTCTCGTCTCTCTTTTCCTTTCTCTCTTTCTCCTACTTCATTCTCTCTCTCTTTCTCTCTCTCTCTCTCTCGTCGGCCCAATCGTTCAACACCCTCACTCTCTCTCTCCTCTCATCACCGTCTCTCTTTAGATGTCACACACACACTCACACACACACACACACACAACACGGGACGACACACACACACATACACACTGACGGACCACCCACACAATATCACCACACACACACACACACGACCCGACAGCCCCCACACCACACGCACAAGTCGTGCACCTACGCACGCACGCACGCACTTCACACCCACAACACAAGTAGGACACACGTACAACAAACTCACAACACCACGTCACGCACGCACACACACCCACACACACCCACACACACCCCACGACACTCACACCCCAACCACAACTACACATACACACACCCACACACACACACACACAACCAACACACAAGACACATCACACACACACACAGGTCACACACACACACACAGCACACACACCATACAGCCCACACACACACAACACACAACACAAGTACAAAAAAAGTAACGAATAAAGAAAATAAGAAAACAAAACGAAGATATCAAACACGCAACACACAAAAAAAGACACACTACACACCACACAACACACACACACACACACACACACACACACACACAACACACACACACAAACAGCACCAACAACAACACCAACAACAACAACAACAACAACAACAACAACAACAACAACACCAACCGACCAACCAACCAAGCCCAACGAAACAACCAAACAAAAAAAAAAAGAACACGAGACATATATATTATTCGTCCTCGAACAAAAACTTGTTAAACCACCACACACACACACTCAAAACAACAACACAACCGACCAACCAAGCCCAACTAACCAACACAACCAAACCACAAAAAGAACACGAGTCATTATATCTTCGAGACCAAACATTTATAAGACCACAGCTACGCACCCGGGTATTCAAGTACCAAGTTGGTTTCCTCCCAAAACTCCTGTAGCACTGGTTTTGACACTATGTGAGCCACTGAGAACGTCCTACACCCGAGGAGTTTGGACACAGGGATTTTGAAGGTACTGAAAAAATCCCTCGCCTATTCATTAAATAAGTTGTCTGAACCCCGTGACTTCGAGTACGCCCTCATTTTTAACCAGGAGCGTTGAGGAGGGAGGGTGCAAGCGGACCGGACGTTGTGGAATGGGGGAAGGGGGTAGGTCAGGGAAAGGGTTGTGGGTGTGTGGGGTGTAGTGAACCGGACATCATGTAAATCTATTTACCATTCGTAAACACAGAAATATACGCCTCATTTGGTGCTTATTAATTAGTGAATTAAGGCGAGCTAAGAACCGTTAGAACAAAAAAAAAAGCCAAAAAAAAAACAAAAACACGAAAAGCAAAAAAAAAAGCAGGAATCAATTTGAACAGAAAGGTATAAAATCAGACAACCCTGGCAACTGGTCATAGACTTAATATGTGGAATCAAATTAGAACACTACCCCTATGACTAACCTGTACACCCCCCCCATCACCCCCCTCCCCCCCCCCCCCCCCCCCCGCCGCCCCCCCCCCCCGCACCCTAAACTACCCCCAACCCCCCCCCCCCCCCCCCCCCCGGGCGCCCCCCTCACCCCCCCCCCCCACTCCCCCCCCCCCCCCCGCCCCCGCCCCCCACCCCCCCCCCCCCCCCCCCTCACCCACAACCACCGCCACCCCCCCCCCCCCCCCGCCCCCGCCCCATTTTACTACTCCCGACCAATTAAAAAAATCATGCGAAACCCAACTAATTAAACCCATTGTGAGGGTAACATGTAATCATAAACGTGAAAAAAACAAAACACTTATCCTAAAATAAAACCAAGAAGCCTGACTCTCAAACAACTGTGTAGGATCCAAAACCAACCTATGCCCACTACAGAATGGGTTCAGAGCCGGCGTAACAAGAAGAAAAGACGAACAGTAGACTATCTATAAACTGCCATATTTTTTTGGATATTAATTGTAGTACCGAGCGAGCCGAATCTGGGGTAATCCCCGCCTGCGTACCTTTAGTGTTTATAGGCCCGTCTGACAGTCAAATTTAGTAATGCAAAAGCTATTCGCCCCCATGAGCATACAGAACATTGTGGAGAGTACTGAGCGAAGCCAAAAGGAACCAAGCATGTATCTTTTGGTGCAGACCCGGGGATTTCGAATCCATATCAATTATGCGGGTAAGAAGCACAAATCCGGGGGTCATCAAAAACCCAAAAATATCCGGAGAACTTAACAATTGTAAAAGAAACTGTTGAGAATGTATATCCAACGACAAACGTCGATAAAGTTTTCATGAATAATCAAATGAGACAAGAATGAACACGACCAAATTAGGTATTATCCCGTAAGCTATCCGTAAACAAACACAAACAAAAAGAGTAAAATGGAATCAACTCTTTGGTGTCACGGTACGCACGAATACAATTTACCATTGACAAGACAAAAAAAAACCTTAATCATTGAACCTGACTCAACGGCGGACCCAGTATCCATTTGATGACCACTGAGATGGTCGGTCGTTCTTCCTCCTGCATCCTTTTACAAGTGTTTGTATGTATATGGGGGGGGGTGGGGGGTTCGCGCCCTAACAGCAAATTGCAGCATAGTGATAATATATAGCTAAGGGAGTTTGATAAGCGAAGCATGATGGTGCAAACTGACATTAAATAAATGTGATATCGTGCGTGAGAGGCTGAAATAGGTCAGGTTAGTTTAGTAAAATAACAGGACCGCAATGAAAAAGCAGTATCTATTGGCATTTCAGTAGGACAACGGTGAATGGCAAGAGATCGATTTGAGTAACATTTGACTGCAATGAACAATATTTAATGCTTTCGGTGGAGAACGGAAAAAAGCCTATTGTGTGAATGGATTTGTGATATAGAACATACTCACAATAGTACAGAATTTATTGTCATTTCTAGGAAGGAATTTGTAAAAATGAACAGACAACATAATGGGCCAGAGATCCACAGCAATTCGAGGCGTGCGGAAATAGCTACTTTGTGTAGTACATGAAATCATGACATGCATTATTTACAACGGTAATCTATATCACGTGTTTATATCGGAGAGCTGAATGGCTACTTTGTAAGTATATGAACATTGACTGATTATCGGTATCTATTACATTTTTAAAAAATCGGAGAAGCTGAAAATAGCTACGTTGTAGTAACAAAAAAAGATCATTGAGACTGCAATATAGGGCCGGAATCTTATTACGTTTTTTAATACGGTAGTAGGAGGCGGAAATAGCTTCCTTTGTAGACCAATGAACGAGTGAACTGCATTATAACAGATCTGTCACGTAATAATTATATCGGAGAGCGGACATAATTAAATGAATGATTTAGAATAATAACTTACTGTCAGTAAAACAGAATTATCATGCATACCGCTGTGAAAAGGATTAAATTGCTAGGTGAATGATTATTGTCAAAAAAAATCACTCAAACTGGCATTAAACAGCATTATTATTGCTTACCCAATGACCGCGGAAATACCCAGGGGAAGGAACTGTATAAAAAAATATACACAGCATTATACAGTAAAAATAGGCATTCCGTACTAAACAAGCGAAAACGCTAAGTAAATATTCTCACTACATTTATACTGCATACACGATAGATATTAGTGTCGGCATATCGCGGTCGCAGTTCCGTTTCATATTAGTAACTCCCAGCCGAACCTAATAATTAAAGAAGCCCTGTCAGGGGATACTACGTGAACTTTCGCTGTCTTCACTATGAGAAAACAAAACAGTGGTGTTTATAATCGACTCATATACAGTAGCAAAAGCCAGATAATATCCATATTGAAATATTAAACCCTATGTAAGTATGTATGATTACCGATTGGGATAAGTAACAGCAAACACCTTGTGTTCATATTTACATCATTACCAAGCAATCTGGCTAGAACTTCACGACACGATTTAATGAATATTTAATTGTCACTCAATCGCAAACGCACATGATTTACTGTAAGTCCTAAAGCCCCAAAAAGCCCCGGGGGGGGGAAAAAGGTTTTTTATTAGTATGAAGCCAGCCCTTTCTTTCTCTCATTCTTAGTGGATCTCGCGCGCAGTATCCTGACACTGCCTTCCTTTGTGGCGAGATCTTGTGTTTCTTCTATAAGGACCACGGGATCAAATGGATCGGAGGTTGCGTATTTCTCATGATCGGTATTTATTATTTGTTATACAGACTTCCATACAAAACGCTAAAAATAGAAAAGGGCTAATTTTCCGTTAGAAGGAATAGGTGAATGTCCAATATAGAAAAACCAATAGTGGCAAGTTTTTTGGGTCCAAGACTCACGAGCAAAGAAAAAATTGTGTGAGCAACACATCAAGTTATTCCCCTGCAATGGAGGTCCAACAAAAAAGTGCAAACAGATGCTGCATGTTAGTGCACGTGCACACACCAATCCCAGATCAAAGATTACCACGCCTAGCGACAAGTCCGCATGCAAGCAGCCTTTAAAAATGCCGCGCTAACAGATGTATCAGAAAACGACATTGCTTGCCCGTCCTGAGCGCTACAGAGATGCCAAGACTACGATCATAGGAAACGCAAACTGAGCCCTAAGCCATCTGTAGGCAGAGTGTGGATTGCCAGTGCAGGGGGTGTCGCGGGCACAACATTTAACGGTCCACAACCAACCATCAGAATCCGAAAGTGGAGGAAAGAGGATCGGACTACAATCCAAACGCCGTAGGCCCTGACACCCAACAACTGCACTGGCAAAGGCACTGGATTGTTAACCCCAAGGAAAGAGGCAGCGAGGCCAGCCCAGTGACCCTTGGCGTAGGACGCTGAACCGACCGTATCTGATTTCCATCAATGCAGAAGCTGTCCTGCCTGGTGGAGTGAGGCAAAGAAAGCGGGCAGCCCAAGAGACCGCACGACTGCAGTAAATCTGCAGTGAAGGGCCCTATTCACGCCCGATTGGTAGCGAATAATCATAAGTCAATTAAGTAAGGCATGTCGTACAACCATCAAATCGACCCTGCAGCACGCATGCGAGTCACAGTACCACTGATGATCGTGTCCCCGGTCAGGCCTCCTGGGGACACCACACCAATGAGAGGATCTCCATTTTTGTTATACTGTAACCTACTGCGGGACAGGCGGGCAAACAAAACAAGCCGCTAACGACAGCTTTGCCTCGACAGGTGCTGGGAATCTCCAGCAACTAATCATGCCTCAACAACCTTGCGCGTCTTCAACCTAACCATGCGAACCCCGGGGCAGGCAATGAAGGCTACCCACCCGCCATAATGACCGTGACCCGTCCACCAAGAAACCGGCAGGACAGCTGCAGTGATTGGTTCCCCACCCATAAACAACTGGCGCAGGGCAAGCATAGTGTGGGGGAACGCCTTACTGTTTACTGATTGCTCACAAGGAGAGCCGCTTATTGTAATTTGAAACATTGTGCTGAACGGAGTTGTATAATATGTGCGACGACCTGGAGAACGCAATGCTGTTGTATCTCTTCCTGAGTGGGTAGAGCGGAACCCCCTGGGGAGGCCCGAACGAATATGAAATTGGGGATGGCAATTGCCTATAACCACGGCCATAGGACCAGTCATCTTCTAACAGTATGTGACCTGGACTCGGACAGTGTGACAAGCACAGCGCTACATCCACGCAGGTGCTCAGACCCCATTTCGTTCCTTTTGTTTTGCGCAAACACCCAAACGAGGACATTCCAACAGTGACATGCAAACGTCACTACACACCAGGCCAACCCACCATTTCTATTACCCTCCAGCAAAACAACGTCAATGTGCAGCCCTTGCGCATCCCTCAGTCCCCGATTTAAACCCAATAGAACATTTTTGGGAAGAACTTGCAGAAATGGATGGACCTCCTGCGTCCACGACCAGGCAACAGCGGCACAAAACTTCACCAGGAGGCCATCGTCCATGTGTGGGCTGGTGTGCCAGGGGCCGCATCAACCAACTGGTCCACGAATCAATGAGACCCGCAGGTGTCCAGCAGTGTCCATCAGAAAAAATGATGCCACAGGTGCCACACACGGTATCAATACATGACTTTCAAGCTGGTTTTTCACGTGACCATGGATTTTCCCCACCGACAAGACCTATTGCTGAATGGACATTTTCGGGGGACACATAACCGGTTAAAGAATCAAAACACGTTGAATTCACCACGCTACCACTCTGTACAATTGTGACCAATCAAAAAAATTCGCCCCTAACCTTCATCTTGTATTTAGCTTTCTCCCGCGTTTTTATATGGAATGACAGTAATATTTTATATTAGTCAATGCGCTCAAATCTTACATTTCGGTCTGGCATTCTTGTATTTTTTGGCCTATCGCGATTAATATTGCACCGAACCTGATACATGACACGGTCGCTCTGCTGCAAGGCTAGTAATAAATAAGAGGCAGATTCGTTGTGGCATTCCTGTTGCAGTTGTGCCGAATATATAGCCTCTTTGCTGAGCACGAAGTGACGAGACCTAAACGTGGTCACTTTATTCATGATGCGACAGCCACAACACTCCAGACAAGGAATAAGGCCAAGTAAAGCGCCGCGCTTGTGGTGTGTGTGGAGTGTGTGGTGGTTGTGTTGTGTGTGTGTTGTGAGTGTGTGTGTGTGTGTGTGAGCGCGCTCACTGTGTGTTGCGCTGCGGCGCCGCGCGTGTGTGTTGGCTTGTGTGTTGTGTGTGTGTTGGTGTGTGTGTGTGTGTGGTGAGAGAGTGTTGTGTGTGTCTGTACTGTCCCTGTCCCTTCGCGCGCGCCCTCCGCATTCGATTCTTGATACGTGTCCGTAGGACGTGAATGTTTTATACCACGAGAGAGAGAAAGAGAGGATGAGAGTAGAGAGAGAGAGAGAAAGGAAAGAGAAGAGAGAGAAACAAAGAGACAGACAACAACAGAGAGAGAGAGAGAATACCGAGCATAGGTGGAGGGAGGGAGGCCGAGGAAAGAGAAGGAAGGGAGAGAGAGAGAAGAGAGAGAGAGAGAGAGAAGATATAAGAAGAGAGAGAGAGAGAGAGGAGTGTAGAGTCAGACAGAAACAGGACATAGACAGAGAAATGAAATAATTCAAACCGTTCTTGCAAAAGGGAACGAGCGACAAATATCCCACCTCTTATTAAACCCCTCCCCCCCCCACCCTCCCAAAAAGCCTTGCATCCCAATCCACCAGACTTCCACCACATCTCCCCCACCCCCTCACAACCTCGCCCCCCCCCCCATCCCCTACGCTCCCCTCTCTAACACCTTTCCTCCTCTCAGAACGCCGCCCCTCACATGACCTTTTCCATAATAATAAAACCCCGTAAAGCAGCGCTGTTGATGAACGAGGTAACTAATTTACAAACACAATCCTCCTCCCCCCCCCCCCCCCCCTCCCTTCTCCCACCACCCCCTTCCAATGTCAACCCTTTTCTCTCTCTCTCTGCCTGACTGTCTGTCTCTCTGTTCTGACTCTCATCTCTCTGTCTGTCTCTTCTCTCATACTCTCTCTCTCTCATCTCTTTTCCCCTGTCTGTCACGTCTCTCTGTCTGTCTCTCTCTCATCACTCTCTCTCATCTCTTTCTCCTGTCTGTCACTACTGAACTGTCCCTCCATCACAACTCACTCTCATCATCTCTTTCCTCCCTGTCTGTCTCTCTCTCTCTCCTGTCTGTCTCTCTCTCACATCTCCTCTCTCTCATCTCTTCTCCCTGTTCAGTCCCTCTCTGTCTGTCTCTCTCATCATCTCTCTCTCTCATCTCTTTCTCACCAGTCTGTCTCTCTGTCTGTTCTCTCTCTCTCAACTCTCTCACTCATCTCTTCCTCCCTGTCTGTCTCTTCTCTCTGTCTCTCTCTCATCTTCTCCCTCACTCTCTTCTTTCTCCCAGTCTGTCCTCTTTGTCTGTCTCTCATCTCTCTGTCTCTTCTCCTCATCTCTCTCCTCTCTCCTTCTCTCTCTCTCATCGCAATCTTTCTGTCTGTCTCCTCTCGATCATCTCTCTGTCTCTTCTCTCATCTTGCTCTCTCTCTCTCACTATCTCCTTTCTGCTGTCTGTCTCTCTGTGTGCTGTCTGTCTTTAGGGGGGGGGGGGGGGAGGGGGGGGTGGGGGGTGGGGGGGGGGGGGGGGGGGGGGGGGGGGGGGGGTAGGTGGAGGTAGGGAGAGAGTATAAATCCCTCGGGACAAAAAAAAAAAAAAAGCGACAGAATTGGGACGAACAAACTTGTTAAGAGACAACACACAGTACTACTACAAGTAACCACAGTGATCACAGACCGCCCCCCGCCCCCCCGCCCCAACATAGCCCTCATGTACCCCCCCGCCCCGACCCCCCCCCCTCTCCCTGATCCTCTTTCCCTACAACCCTTCCCTCCACCACCACCACCAACCTTCTCCGCCCCCCTACTTTCCGCATCCTCCTCCCCCCCCCTCCCTGCCTCCCCCCCTCTGTCCCCCCCCCCCTCCACCCCCCCCCCACCCCCCTCCCCCCCCCCCCACCATCCTCCTCCCTCCCCCCCCCCCCCCCCCACCCCCATCCCGCACCTACTCCCCCCCCCCCCCCCTTTCTCCATCTCCTCCCCCCCCCCACCCTCCCCCCCCCCCCCCCCCGCCCCCCCACCTTCCTCCTCCCCCCGCCCACCCGGCTCCCCCACCTACCGACCCCCACAGCCCGACCCCCCCCCCCCCCCGACCCTCGCTCCGCCCAGCCGAACCCCCCCCACCGGCCTCCTGCCCCGCCCCCCTCCTCCCAGTCCAATCCTCCCCCCCCCCCCCGCCCCCCCCCCATCCCCCCCGCCCCCCGCCCCCCTCCCACTCCTCCTTCCTCGCTCCCCCCCACACCCCCCCGCCCCCCCCCCCTCCCCGCCCCCCCACCCCGCCCCCCCCCCCCCCCCCAGGCCTTCCTCCACCCCCCCCCCCCCCCCCCCCCCCCCCCCCCCCCCCCGCGCGCCCCACCCCCGCCCCCCCGGCCCAACTTATCCGACTTCGAACGAAAACATAAGCCCTTCTCTTTCCCACACAGACACAAAAGGTGCAATGAGAGACTTCTGCAGCGAAACCGACCGACACCAACTTATCGGCCTAGCCAGAGACATAGCTGTACGAGCTCCATTCTCTATCCCTTTTCCCCCCCCCCGACCATGCCGCCTGAGAGAGTACAGGAAAGGGGAAGGAACGCACAGACTACGACGACGACGACGACGAGTTTCCACCCGTGGCCCCCAGAGCCACTGGAGTGCCCACGCCTTACGCACTATCTTACGCACCGGACTCGGGTGATGGGCTGGACTATCCGTTTAGGGTCAATGCTCGGGGCCAACTGGCTATTCGAATATACCGGCAAATTAGGGACGGCCAGACAGCCGACGATTGGTCCAGTGTTTGGGGATGACAGGTGTGTGTGGTCGCCAGCGAACTGGGAATAGGCTCCAGGACGCGATCCAGGCCCGGGAAAGTCATGTTCCTCGAGGTATCGTGCTTCTCCTAACCCACCCCCCCCACCCCCGACCCGCCCCCCACTCTTTTCCATATGTATGGACAAAATGCAAGCCAAAGACGCTCGTTTCGTCGAGCGCATGGGATCAGTTTCATATATACCAAATATAACCGCCTCTGTCCTGACAATGTTGTAACATTAACTTGTTGAAAACATTGTAAATAATTGTGGGTAAGGGAGATGATGGGGAAGAAGAATGTGTGGGGGGTATAGAGGATGAGAGAGTTAAAGGTGGGGGGGGTGGGGTGGGGTGTGGGTGGGTGAGGGGGGGGGGGGGGGGGGGGGGAGAGGGGGAGGGGGAGGGTGGGAGGCGGGTTGGAGGGGGAGGGAGGGGAAGGTAGGTGTGGGAGGGGGGGGGGGGGTGGGGGGGGGGGGTTGGGGAGTGGGGAGTGAGGGAGTGGGGTGGGGTGGGGGGGTGGGGGGGGGGGGGGGGGGGTGGTAGGGCGGGGGGGTGGGGCGGGGTGGGCGTAGCGGGGGGGGTGTGGGAGGGGGCTGGTGCGGGGGGGGGGGGGGGGGGGTAGGGGGCGGCAAGAGCGGTTCCGAGGGTGTGGATTGGGAGGATAGTGGTACTGAGGCACAAATAAATAGAGTAAGATAATGCCCGTAAAAACCACTAAAGATTCATATCACACACAGAGCCCCCCTGCACGATCCAAAGGGCGCTAGCATAATGCACCTGCCCACAGTCACTGCGGCGGGCTGCGTCTCAGCTCGCGCTATCCCGCACACAGAACACACATACCCCTGTCACTCACGCACACACACAAACACACAGCAGACACACCATACACACACACACTCCCGGGCATACACCCACATCACCATAGACAAACGCACACACACACCACACACGCGCGGCTCGGCGCATGGCTGCGCAGCTTGCACACACACACGGCACGCAACGCACGCAGCGCACGCACGCACGCACGCACTCATCGCAGACGCAACGCAACTGCTCCACAAACACACCACACACACACACACCCACACACACACACATACACACACACACCCACGACATACCCGGAGGAACTGGAATAGATTGCGTACTACCAGGGAGAATACTCGTCTCGTGTGGCTGTACCGAACGGGTAGAGGATGGGGGTTATGATGCCAGACATGAGAGATGACACAGAACTAGCGTAAGCACGGACAGGCAACAGAGAAATGGAGCCAGACACAGAGCCATTAAAACACACAAAGACAACTAACGCAGAGCCCTATGATGTCTGGATTTTTTTTTTTGTTCCTTTTTTTATTTTTTTTTCGCCTGTTTAGAAATGCGAACGAGTGTTTTCCGAGAGGGGAAGGTATGGAATGGAGGATAAATGTAAGACGTTTTATGACAACTGGAGGTGCGAGTGATCAAGAACAGATGTAGCACGCAAACAAGGGTGCGACACAGCAGCCCGAGGGTCCCAATCAAAACCACCTTCTCCTTCAGATTTTTGTTGTAGTTTGCAGTAATTGTAGTCTTGTTGGCTCTTTGCAGCTATCTGTTGTTCTATCGCCACGACAAATACTACATACAATATACTGCATTTGGCTGCAGCTCCTGATTCATCTATACTGCTGTTACTGCTACTTGAACTGCATCTTCCGTTAACCACTTCAGTCTGTTGCTACAGTGCTACTGGTTGTTTGCTAGCTCAGCTTCGGCTGCAAGTTTGCTGCAGCTTTCACGACTCTACATCATATATGATATTTTTCTCCCCTGCATCTGCTGTCAGCTTAGCTGCCGCACAACTCCCAGTTTAGCAAAGTTACCATAATTATTGACAAAAAGTTTGCAGATGGATTAGAGTCTATATATAAACTAACTGTCACCCAGTACCAGACCACCCCATGCTCACTCGCTAAGCTTACGACAGAACATTGGGATCAAACGAATTAGTCCACGATGCTCACCGCTAGCTACAGTCGACTTTGGGATCAAACGAATATCTTATATCCCCATAGAAAAAAAAGCCCCCACACGACCGCATCTCCGGGCAAAATACCCACTCCAAACAGACCCAAAAAAAATGCGTTACCTATGCGACATTTCAAAAACTGCATTTGTTTTACGGCATGTCATCAAATACTATAAACTTTACTAGCCACGGGGCGTAAAGACACAGTCAATAGACAGTCGCTCCCCTGTCACACACCGTACTGCCAAACAAGTACAGGGGCCGTGAAAAGCATAGAGTTGGAAAGCGCCGTAGACTCGTTAACCTGGGGTCCGCGGGTTTCGAATCACCGCCGGCCGATTCGGTAACATGGTAATTTAATTTTCCCTCGGAGTTTACCATTGGTATCTGACCACAATTCCCATACAGTCCTTCGACAGATACCTAATAAACCGAGTCGTGATGTGAACGGCGCAACGCACATCTTGTCACCCACATAAAATCCCAACACAACTTTCGGAATAAGGCCAGATTGGCGCGTTTGGTAAGACTGAGCACGTTACACAAAGCAAAGGCATCCATTGCGTGTAGAAATGGACAGAATGAAGGAATAAAGGAGACTGAGTGAACTATAATGGACAAATAAAGACATGGAGTGACACGAAATATGACTGTAATGACGTCCAGCTGACATCTCTTTCGATCGGCGTGCTAACTAAACCCAGGCAGGTGCAGCCCGATGTGTAAACGAGTGGAATGTAAATCGCAATAGAGCATTGGTCAAAAGCCGAGAACAGGCGCAATAGAACATTTATTAATATCATTCTTGCTACAGAGTTTCGACTGCAAGGCTTTTGGCTCTCTTGAATTTTCCCCCTTCTCCCACGGACGGACCTATAACTCAAAGCATCAAATCAATAAGCCAAAACAAAACTGAACACTATTAGAATTTGAAGCGGGGTGTGCTGGATCACAAACTCGTTCCTCTGTTAGATTTGAAAACATTCCCCAAAAAGTAGTAATGGCTAAGCCATAAAGTTCGGTGATAAAAAACGGTCATACCCACAACTCCACCCCTATGTATAGGATAGATGTGATAAATACCTGCCTGTCTATACAGGACATGTCCGCCAAGGCGAAATCATCCTGCTGAAGTCGCGCAGAAGAAGGAAGAAGTATTCAAAAAAAAGTCCAACACATGATGAGTCTAAGGAAAAACACCAATCCAAACGCTGTGCCCATTGTGCTGATGTTGTGAAAATCCACGACACAATAATATCCCAAGGCTAGTTGCAGAAGAAAGGGAAAGCACATCTAAAAGCTCTTTAGAAACCAATATCTCACGAAGGTATGTCAGAATGAAAAGCGCCGTGAGACATCCTACACTTCAAAATTGTGTTTTCCGTACAAAACTTTCTTCAGGAATATTCATGTGACATAACAATACATGAAACGTGTTATTCATTCCTTTCTGCGTACGCAGGCAGATACTCCTGCGGACACCGCCTTTATAGACAGGCAGTGGAGTTTTGTGTGTATCACCGTTTTTTATCCCGCCATTAAGGCAGCCATACTCCATCTTGGGGAAGATGCATGCTATGTGTAACGTGTCATCCATACCAACGGCCAAACTGGCCTTCTCTTTCTAAAGTTGGTGATAGGATTTGACGTGTGTGCAAGATGTTATGCGTGCCTTCACACACGGAACCTCGGTTTATAGTCTCATTCGAAGGACTGTATAGGGAATGGAGTCAGAACCAATGTTAACTCCGAGGGAAAAATCCCCCTGTACCGAAATTCGAACCCGCAACCCCAGGATCACGAGTCCGGCGCTCTACCAACTGAGCTATTCCGACCACGATGGAAACGTGTGAATTTGGAAAAAAAACAAACAAACAAAGAAACAAACAAACAAACAAATGCGAGCACTGGCAGCATGACACACACACACACACACACACACACACACACACACACACACACACACACACACACACACACACACACACAAACGTATCACTTGCAATATGCTCATAAATACAGAGACACAGACAACGATCATCAAGAGAGCGCAGACGTTCATCAACAATTGCCTCATAAACCTCACCGGACCCCTTCCACCCACCCCAGTCTGATAACCAGATATCTCCGGAAGTATCAACCTCTGACAGAAAAATACACCAGTTACCGGCCGACGACGAGATCAAAAGAAGATGATGGGGGGTAGGATCGTACACATAGTCAAAAACACTGAACCAAGCATCGCCAGGCAAGCCTTGAAGTAGGAATCCCTCTAGGCGACAGCAGCGAGGCCGACCTGAAACACATCTGGCGCCGGAACCTGAACCAGACAGCAAGCCAATGGGACACACCACCAGGGGACTGCCAGAGAGGAGACCTGAATCATCAAACCAATGGGACACACCACCAGGGGACTGCCAGAGAGGAGACCTGAATCATCAAACCAATGGGACACACCACCAGGGGACTGCCAGAGATGAGACCTGAATCATCAAACCAATGGGATACACCACCAGAGGACTGCTAGAGAGGAGACCTGAATCATCAAGCCAATGGGATACACCACCAGGGGACTGCCAGAGAGGAGACCTGAATCAGACAGCAAACCAATGGGACACACCACCAGAGGACTGCTAGAGAGGAGACCCTGGTACAAAAGACTCTGGCGAACTGCTGTAGACGACCTGATCTCTGGGAGGGCGACAGGCGATGATGATGATGATGATGATGATGATGATGATGATGATGATGATGATGATGATGATGATGATGATGACGACGACAACGACGACGACGACGATGATGATGATGATGATGATGATGATGATGATGATGATGAGGAGGAGGAGGAGGAGGAGGAGTACTTAGAACTGTGACTACCAGGAAAGCTTCGATACACAAAGCAGCCGGGAGGTGACTTCATGACGTAAATGATGATAACCTAGACATAAACAAGGCTTGATGATAACTTAGACATAAACAAGGCTTAGACATAAACAAGGCTTGATGATAACTTAGACATAAACAAGGCTCAGACATAAACAAGGCTCAGACATAAACAAGGCTTAGACATAAACAAGGCTTAGACATAAACAAGGCTTAGACATAAGCAAGGCTTAGACATAAACAAGGCTTAGACATAAACAAGGCTTGATGATAACTTAGACATAAACAAGGCTTAGACATAAACATGGCTTGATGATAACTTAGACATAAACAAGGCTTAGACGTAAACAGGGCTTGATGATAACTTAGACATAAACAAGGCTTAGACGTAAACAGGGCTTGATGATAACTTAGACATAAAGAGGGTTTGATGATAACTTAAGACATAAACAAAGTTTGATGATAACTTAGACATAAACAAGGTTTGATAATAACTTAAGACATAAACAAGGTTTGATAATAACTTAGAAACAAGGCTATTGACACCGAGTTTCGTGATGCGATAAAGTGATCATGAAACAAAAACAGAGTCCTCAATCCCACTGAATCAGCCGGCTCTCGCAAACAAACCAGGACAGAATGTCAGTACTGGTATTAGCTTTCAATCCCACTGAATCAGCCGGTTCTCGCAAACAAACCAGGGCAGAATGTCAGTACTGGTATTAGCTTTCAATCCCACTGAATCAGCCGGCTCTCGCAAACAAACCAGGGCAGAATTTCAGTACTGGTATTAGCTTTCAATCCCACTGAATCAGCCGGCTCTCGCAAACAAACCAGGGCAGAATGTCAGTACTGGTATTAGCTTTCGGACAATTCTACAATCCGCATCAGTCAGGCCTACACACTAGAGACTGTGCACTTAAAAAAAAAAAAAAAAAAACAAAACCCTGCACAAAGACTCGAACCGCTAACTCAGTTACTACTTTAACGTCAGCCAGTAATCTTGAGGGATTGACCATCCCTACCCCCCCACACCCTTAATCTCCCCGAACTCCCCTCCCCCCCCCCCCCCCCCACACACACACACACACACATCCCCACGCTGACGTCAACGTTGAGCCTCCACCCAAGGGAATCGGAAAGGATCAAATAAGCGCAGAGGCACGGAGACCTCTGCTGGGACACCCTCCGGAAGAGACCCAGACAAGGCCGGTGGATCGGCGCCGCGATGTCGGTGACGTTAATGGGCCTGGGATGCTGACGGCGAGCCATCAGCAGAACTACTGACCTGTCGTCGGAAGCCTCTCCGG
Organism: Conus ventricosus; assembly: GCA_018398815.1. Lineage (NCBI taxonomy): Eukaryota > Metazoa > Mollusca > Gastropoda > Neogastropoda > Conidae > Conus > Conus ventricosus. Next base: position 10,811,113 of record CM031600.1, on the reverse strand, counting down.
GCCTATAAAGTGGATGGCGGCGGACAGGGATCCCATCTACCCCTTTTACAGACACTTTTTGGAGCTCGGCGACTGGGAAAAAAGGGGACGGGCGGAGTGGATATATCAAGTACAGTGAAAACCTGTTTCTCTCATACAGACAGACTCTCCGGTCATACAGACAGACTCTCCCGGTCATACAGACAGACTCTCCCGGGTCAACAAGCGAGAAAGGGAAGTAACTCCAGTGACAAATCAACTGACGAACAAACGAGAGAAGAACCAACCAGCAATCTGACGAGAGAACAAACGACCGATAGATGACGTCTGAGCGGACAGATGGACGGACATAGAAGAACAAAAGAGAGAACGCACGACGAAAGAAAGAAAGAAAGAAATGTTAAAGTCAAGGTTCAGCTTGGGGAAAGTATTAATAATCAGAGCCTGATACACCATCTGGAATTTCAACACTTTTCTTTCGAAAGACCGCCAATATTTCAAAGAAATCGATGTAGATGTTCCAAACGTGTTAAGAAGCTTACTCTGACGGTGGTCATGAATATTTCAATAGTCAGGATGTTTTAAACCATAATGTTAGGTTCAAGATTTCGGGTAAACTTTTCTCTATTACTATCAGTTTTTTTTCTTATTAAAAAATTGAGATCACTTTTCTATTTTCTGAAACATTCATCTGTTTACATATTCTTTTTATTGATTTATCTACACACATATCTACTTACTTATTTACTTTCCAAAAGATATACTGTTCTGCCTGTATGAGATTATGGTCACCCATGTGTGTGTGTGTGTGTGTGTGTGTGTGTGTGTGTGTGGCGTGCGTGCGTGCGTGCGTGCGTGCGTGCGTGCGTGCGTGCGTGAATGCAACATTTCTTATGTCATGGTATATTTTGGATGACTATATGACTTTCGCTTTGATTAAAAATATTTAGAGCAAAAACAAACAAACACACACACAAACAAACAGAAAAGGGAAGGGGGGGGGGGGGGGGGTAACAGAAAGAAAAGAAGGAATGAAGGAAGAAAAGAAGATAGGATGGAAGAAATGAGGGAAAGAAGAAACAAAAGAAGGAAGGAAGGAAGAGAGAAAGGGAGGTATGAGGAAAAGAAGAAGGATCTAAAGAGTGCAGGGAGGAAGAAAGGAAGAAGCAGAGGAAGGAAGAGAAGCAAGATATTAGCGAAGGATCCAAGGAACGAAGGAAGGAAGAAAGGAACAAAGCAGTTAAGGAAGTCAGAAAGGAAAGAAGGAAGGAGTGAAATGAAGGAGAGAAGAAGAAAGCAAAGAAAAGAAGAGAAGGAAGAAAGGATGCCAGAGTCAGACAGAGCAAAAAGGAGGGAGAAAGAGGCTGAAGGAAGGAAGACAAAAGGGGTGAGAGAAGAAAGAGAAAAAATAAAGAAGGTATAAGTGAGGGGAAGATTAAGAAATAAAAGAAGAAGCGACTGAGAAAAGTAAGGGGGAAAAAAGTATACAAAAAGAAGAACAGAAAGAAGAAATGAGTAAATGAAATACATTTTTTAAAAAAAGGTACAAGTGAGGGAAGGAAGGACAAAAGAAATTAGATAAACAAAGGAAGGAAGCGAAAACTGAACGAATGAAAACAAACAAACCAAAAAAAAAAAAGAGAGAGAGAAAAGAAGGGTAAAGGTAGGAAAAAGGAATGAGTGAAGGAAAGATGAAAGGAAGAAAGAAGAAATAAGCAAAGGAAAACATCCGTAAATGAAGGAAGAAGGAAGCTAGGACATAAACAAACAAACAAACAAACAAGAAAGGCATGAGGAAAGGAAAGAAGGAAGGAAGGATTGAGTTAAAGAAGAACCAAAAAAAAAAAATCAAAGAAATAGAAAAGAAAGGAATGAAAGAAGGAAAGAAAGGGGATGAAGGAATGAACAAAGGAAGGGGTGAGGGAGGAAGAGAAAAAAAGGGGCAGTAATAGGGAGAGAGAAACGAAGGCGCCAGAGAAGGGATGGAAAGAAAATAACTAGCAACCAACCAAACCAGCTTACCAACCAACCATCAGCTAAACAAACCCGCTAGCTAACTAGCCCCCTCAGCCAACCAACCAACCAACCAACCAACCAGCCGACTTGCAACGAACTTAATCGTACCGCTCATTAACTGACCAATTAGGAACTGCCAACGACGGACTCAGTCAGGAAGGGACACAACTTGCTCGATCGTGACACACTAAACAACTTCATCGTGACAAACTAACTCACGAACTAACCGGTCGGCGGCAGCGGACGAGCGGATCGAACGAGGAAATATACGAGGAGTCTATTTACAAAGAGATAATTAGCAGAGTGTCTAACAATCCCCCCCCCCCTCCCCCCTCCCCCCGAGCCAGTGAAGTACAGTGCTACCTCTCGACGAAGTCTTCTTTATTCCTAAAAAAAAAAAGGTAATTTATGAAAGACAGGAGGGGTAGGGATGGGGATGGGAGGAGCTTTTAACTGATTGGGGCGTGCATTAAATACACACAAAGTAAAAAAAAAAAGGTTAAAAAAAAATCCAAACAAAAAACACAGGTCTCTAAAGAGAAGTCATTTTCTTCTTCTTCTTCTTCTTGAATCTTCTTCTTCTTCTTCTCCTCTCTCTCTCTCTC
>CM031600.1:10801013-10803513 GCA_018398815.1 Conus ventricosus | reverse complement strand
GAACGCTCTGCTGAATATGATTACAAGAGAAGCAGTCTGCCTGTTTCGACTCACGTGTGATGAAGAGAAAGAGGGGTGGAACACGAGGAACGGCTGGAGATGAAAGGGAAAGCTGTACGTGAGGAATACTTCTCAGTGTCTCTCAGAGGTGAAAATGGTGATGTTTGCTAGACGTCTCAGCGTGGTCTTCATGAAAAGGATTTCTTTTGCAAAGGCCACAGTGATGGTGACCTAGCTCAAGGGACCCCCCTACCCATCCCCTTTCTCTCCGTACATCCGCCCTCCGTCACGTACTGATCGTCGCCCAGACTTGTTCAAGATGTCCATCCTCATCTCGCATTGACGTAAACGATGGCGTTCTTTTTATCTGACGCACGTAGTTTCGGCTCTCTCTCCTGTCCTTGACCGTCTCTGATTTCAATCACACAGGCAAATTACTGATGTATACTGGTGTACTGGTTTGATTTTGCAACTTTCGGAGCCAAGAAGTTCAGTTGTTCAATTGGCTGTTGTTGTTGTTGTTTTTTTTTTTTTTCGTGGCTTCCTTTGCGTGATTTACCATAAATGGTTGACTTTTACCTTGCGATAGTCTGCGAATTATATCTAATTGCGCCGATTGTTGTTCCATATTTTGTGAGGCATTCATTAGTGTGTTTTTGCCTGCTCGGCAGGAATTAGCTATTTAGTCTTCTGATTTTGACAGAATCACAATTAGTACTGGATGCACTGTGTGTGTAATGTATATCATTTAACATCGCTTTCGTTGATAATTGTAGCAGGTCGTCATAAGTCCTGAGAAAGAAGTTAGTGTTGTAACATCGGGAATTCTGCTGATTTAAGGCCTTTAGAATCTGATGATGTGCAAGATATAGACAGAATGTACTATCAATGTCTATCATTCTATCAGGTTTGACTGTCCTGTACCCTGTAATTGTTGACAAAAAGCAAACCTTAAATTTGACCACACACGCACACACACACGCGCACGCCCCCCCCCCCCCCCCCACACACACACATGCACGCGCGGCTAATCAAAATATAGTGATCACTTAGACTCACCTAGTTACACGCTTGAATCAAAAAGGCTTTCGGATCTTGTGGATCAGTCGTTGTTTGAAACGAAACCTGTTTCATATATCTTAGCTTTTTTCCTCCTAAATTCTGTTTGAGAAGTTCCCCTCCGTTTTCCTGTTCTTGTTCATCTCTTCCCTTTTCTTCTATTTTTCTTCACCCTTCTTTATCTTGTATTTGACTGCAGCAGCCGAATTGTTTGGATTAAAATTGGCTACAGTTAAATATCTTTCCATCTTAGTTATATAATAAAAAAAAAAGACATTGATGTATTCATCGCAGGTTACTTTTTTTCCCCAATTTTCATTTTCGCAATTTTTTTTTCTCTGCAACTCTATCATTCTTACGGCTCTCTCCTGTTCTGTTTTTATTTTCAGAATCATCAGAATAACTTCATGATCTCAACAGAAACACTGCATCAGGTGAGACAACTCTAATCCGGACTGACCGGACGTTTCCGGATCGGTTCCTTTCCTCACTCCCCCTCCTTCATTCCTTTCTTCCCACTCTTTCTCGTTCCCCCTACACCCCCACCCCATTCCATCCCACCCTTCAACCCTCCTTCACCGTCAATCTCAGGAGGAACATTTCTGACAAGTTTGGCCCATGAAAATCCCCAGAATGGGGGAAATGGAGGAAGAGAGAGGGAGCGGGGAGGGGGGGGGGGAATTGCCAAGTTGTTCCGACCTTCGGTTGTTTCTGGAACCCTCAGAGTCCTGCCTGGTGAACTTCTGCTTCTCTTCCAGCTGGAACGATACTCGCCTGCCTCCTCCTCCTCCTCCTCCTGTTCCTCCTCCTCCCCCTCCCTCCGGCTGCTTTGTGGTAGCAGGTGAGCGACGACCTCCTCCCCCTCCTCTCCTCCTGCTCCTTCTTCGGTCTCGTCCTTGAGGGTCACGTGATCGGCCGACTTCCGGCTTCCGGGTGACCCGGAAGTGCTGGTGGCGAGGGCGCGGACCCCTCCTTCCTTGTGGTGGTCGTACAGATGATCTGTAAAACAAACAAACAAACAATTGATTGATCCACTAGTTACTTCATTCGTTTAGAATTGATACACCGCTGGGTTTTCCCGTCAAAATACTGTGTATTAATTTTCTGAGACTGTCAAAAAAAGAATATAATTGTTGGGAATTTCAGTTTCTTGTTTAGAATTGATACACCGCTGGGTTTTCCTGTCAAAACACTGTATTAATTTCTGAGACTGTCAAAAAAAAATGTTGGGAATTTCATTTTCTTGTTTAGAATTGATACACCACTGGGTTTTCCTGTCAAAACGCTGTGCATATTTTCTGACACTGTCCAAAAAAAAAAAAAAATGATATGAATGTTGGTGCTTTCAGTTTCTGAAACGAACATACAACCTCCTCCCTTCGTTCCCTTCTTCTCTAGCTTTTTGTGTGAAGTTTTCCAGTGATATTTTGTTGGTTTGTTT
>CM031600.1:10781013-10788513 GCA_018398815.1 Conus ventricosus | reverse complement strand
TGCAGTAAGAGAAGAAGAAGAAGAAGAAGGAGGAGGAGGAGGAGGAGAGGAGAGGAGGAGGAGGAGAGGAGGAGGAGGAGGCGGAGGAGGAGGAGGAGGAGAGGAGGAGGAGAAGAAGAAGAAGAGAAGGTAAGGTAATGTTACTGATAGCCCAGCCGACCACAAAAGTTAAAAGAAGAAGAAGAAAAAGAAGATGAAGATGATGATGATGATGATGACGACGACAATGAGGATGACGACGACGACGACGATGGTGATGATGATGATGAAGATCATGAGGATGAAGGTGATGATGATGATGATGATGATTGATGATGACAATGATGATGACGACGACGACGACGATGGTGATGATGATGATGATCATGAGGATGAAGATGATGAGATGATGATGATGATGATGATGATGATGATGATCATGATGATGATGATCATGATGATGATGACGACGATAATGATGAAAGTGATCAGTATTAGTAGTATTAGAAACAGCGGCAGAAGCTGCAACAGCAGCGGATGTAGTCGAGGTAATAGATGTAGTAACCGTAGAACAAGAAGACGACGACGACGACGACGACAAAGAAGCCTCACCCTCACCCTCACTCCTGGCGTTCTGTTTCTATGCCCACCCTTCCTCCACCTGGTTAACTCCCCTGACAACATACACACCCAAATATGGCACGAACCTCCAACTGGGAAGAACTGGCCACGGGCTCAGAGAGAGAGAGACAGAGAGAGAGAGAGAGAGAGAGAGAGGGGGGGGGGGAGAGGGAGAGAGAGAGAGACAGAGAGAAAGAGAGAGAGGGAGAGAGAGAGAGAGATGGAGAGAGACGGAGAGAGAAAGAAAGAGAGAGAGAGAGAGAGATAGAGAAAGAAAGAGAGAGAGAGAGAGAGAGAGAGAGAAGCAGACAGATAGACAAACAGAAGCAGCTGTCAGGGTCGGACAGGGCGATGGAGACGACCACCCCTCCCCCCCCCCTTCTCCCTCCCTCTCTCTCTCCTCCCTCCAACACATCCTTATCCCGCATATTCTTCCCTCCCCCTACTCCCTACCCCCTCCTTCTGCCCATCCCATGTCGTCTACAATACAAACACAAACGCTTCCTTAGCGCAGTCCGGTCGTCATTGTCGACGGCTGAATAGAATGCTGCCATCCACAGAGGCAGTGCCGGGGTCAGTAAACATGCCCCCCCCCCCCCCCTCCCTTTACCCTTCCACCACTGCGCCCCTCCCCCGCCCTCCTCCTCCTACCATCACCGACAATCGAAGTCCTCCCCCCCCCCCCTTCACCCTAACACAACAAACCACGCTCTCTTTACCAAATAATAGTACTGCTAAAAAGAAAGAAAGAAAGAGAGAGAGAGAGAGAGAGAGAGAGAGAGAGAGAGAGAGAGAGAGAGAAGGGAGGAGGGAGAGAGAGACGAGGTGGAAGGCGGAGAGAATGGGCAGGTATAAAAGAGAAGGAAGGAGGGGGAGGAGGGGAAGGAGGTAGCTCCAAATAATGTGCACGTAACTGACACACATACAAGAGCATAGTAAACCGGGCGAGCGAAGAAACAAAAAAGCAATTAAAAAAAACCCTAATCTTCGGTCACACTTAATACACAGCCTAATGCAGGTTGGCAGCTGGACAATCCAATCGTTTTAGTAGACGGTGAGACAACCTAGACAACAGACAACCTAGAGGGCTGATAACAAAAGACAACGGACGAGCATGCGTCTTCGAACGAACCACAGCATCGCGCAACCAAGACCTTAATGTCCTTAATAATAATAATAATAATAATAATAATAATAATAATAATAATAATAATGAATACTTACATAGCGATTATTCTCGGCTAGAGACCAAGCTCCAAGCGCTTTATAATCCACACTCGTTTACACAACGGGCTGCCTACCTGGGTAGTGCCGACTGAAGAGCTGCCAGCTGGCGCTTCATTCAGTCGTTTTCCGTGTCATCCAGTCCATATCATTCAATATCGTTCACTCAATTTCCTTACTTCCTGCACTCTTTCCATTTCTCACGCAGGGTGCATGCTATGTGTAGCGTGTCATCCATACCAACGGCCAAACTGGCCTACTCTTCCGAAAGTTGGTGATGGGATTTGACGTGTGTGCAAGATGTTATGCACCAGTGACCCGCAAAGAAAAAAAAAAGTCTAAGCGGTTACAAGCAACACGTTTCTCATCCTAACCCTTCGCACGCCCTTCTTGACAACCCTTTAACACGTCACACACATACCCCCTACCCTTCCCCACTCCCCACATGTTCTCTCCTTTCCGCCCACTCCACAACGCGAAAGACACAGAGGGAGAGCTCATTCACACCGCGGCTCCGCGACTAAGCATCACTGTCGTCAGTAGGGGTTTTATTAGTAGGCGGTGTCTTGCATATGTTGGATCAGAACAGGCACTACAGAACACCAGCACAGAAGTGCCTCGGCAACGGGGCAGTGTCTCCTCCGGTGGGTTGCACTCGACATTGACTGCTCCTTATCGTGGATTGCCGGCGACGAAGCTGTGATCGGGGTTGGGTGGTGGCTGTGCTCGGTGGGCTGTGGTTGGGACGAGGGTGGGGTGTCGGAGTAAGAGGAACGAAAGAGTGGCGTGGGCGCGATGCCACTGAGATGGTACTGATGATGAGACAGCACAAAAAGAAGAAGAAGCAAGAGGAGGAGGAGGAGGAGGAGGAGGAGAGAAGAGAGAAAGAAGAAGAAAAGCAGAAGAAGAAGAAGAAGAAAGAGAAGAAGAAGAAGAAGAAGAGAAGGAGAAGGAGAAGAAGAAGGAGAAGGAGAAGAAGGAGAGGACGAAGAAGAAGAAGAAGAAGCAGCAGAAGAAGAAGAAGAAGAAGAAGAAGAAGAAGAAGAAGAAGAACAACAACAACAACAACAATCACACAACAACCCAACAAGAAAGATGAAGAAGAATGGTGTAGTCAGAGGCGTTACCTGAAATCAGGGAGGAATTTCCGCGGACTGAGAGGAATGCCATCCACAGAGGTGTGCTGGGGTCACTGAGGGTCTCGGAGTGGATGGTCTCGTAACGTTGCATCACCCTCACAGGTCGACTGACCTCGCGACTCCCTCCGTCCCGCAACGCTCTGCATGGACCAACGAACGGACACGCTCACAAACACATTGGTAATCGAAAAAAAACGTATGTTCACACACACACACCACACACACACACGCACGCACGCACGCACGCATGCACGCCCGCGCGCGCGCGCGCCGCACGCACGCACGCACGCACGCACGCATGCACGCACGCACGCACGCACGCACACGCACGCACGCACGCACGCACACACACACACACACACAATGGCTACTACCTATCTATCTACCTGCCTGCCTATTTCCTGCCTACCTACCTACCTGTCAAACTACCCACTTAGCTCAGCCTACCTACCTACCTACCTACCTACCAACCAATCTATCTGCCTACGTACCAATCTACCTGCCTGCCTCTACCTACCTACATAGCTACGTATCTACCTACCAATCGCTGCCTGCCTGCCTGCCTGTGTGCCTGCCTGCCTGCTTGCCTGCCTGCCTACCTACCTACCTACCTACCTACCTACCTACCTAGCTACTTATCTATCTAATCAACTGCCCGACCAACCAACAAACCAACCAACCACAACTCACTCACTTACTGACGAACTCACTAAGTCACAAGCTATCTTACTACCTCCCAGCCTGCATGCCTACCTGCCTAACGAGCAAACTAACTAACCAGCTAATTTTCTCACTCACACCCTAAGCCGCCAAACTTACAGAGACTATTTTCTGCATATGGCATCAAACACACTATCCTCCCTACCACAAACTATCTTCTGCCTTCTAGCCTACCGTCCTACCCCCTTGTCTACCAAGCAAGCCAACTGGGAAACTAGCTAACTAACACTCTTACTAGCGCCACTTAACAGAGATTATTTGATTTCCTGCAGATGGCGTCAAACACGCTGATCGGCTCCTTTCAACCGTTGGCACCCGGACAATTTCTTTCTTCTTTTTTTTAGCCGGTGCTGGGGAAAATGTCAAACAGAGGGATCAAGACCAGAGGCGTCTGCATCAAGACTGACCGACTGTGACGCCAAAGAGAATTTCTGTTTGCGTTTTGTGCATTTGTTTGTTTGTTCTGTCTCGCCCTCCCTGTTTCTCATTGGACTCCAGCACTGCAGTCCTCAGGAAGCAGTCAATATAAAGCCACCGTGAGGACACCTATCAGAGGAGTCCCCGCACTGCAGTCGAGTCACTGTGGTGGTCGTGTTCAGTGATGCCTGTTGATTATCTAGCGTACACAGAACACCACTCAGTAAGTCGATTGTCTGACGTGAGTAAGGCAAGCGCATGATGCTTGGCGTGTCAAAGAGATGGAATGAAATTTGGTACACGTAAAACAGAAATAAGTGAATGAAGGAACAACTGAAGGAATTATCAAATTACGACCCTCTCCCCAAAACACACAAAAAATAACAAAGCAGACAACCAAACGAATAAACATCCAAGTGAATAGACATACTCAATCATACATACATACACGAGATAACCTTTCTCAAACGAATTAATTTAAAAAAAAAAAGGTAAAAACATATGCAATAATACATACATACATGAGCAAAACATTCTGACTCATTTTTCTTAGAACGTCAGCTTTCTTGGTTTTTCTTTATCTCTCTTTTTCTTTCATCTTCATCATCTCCTTTCCTTTTCCTTTCCCCTCCTCCACCCTCGCTTCACCCACCCCCTCTCCTCCCCCTATCACTAACGAGCAGGTGCACATCATAATTTTCCCTCGTCATTTTCCTTCCTCTTTCGCTGTCTCGTCTCTCTTTGTCGTTATTTGTCTCAAGCATCCCTATCTCTATACCTGTCTTGTTGTCCCTTTTGTCTTTTCTTGCTCCCCCCCCCCCCCACCAAGAGTCCTGCTAAATCCCCATAATCACGTGCACAAACAGGTAGAGCGCATATATGCTCGTCGGCATGTGCGACTGATCTCACCGAGGAAGCCGCAGTAACAACAACAGCAAGTACGATAGCGACGACAATTATTACAAAAGAAAATGATGATGATGATGATGATGATGATGATGAATGATGATGATGATATCAATATTAATAATAGTAATAATGATAATGATAAAGATAACGTTTATTGCGACAACTATGCTTACAACTACAATAACAAAAACATCGACGTGATGATCATAACTATGATTACAACTAGAAGAACAAAGGGTGGTGTAATGATATAATACAACAGTAACAACGACTACGACAATGGCGACAACTATAGTTGCAACAACAACTACAACAACAACAAACAGCAACGAGAATGGCAACGACCATGATCATGACAAGAACGATCACAGTGACAGCGAACAGACGGCAATATCTATAATGACACCAACAGCAATGATGACGGCGACAACATTGATTACAACATAGACAACATGGATAATGGCGACATTCATGATTATAACAGAGCAGCGACAGTGAGGATAACGACCTGTATGATTACAACAATAACGGGCTAACACCATTGACAGCAACGGCTTGATTACAACAAAGACAACGATAATGGTGATGATTCTAATCTCAACAGCAGCACCGAAAATGATGATCGCCGCCCCTATAATTACATACATAGTAGCAGCAGCAATAGCGATATTGACCTTGAAGATTCCAACGACAACACCTACAACGATGATGATGGCGACGGCCATGAATACTAGAATAGCATTGACAACGACTTTGGTTATATCAACAACAGTCTCAAGAGACTGTTATGACATCAACAACAATGGCAACGACTTTGGTTACATGAACAACAGTTTCAAGGACTGTTATTACATCAACAACAATGGCAACGACTGTGGTGACATCAGTAACAATAGCAGCGACTATGATTACCTCAACAACAAAGTAATAACTACCATTACTAGAATACAAATGAAATGAAAACGACTATGATTACAATGACAATGGCAAGAATTTTGATTGCAACAATAACAATGGCAACGATTATGAGCACATCAATAACAATGGCAATGACGATGATCATGACAATAACAATGGCAACGACAATTATTACAACAAATAACAATGGCAACGACAATGATTACAACAATAACAATGGCAACGACAATGATTACAACAATAACAATGGCAACGACAATGATTACAACAATAACAATGGCAACGACTGTGATTACAACAAGAACAATGGCAATGACTATGATTTGAACAAGAACAATGGCAACGATTATGATTACAACAATAACAATGGCAATGACTATGATTATAACAATAACAATGGCAACGACGATGATTAATAACACTAACAATGGCAACGACTATGATTATATAACACTAACAATTGCAGCGACTATGATTATATAACACTAACAATGGCAACGGCTATGATTATATAACACTAACAATGGCAACGACTATGATTATAACACTAACAATTGCAGCGACTATGATTATATAACAATAACAATGGCAACGGCTATGATTATATAACACTAACAATGGCAACGACTATGATTATATAACAGTAACAATGGCAACGGCTATGATTATAACACTAACAATGGCAACGACGATGATTATATAACAATAACAATGACAACGGCTATGATTATAACACTAACAATGGCAACGACTATGATTATATAACACTAACAATGACAACGGCTATGATTATATAACACTAACAATGACAACGGCTATGATTATAGCACTAACAATGGCAACGACTGTGATTGTAATAACTGATCATGAATGACAGAGACCACATGATTACTGCAGCAACAACAACCACAACATAAATAATGACAGCGACGATGATTAAAACAGCAGCAAAAACAACGATGATGACGACGACAACGTTTAGCTCAGCAGAAGCAGCATCAACGACAAGGGCGACAACTCTTATGACAACAAGAACAACTAGGAAGACCACAACTATGATCAACGCAAGAACAAGAAGATGATGGCAACGATTATACCTGCAACAACAAGCACAACAGCGACGACTGTAACTACAACAATAACAACAACTATGATGATCACGACTATAATCAAAACAAGAACAGCAACGATTGATGGCAACGATTACAACAACAAACACAACAGCAACGACTAGGATTGCAACTATAACAACAATAACGACGACGACGACGACGACGAATATAATGATAATTACGAGGACTGTGATTACAACAACCAAGGCATTGACGTCCACCGTAACTGAACAACAACAACGATAATGGGTTAAAACAACTACAACGAATTTGAATATGAACTGATTGAAAGAACAACAATGTGTCTTGTCCTGTACTCTGTTTGTCTGTGTCCTTGGCGGTAACTAACACCCTCTCGTTCTAAATGGAACAATAATAACGTCGATCATGACCACTCTTAGTACAGCAACAGCAATTATGGCGACAGCCATAGTTTTTACAATGAATAATACTCTTTTGAT
>CM031600.1:10762908-10773413 GCA_018398815.1 Conus ventricosus | reverse complement strand
CCAATCTTTAATAGAAGTGTAACTTTTGGACTTGATGTTATCTTAGGGACGAGTCTGTCTCTGTGTTACTTAACATGTATGCACGTGTGGATCCCCTGGTGGCTTTGTCTGTGCCCTATCCTCTCTCTCTCGCTCTCTTTCTCTCTCTGTTGTTTCTGTTCTCTTTGTTTTTGGCTTTTTTTCCCCCAATGTTTTTGTTCTGTACTTTGTCAATTTTTGAAAAAAAAAATCTCCCGTACAAATAAGTTAACACATGGTACGGAAACTGTTTATGGTACCTGGTCAAAACGGCTGTTGACGCATAAATGGTGTGATTGGTACGCTGATATGAAGTGAAACGCTATGAATTTGTGTTAAATGTGTTGTTTTTGCAAGGAGAAAAATAAAAAAATTTTTGTAGTTTAGGCATTTTAAATATACTGATCAGAATGGAAGAGTCACCAGAGATCATCAGCAAGAGTGGCATGAGACCAGACATAGCAGTCCACTCTAAGTCAACCAAGCAGCTGATCATGATCGAGCTCACGGTGCCATATGAGAACAGAATGGAGGCAGCTCAAATCTACAAGACTGAAAAGTATGCTGATCTGGCAAACAGCCTGAGGAGAGAAGGCTATCAGGTCAAAGTCCTCACTGCAGAAATTGGAGCTAGGGGATTTGTAGGAACGTCTGCATACAGCCTCATGAAACAGCTCTCAGTTGCAGGGAAATTTTTTTTTATTTTTTATTTTATTTCACCAGGGTAATGAGATAAGCAAATTACATATGCTTTTTTCCACCCAGCCCTGGGAAAAAAAAAAAAGAACCCAATGGACAACACACAAGTCAATATGGCAACAAAGAGGAAAAAGTAAATACACCAGTCAACTTGCAAACTGTATGAAGTAACAGACTAATACTACAAAAGCAAACGACAAGATCGTGCAAGCATCCATATGCGAGAGAAAAGAAAGAAAGAAAGAGAGAGAAAGAGAGAGAGAGAGAGAGAAAGAGAGCGAAAGCGGGGATATGGGGTGTGGGCGGGATAGGGGAGGGGTGGGGGGTGGGTGGGGGGAAGAATATACATGTAAAGTACAAATACAAACGGGGAAACAAGAGTCAAATAGACTTGGATACACTCTATACATCAAATCACAAAATGCAATTGAGCGATATCATCAATGTAAAACATGTCAATTAGCTTAACCCATTATTGCTGTGGTTCAAATGACACGTGCAAGATTTCCGTCTAACACAGGCTTGTAATCGTACAGTATTTTATTTCTATTCACTGCGTCTTTTAATTGATTGGGAAGGAAAAACCAGAGCCCTGAAAGCAATGGCAGAAGCGGTAGAGAGAGGTGTTTCAAGCTGGATCTGGTCAAGGAGGAACAAAAGTGAACTTCATAAGGCTTAATTTCCCTACAAATATCAGGTGTCCCTGTGGCCAGTGGTTAAAGCGCGAGTCATTAAGTAGAAAATGAGCATGTCCAGAGGGTCATGGGTTCGAATCCCAGCCATGGCTCGTCCCAAGATGGGGGAAAAAAAGGGCAGCAGAGGGACATCCGGAGTCATGAACGGGTGTGGCCCAACCCCCCTAGAGTGTCAGGAGATAAGGGCCGAAACACTTGCTTGAAGGGGGCTTCTCTTCTGAGGACTCTCTGCTGCCACGCTCTCTACTGATGCATGGGTAAACCATTGACTTCCGGGAAATAGGGCCGGAGGACGTCCGGGGAAAGACCGGAGGACACTGGGAAGACCAGAACCAAGGGCTCTGTGGGCTGGCTCCCCACTTTGCCTTAAACATGTGGCTACTAAAACTAAAAGGAAAAGATGCTCCCAGGATTCACCGAAAGGGGGAGGAGAATGATGAATCCATCGGTGCTCAACCAATCACGACTGCAAATCCCAACGGACTATGAACATGGACCAATGGAATATCCATGTCTCTGTGGAAAGCGTTTCGCTACCACCCGTGGCATGAAGATCCACAGAACAAAGATGGGATGTGTGAAGACTCATCTGAATGAGCAGCAGCGCACTGCATCAGCAGATAAGACGTCGGAAAGACCAAGGCCAGGATTTAAACACAGTGCCAAGGACATCCACGCTGTTGGTTCGGATGAGGAATTTGCACAGGCCCCTCGATGCCAGGCGCCTGAAACTCAACCTGCCACGAGCAAACGAAACTGAAGATTGGGAGAAACTGGATGCAAAATCGTCCAAAGACTCGATGCACTGATAGGGAAAGCACCCTGGAACACAAAACTAGCCACATATGGGGACATTGTGTATGCCACATGTAGAGACGCCTATGGAGTAAAACTACCCAAAGAGAAAACACCTCCAAAGAAATCCAGACGCCAAGAAAAGATGGACAAGATCAGAGGTCCAAAAGAACAACCTCAAGAAGCAAATGAAGACCGCACTGCCAGCTGAAAAACAAGGCTTGGAAAAAACTGTGGGAAGACCTGAAAGAAAAACAGCGCCCTCAGCAAAGCGGAATCTGCGAGGAAGAGGAAGAGCAAAAAGAAGAAGACAAAGAGCGCTTCTTCAGAGACCCTTCCAGTTTGCCAGAACACTGTTTGAGCAGCCAAATCTGGGACCCTAAGTGTGGACAAAGGAGTTCTTGAGCAGCATCTGAGGAAAACATACTCCGACTCACAGAGCAAAGCACCACTCGACATTCAAGGTCTGGTGTGGCCAACCAACCCTGAGGAACAGTTCAATGGCAAGCCTCCAACGTTGGCGGAAATCAAGAAGGTGGTCGACAAGCCAGAGCCAAATCATCACCAGGGCCAAACGGAATACCTTACCAGCTTTACAAGAAATGTCCCAAGGTGCTGGAGTGGCTCCACAGGCTGCTGCGATCGGCTTGGAGAAACCAGAAGATCAGCGGCCAGTGGATGACGGCAGATGGTGTGTACATCCCCAAAGAGCAAAACTCAAGTGACATCAGCCAGTCCAGGCCAATATCACTACTGACGTCGAAGGGAAATCTTCTCTGTCATGGCAGCAAGGCTGACCAAGTACCTGATGGAAAACAAGTACTTGGATGTGTCAGTCAGAAAGGTGGCATCCCAGGCATGGCTGGCTGTGTAGAACACGCCACAATGATCTGGGACGCATCCAAAAAGCAAAAACAGAAAAGAGAGACCTGGACGTAGTGTGGCTTGATCTGGCAAACGCATATGGATCTGTGCCCCATGAGTTGATACAGTTGGCTCTTGAGATGTACCATGTGCCAAAGAACATCCGCGACATGCTCAGAAGTACTTCAATGGCTTCTCAATGCGGTTCTCTACCAAGGAGTACACAACTGATTGGATCAACTTGGAAGTGGGCATTGCAATGGGCTGTGCAATTTCCCCGATACTGTTCGTGCTGGCAATGGAACTCATCTTGAAAGCAGCAACAAACAACGCGAGACAAACAGACCTTGGCGATGGATACAAGATGCCTCCTCTCAAGGCCTTCATGGATGACACTACAGTGATTTCATCCAGAGAAGACGAGACACGTCATGTGCTGGAGAGGGTGGACGACATAGTTGCCTCATCCAGAATGAAGTTCAAGCCAAAGAAATCACGGAGTCTCTCATTGAGGAAAGGAAAAGTGGCCGAATCTGTGGTCTTCAGTGTTGCCAACCAGGCCATTCCAACAGTCACAGAAGAGCCAGTCAAGAGCCTTGGAAGATGGTATGATGATACGCTGAAAGACACACAAAGAGCAAAAGAAACCAAGCAGATGGCGGAAGAAGGCTGGAGACCATTGACCAGTGTGGGCTCCCTGGCAAAATACAAGGTCTGGTGTCTGCAGTTCATGCTGATACCAAAGTTCCTATGGCCTCTGATGATATACGACATCTGCACCAGCACAGTGGAGGCAATGGAAGCCAAAATCAACAAGTTCACAAGGAAATGGCTTGGGGTCCCACCCTGTCTGACTGACATCGCGCTGTACTGTCGCCAAGCAAAGCTCAAACTACCACTGAAATCCATCCTGGAGGAATACAAAGCAGGGAAGATCAGATTCAAAGCATTGCTGGAGGACTCAGGAGACAAGGCGGTTAGAAGCAATCAAGCCCCAGCTGAAGACAGGCAGAAAATGGAAAGTTCAAGAGGCGATGGATTCTGCAAAGAGAAGTCTCAAGATCAGAGAAATAACAGGACACACACAGACCAACAGACAAGGACTGGGGGTGACACAAACTGAATGGTGGTCAAAGGCCAAAGGAAAAGCCAAAGAGACATGCTGATTCAGGAGATGAGAAAAGAAGAAGACCAAAAAAGACTCCAAAAAGCAGTCCAGCAGAGCAGCAAGGGCAATGGACAACGTGGGAGAATGCACTCCAAAGAAGTCTAACTTGGAATGACATTTGGCACTGGCCTCTCTCAGGATCAGCTTCATTCTCAGATCTGCATATGACCTTCTGCCTCAAATGCAAACCTGTGAAGTGGGGAAAATAGACGATCCTGCATGCCCCCTTTGCCATGAAAAACAAACAGTGGAGCATGTTCTAAGCTCATGTAAAGTAGCCCTGGCTCAAGGAAGGTACACATGGAGGCACAACCAAGTGCTCAAAGAAATTGTACAAGTAGTCTGGGCTAGTACCAACACCACAAAAAAGGGAGAATCAGGACATCCAAAAGCACCCGCACATTCTTCCACGGCAGGATGGCAGCAAATCATGGCCAAGACACAACAGTAGCCACTCGAAACATGCAGGCAGAGTCTGCTGGACGGGGGCAGATGACTGGGAGTGCACTGCAGACCTCCCAGAATGGAAGAGTCACCCAGAGATCATTCAGCAAAGTAGTGGCATGAGACCAGACATAGCGTCCACTCTAAGTCAACAAGCAGTGATCATGATCGAGCTACGGTGCCAATATGAGAACAGAATGGAGGCAGCTCAAATCTAAAGATGAAAAGTTATGCTGATCTGGCAAACAGCCTGAGGAGAGAAGGCTATCAGGTCAAAGTCCTCACTGCAGAAATTGGAGCTAGGGGATTTGTAGGAACGTCTGCATACAGCCTCATGAAACAGCTCTCAGTTGCAGGGAAGGAAAAAACCAGAGCCCTGAAAGCAAATGGCAGAAGCGGCAGAGAGGTGTTCAAGCTGGATCTGGTCAAGGAGGAAAAAAGTGAACTTCATAAGGCTTAATTTCCCTACAAATATCAGGTGTCCCTGTGGCTCAGTGGTTAAAGCGCGAGTCATTAAGTAGAAAATGAGCATGTCCAGAGGGTCATGGGTTCGAATCCCAGCCATGGCTCGTCCCAAGATGGTGGAAAAAAAAAAAGGGGGCAGCAGAGGGACATCCGGAGTCAGAACCGGGTGTGGCCCAACCCCCTAGAGTGTCAGGAGATAAGGGCCGAAACACTTGCTTGAAGGGGGCTTCTCTTCTGAGGACTCTCTGCTGCCACGCTCTCCACGAGTTTCTTTATATATATATATATTATATATATATATATATATATTATATATATATAAAGAAACTAGTGATATATACACACACACACACACACACACACACACATATCTACATCTATTCCATCTGTGTGTGTGTGTGTGTGTGTGTGTGTGTGTGTGGTGTGCTCAATAGTAAGGAGGAAGGAATGAAGATTTTAAGAGTTGAAGGAAGGAAGGAAAAGAGAAAGAAACACAGAGGGAAGAAAGAAAATAAGGAACAAAAGGAGGAAAAACCAAAGAGGACAAAAGGCTAATACGACAACAGCAAGACGACGACGATGATGATAACGACGATTACGAAGACGATAATGGTCATGTGATGATGATGACGACGTCGAAAGAAGAAGAAGAAGAAGAAGAAAAGGAAAAGAAGAGAAGAAGAGAAGGAGGAGTAGGAGGAGGAGGACAGGGAGGAGGAGGAAAAGGGGGGGGGGGGGGGGGGGGGGGGGGGGGGGGAGAGAATCAGTAAAAAAGGGGGATGCGGGAGATGAGGAAAAGACAGGATGGACAAGAAGAAAAAACAAAGGAAACGAAAGCCAACAAAAGGGAAAATCAACTAAGAAGGAGACCAGAACCGAAAAGAAGGAACAGAGCCACTGGATACCCGAGGAGTACAGGGCGGGGCGGCAGAATGAGAGAGAGGAGAGAGAGGAGAGAGGGAGAGAGAGGAGAGAGAGATGGAGGAGAAGGAGGAGAGAGAGAGAGAGAGAGAGAGAGAGACAGACAGACAGGCAGAGAGAGAGAGAGGCAGACAGGCAGACAGGCAGACAGGACAGACGAACAGACAGACAGAGAGATGAGAGAGGAGAGAGACACTGACACTGACACTGACACTGACACACTTTTATTGCCATTAGCGAAAGGCCCTGTTGGCAAGGGGGTTTCATGTCATATCTAGCCACAGCGACTAAAACGGAAACAAATGCAAGACTTCCCTCATGATGTTACAACTTTCTATACATATAACTTACAAAAAAGGATCAATAAAACAAGCACCCATCCATCCATACGACTCCCCCCCCCTCCCTGCACACACACACACACACACACACACACACACACACACACACACACACACACGGGCGCGTGCGCGCGTGCGCGCACGTGCACGTGCATGCACGCACACACAGTATACCATTCACATAGACTATCAGGACACATTAAGTGATTACTACTGAGCCAAGGCAACATTAGGCAAGCGGTTATCTTTCTCATTCGTTTATTTTCTTTTTACGAAAAGTGCTAGCTTCAGCGACATACTTCGCAAATTCTATCATAATGTTTTCGTTTCCACTTGATAAAATCGCTACTAAATCTTTCTTTGAGCAACTGATTCACTGAAAATTTTACAACCACTGCGGATATTGGCATATGCGGGACAATCAAACACAAAATGCACTTCGTTCTCAACACTGGCTCTTTGTCTACACATTTGGCAAGATTTATTATTCGATTTCTCGAACCATGTTTGGTTTGCACTAAGACCGAGCGTTCTGGTTCGAAATTTTGCTAAGCTATATTTATGCCATTTATGCGTTACAATTGTAAGATACTTCTCTGCTTCGAGATTACTTTTAAATGAGAGAAACCAGTCGTATTTATCATTTCCATCCATGCCAGCATGCCAGTTTTGTTTATACGTACAAATTAAGCGGTCCCTGAATTCAGAAATAAATCTTGCTTCGTTACCGACTCCTTGTGACAACCAAACTATGCCAAAGCCATTCTCTGTCAATATTTTCTTAATACAGGAGGCCCAGTTAATATTTCCATTTTTCATGTTGCAGCATGAGCATTTCGTACGCCTGAGCACACAGTCTGGTTATTGGTAGATTTACTATTTCAGCCAATATTAACACATCTAACCCAAGTTATAATAAACAGAGGGTATCGCCCACTTTCGCCATAAACATTTTATTTGATGCGTGCAGGGTACGTGGATGATACGCTTTATCGCATAGGTATGAACTTTTCCATTTGGCTATTATCCAACATACCCAGACTTCTGATGCATATGTCAAAATAGGCTGTATCTGAGAATCGAATAATTTCAAAATAAATTTACATCATTGCAGTTCAATTTTTTCATAGTCCTCAGAATATCCATGACGCCTTTCTTTCCCTTTCTGCACATCTCAAGCCAGCACTTGCTCAGCTTAATTTTGTGTGAAGAACATCCCAAGGTATTTATAGCTACTTGTCACTCTAATTTCTACTCCACCATAAAACCATCTTTCATATTTTGATAAGTAACCACCATTTCTAAAAACCATTACATTAGTTTTTGTTTAAGTTCACTGTTAATTTTAACCTGTCTGATTCCTTTTCAATGTGTCTAATTGATTCTGCAAACCAATAGGGGTATCTGCTAGGAGGATAACATCATCAGCGAAAAGCATTAGAAATAAGTCAGCAGCACCAGGTAACATTTGTATTCCTGTTTCCCTCTCCCCGATATCTCTATCGCTAATTCATTTATAAACAATGTAAACAGCAGTGGGCTAAGCAGACACCCTTGTTTCACTCCCCGTGGGCAGCTGAAATAATAGGTGTAAGTACCTTTCTCTCGAACACATGCCAGGACAGACTCATACATTCCATGAACAGCTGCATACAACTTCCCATTTACACCATTTTTCCTCAGAATATACCACAGAACATTTCTGTTGACTGAATCGAAAGCTTTCTGGAAATCAATAAATGCAACATACAATCTGGATTTTGTTAATAAGTATTTTTGTACTAAAGCATACAGTGTAAATATATGATCTATTGTACTATATTGAGATCGAAATCCAGCCTGCTCTTCCATTATTTTCTCTTCCCTCTCTGTCCATGCCTTTAATCTTTTGTTGAGTATATGTGTATATATTTTACTAATAACACTCGTCAGTGCAACACCCGATAGTTATCAGGATTGTTACTGTCACCTTTCTTGTGAAGAGGAAACTATTATGGATTTAGACCAGATTCTGGAAAGATTCCCTTATCAAACACAGAGTTAAAAAGACTAACCAAGAAATCAACTACAACAGAGTTAGCAATTTAAACATTTCTCCCACTACTTTGTCTGGTCCAGCACTTTTTCCACATTTGATGTGTTTTATACTGTTCAAGACCTCATTTCTTGTTATCTGGTCATTAAACAGTGGTTCATCAGCACTTTGTTCGTCACTATCTATATCTACACTCAAATCTTCACAATCGTTATCAAATCCATTGAATACACTGTAGAAATGTTCATACCATTGCTGCGAGGTTATTTCATTGTAAATAACTGGTTTTCTACTGATCGATCGAATGGTAGACCAGAACAATTTGGGGTCGTTAACAGATGCTTTCAATTTATTAATTCGTTTTTCATCAAATTCTTTCTTTTTCTCTTTTTTCAGTAAATTATAGTCTCTCCTTTCCCTGACATAAGTTGCCTTATGTTCTTTTTTCAGTGTTATAGATTTGACTCTTTGATATCGTTTCAGACACCTCTTCACAACTTTTTTCCTATTCTCGCACTCACCATCAAACCAATCGCTCTCTTCTTTCTTGTTCTTCCCCTTGGTCCTTACCTATACACGCTGCTGCACTATACAAGCTTTCACAAAATATTCTAAACAGTGTTGATATCCACATCAAGATACTCTGTTGCTTCGTCACAGCACTGTTTGAACTCATCTGAATCTAATTCCTCCTTGTAAGTCTCGGCGTGTTCTTCAGACCAAATAAAGCGCTCTTCTGTATGAAATACTGGATGTTCTTCTTTTACATTAATATTACCTATTTTCCATTTTAATTCTACAGGTAAATGCCAGGAAAATAAACAATCGCCAACCTTCATTCTGCAGTTTCTCAGTAAATTTTTAGTGACAATGAAATAATCAATTAAGCTACTGCCATTAGGTGACACAAATGTAAACTCTCCTTTCGAATCATCATGGTATGTACCATTCAAAATTTCTAAGTCAAACATAAAACACAAATCTAACAAAGATTTACCAAACTTATTTACACACGAGTCTTTAGAGCAGCGCTTTAACACATCATTCCATCATCATTTTCATGATCATCTTCAGTACAACAATCTTCATAATATAAATCATCACCATCATAGACATCAATATTATAATCACCCTCACCAGCAAATCACAATCATCATCATCATCGCTATCATCTCCAGGTGTTGAAATTTGACCTATGTCTCCAGTTTGGGTTGTTGACGTCCTGTCCGTGCATTGGAAATCACCACATAGTAGGATATTTACATCGTTATTGTCTGTGATTTCTAACATGTTATCTTCAAGAATCACGATTCCATGAGAGAGAAAGAGGAGAGAGAGAGAGAGAGAGAGAGAGAGAGAGAGAGAGAGAGAGAGAGAGAGAGCGAACAAAACGAATGATTTAATGAGGTAAGCTTACAAAGCCCATTCTCATGCAGGGGTGACGATGGGGGTGGGGGTAGGGGCGGGGGTGGGGCTGTTCGAAAATGAATGTCAAGGACTGCACACAAACAATGAAAGTCAGAAAACAACATGGCGATGAGGAAATCATATCACGAAAATAATTAACAAACTTCGAACACCGATCTGATTGTGGAGAGAGAGAGAGATAGATAGACAGAGAGAGAAAAAAAAAAAAAAAGAGAGAGAGAGAGAGAGAGGAGAGGAGAGAGAGAGAGGAGAGAGAGGAGGAGAGAGAGAGAGGAGAGACAGACAGGACAGAGACAGAGAACAAAGGCAGAGAGACAGAGAGACAGAGAGAGAGACGGACACAGAGACCGAGATACAGACAGACAGAGAGAGACAGAGACAGAAAGACAGACATCGTCAAAAAGATGGCGGATAAGTGAATTTGTGCTGTGCGCGCTCTCCATTCAGTGTTTGATTGCTGTGTAGTTCGAGTGGTTTGGATGTCGAAGAGCGGTGTATTAGAGCTGTGATGAGACTGTGGATGTTGCGATGTGTTGTCTGACTCAGGTTGGTACCGTGATTCGACTCAAGGACTGTGTTTGTTTTCCATCATTCTGCAATTCTTCGACTTTCATTTTGTTTTGGGTGTGTCA
>CM031600.1:10752908-10755408 GCA_018398815.1 Conus ventricosus | reverse complement strand
TCCCCCCACCCCCCACTCTCACCTCTCCTGCACCCTGTCCTTCCTTTCTCCTCCCTAATAGGGCCTGTATTCGCCGCTACAGTTTCAAGGCATCGACGTGCTGTTGAATAAGCCCGCACAGTCAGACGCCATTTCGCCCGCCACAGTTAGCGAGAGTTGTCACTCTTTGGTCGAAGCACGCGCTATTGCCGCTCAAAAATTGAAAGTAGCTTTTGAATGAGGCTGGGCACAGTCAACAATACATAACGAAGAAGCAGGATAACTCTTGCTCCCATGATGAAATAACCAGACGCCCGTTGCTCCAAACGAAGGCTGCTTACAACACCAAATCGCCTTGCAGAAATGACAGCACAGACCAAACTGAACAAACAGGATGTTCCACGCCCGCCCAAATACCTCGTACCTGACACATCTAAACAGCAACAACAACCACGAGAAATAAACAAACACGTATTAACATTGATTCAGGACTGGCACAGCTTTTTTCAATCTCGAATATATTCAAACGAACACGCAAACGAACAGTAACCAATACAGGTAACCGTGGTTTGACTGGTATGAAAGGAATTCCTGAATGAGGCAGGGAACAGTAAACATTACGTAATGAACAAGTGGGGTAACTCTTGCTCCCCATGATGAAATAAAACTGACAGTCCTCATTTCCCAGTGACTGTGTGTATGGGCGGATACGTTGGGGATAGGGGTGGGGTATCGTGACTAGGTGTGTAGATAAGACGAAATGGCATCACATCTTGGTATAATCTACCCCCAGACCCATTCCTCATTCTACGTACCTCCTCCCTCGCGAAAAATAACCAGCTCTCTTGCAAACGAGTTTATCGTCAGCGTTTCATCTGAAAACAAAATATCTATTATTTCTATACACTAAACCCTACGCACCATATTCTACACACACACACACACACACACACACACACACACACACACACACACACACACACACACACACACATATAGAATACTTTTTTTTTGGGGGGGGGGGGGCGCAAGAGGTCTACAAACATTAGTTGAAGCCTGGGTTTTTTTAAAAATATATATTTGTTTACTAATATTACTTGAAGCCTGTTGTTTACTAACATTACTCGAAGCCTGTTGTTTACGATAGTCGGTCATGCTTCGT
The DNA here is from genome assembly GCA_018398815.1 of Conus ventricosus. Classification (NCBI taxonomy): domain Eukaryota; kingdom Metazoa; phylum Mollusca; class Gastropoda; order Neogastropoda; family Conidae; genus Conus; species Conus ventricosus. Next base: position 10,754,267 of record CM031600.1, on the reverse strand, counting down.
CCCGCTGTTTTCAGATATCTCCCAAAGAGACAGAACCGCAAAAAAAAAAAAAAAAAAAAAAAAAAAAAAAAAACCAGACAGACAGACAGCCAAGCATGCCAAGAGGGTCGCAACCACCACTATTCCGCTCTAGACCACTAATAAAACCGTCAGGTGTACCTGACTCCTCGTTGAAACAATCTCTTCCAATTAGGTGAAAGAACTCGGCCGGATGGTAATCAATAATGTCGTGATTTCCCTCCGCCCCCCCCCCCCCCCCCCCCCGCCTTCCCCTGCTTCCTCCCCTCCCCCCTGCCATCACCCTTCACCTCCACCCTGCTCCCCAGTCAGCACGGTCGCCCTCACCGGCATCCTAATAAAGGGCAATAACAATCCGCTAGGGTTTGACCGAGGGGCCAGACAGGTAGCCAGACGACCCACACAGATAAACCTGATTTCCCCCCTCCAATCCACTATTTGAAAGGAACAAGCCGAGAAGGATTGGGCAAGCTCTATACAGGCCACCAGACGGCCACTGAGTGCGAGAGAGAGAGCGAGCGAGAGAGAGCGAGAGGAGAGAGAGAGAGAGAGAGAGAGAGAGAGAGAAGAGAGAGAGCGAGAGAGAGAGAGAGAGCGAGAGAGAGAGACAGAGACAGAGACAGAGAGAGAGACAGAGAGAGAGAGAGAGAGAGAGAGAGAGAGAGAGAGAGAGACAGAGGGAGAGAGAGACATAGAGAATGAGAGAGAGAGAAAAAGAGTGAGAGCCACACACACACACACACACACACACACACACACACACACACACACACACACACACACACAGCGAAAGAGTTAGAGAGAGAGAGAGAGAGAGAGAGAGAGAGAGAGAGAGAGAGAGAGAGAGAGAGAGAGAGCAAGAGAGGGAGAGACAGACAGGGAGAGAGAGAGAGAGCAAGAGAGGGAGAGAGACAGGGAGACAGGCAGACGGACGGACAGACAGACAAAAATCAGTTAGAGAGAGAGAGAGGCAACAATACAGAGAGAGAGAGAGAGAGAGAGAGAGAGAGAGAGAGAGAGAGGGGGGGAGAGAGAGAGAGAGAGAGAGGGGAGAGAGACAGCAAGAGAGGAGAGACAAGACAGCAAGAGAGGGAGAGACAGAAGGGAGACAGGCAGACAGACGGACAGATAGACAGACAAAATCAGAGAGAGAGAAGAGGAGAAGAGAGAGAGAGAAGAGAGAAGAGAGAGAGAGAGAGAGAGAGAGAGAGAGGCAACAATACAGAGAAGAGAGAGAGAGAAGAGAGAGAAAAGAAAGAAAGAGAGAGAGAGAGAGAAGAGAGAGAGAGAGAGAGAGAGAGAGAGAGAGAGAGAGAGAGAGAGAGACAGACAGACAGAGAG
>CM031600.1:10732908-10747908 GCA_018398815.1 Conus ventricosus | reverse complement strand
ACACTATTTAAAAAAATGTGCCCCTGGTTTACAGTAGCATACCCCCCGCTTACGGTGGCGTGCTCCCTGTTTACATTGCAGGTGTGTCTCCGGCCAAAAAATTAATACTGCCGCATTCCCTCCCTACCCCCACTCCTTCCTGCCCAGCTTGCTCGATCGCGCCATATTACATCAGCCAACACTGCCCGCGTGGCGGCGCTGTCACAGCCTGGCCAATGAGCGGCCGCTCACGACTAGGTTAACCCACACATTCTTCCACTGACTGTCGGGCAAGCAGGACGCGTTTTACTGCGCTGTGGATGTGTAACCGGTTTACTGAAGAACAGAATTGTGTATCTTGAAGGGTTGTTGGCTCGTTGAAGACAATATTGTTGACAAAGATACAGCTAGTTTTAATACGTGTGGCAGAAAGACGCGGTGTTTTTTCAGTGAAAAAGGTGTTTGTAAGGCCTGCTTACAAACTGCGACCAAAAAATCAATAATCGAGGCTGTCACGTGACAAGACCGGTTCTGCTAGACTGTCAGGTGTCACTCCCCCTTTGTGGCCGCCACGTTAGCAAGACCTGTGAAGGTGTGTGGTGTAGTGAGAAGATATTTACCGGGTTTTGTGCAGGTTGGTTTTGTTTATATAATATTTTGATCATGGCAGAACAAAGACAGTGGGAGATTTCAAAGCTGACAATACTTGACGAGCATTTTTGGAGTAACCATGCACAATTTGTTTAGTGCTTTGGATGAGTTGAGAGCGCAGGCCCCATCATCCAAGTAAGAAACAACCCGCCTTCCCTAAACCACAAAAGAAAGCTATCTGATTTGTATGGAGAGCAAGCAAAAAAACAAAGAGGCACAGAAGAACTCCCACCAATACTTGAAAACGAAAAGAGGTTGATGTGGAAGACAGTTAGGAAAGAAGTTATCGTTTTTGGGGCAGAGAAATAACGTCAATTAGCTGCTGCTAATGATAAACTGAAGGAGGGTGTATAGGCAGCTTCAAGGCAGGAAGCTACAACAATGTTTTTAACTTGCAAATATGGTCGGCTTTTTAGAAACAGACCTTCAAGGCCTTTTCACAAGAAAAAACAACGTGGAGCGCATACTCAAAAATGGACTGATGTGGTTGAGAGCAATGTAGGGATATCCCACTTCATATTCTCTATCCATATGAACCTAAGGAGAGATTGCACGTTTGTTGAATCCCTATGCCTAAAAGTTTTCTACAGTTGGTCTTTCTTTCATAGAAGTCTACTCTATGAGGAAGGATTTGTATTTAATGTATTTTCAAGCAGTGAGGGAGATTAGAATTATTGGACTACTCCTGTACAAGAACCATTCAACTCCAAACATAACACTCCTCTCAAAGTCCGCAGCAGTGAGAGAGACAAGCGCTCTACCCTAGAGCGGTCAAAAGGTCCACAGTGGCACGCTGTTTACTTTCCGCTCTCTACCTAGCGCAGTTCAAAGGTCACAGTGGCAAGCAGTTTATTTCATCGCACTAACCCTAAGCGGTAACTCAAAGGTCACAGTGGCACGCCGTTTCTTTCAACGCTCACCGCTTCACCCTAGAGCGGTCAAGTTATCAGAGTGAGATCAGACGTTTTATTGCTGCTTTGCCGCTTTGCTGTCTACGCCCCCTGTTACAAACTTTTAGGCTGGCCAAATCAAGTATTTTTCTTACTTTAAAAAAAAAAAAAAAAAAAAAAACACTAGGTAACTCTGCCAATGCCATTCCCAAGCCTGGATGTAAAAAGAGAGGGGTTGGATAAACTTTTTTTGTGCCACTTGGCGTCTGCTTTGAACTTTCCAACAAAAGAGCCAATGCTGACAAAAACGCAAGCACTGTCCTTGCACCAATGGTGTTACACAGACAAATAAAAGAAGCTCTGTGTACACCACACACACTCCTATACTTGGAGTCCCACCCCAAGTCACCCCCAAGTGACTTAATTAAGTTTTTTAATTAATCACCCCAAGTTACATAATTAAGTTTTTAATTAATACTTCAAGTTCTTATAAGTTCTTGATTAAGTTTTATAATTAAGTTTTTACTTAAGTCAACTAAGATCATAACAAGTCATCCTCTAAGTATCAACCAAGTTCTTTATTTAAGTTATCTTATAATTATCAAAAAAAATACAATCTATGTTTTATCTAAATAGAAAATGCCTTATTGAGAAGTACACACAGCGCCTCAAAAAACAAACGCGTCATCGTTGAGGATGTCTTGCTCAGCGTTCTCTGCATAGATCTTAATGAATTTTTTAACATCCGAAGCAAACCGCATTGATTATCAATTTCTGGTCTAATGGAAATGTCCTATTTAAAGACTCCATGTCTTTATTTATTGACCTTATTATCATTTTATAATACGCCCATGATCTATTTTTATTAAAAACAAATATTTAAAATTAAGTTTCTTAAAATAATATTCCATTTGAAATGGATCAAAACCGAGGCTTTGTTATTGGGCGGTTTTGGCGTGCTGGGTTTGTCCTTTCCTACTGTATTTACACGTTTCAGATTTTTTTGATTGCATTTTGTTTTTGGTTTGCCATTGTTATATATTTTATAACAGTAATAACCGCCCCAACAGCAGCAATGGCGGGCCCGCCAAAAATGGCCAACAGTTTTAAGTTCAATATTCAAGAAGACTTTGGGTCCCTTGTACACATGTAGTTTTATAGCTGCATTGTATTAACTTGTTCTGGCGTTGGCGGTGTTATGTTTTCATGATGAGTCATATTCCTGTAACATTAATTTTTTTTTGTCTGTTCCACTCTGCTATATTCTTCCTGCTTCAACACGCCCAGGAATTTTTAATGGTCTCCACTGATTTCCGCGTTTTCTGCTGATTTTCAGGCTTGGTTACATTTTCTCCACCTGATTTCAATTGTTTCCTGGTTCTGAATGATTTTCCAGCTGCGTTCATTGTGAAGGGTAACGAAATCTATATGATTAAAAGTTATTCATCCATGATTAAGGCGATAACAATGTTCCAAATTTTGTAGTATAGATCACATCCTAGAGACTCAAATGACTTTGTTATACAACTGGATCTTGCTTTAAATCAACGTAAGATCTGTTCAGAATCAATGGGCAGCAATCTACTGACTAGGTTTAGTGTACAAAACTAAGAACCGTTTGCCCCACATCTGTTTAGACCATTCTAGACCCCAGCTGCGCTTCATTCCTGTTATGATACTTAAAAATGTCTTGCGTTCGACAATTCTGTTGAATCGGTTCTAATGCAGAATTCAGTTCCGAGAACTTTTGTTTTTTTCCACATGCTGCCAAAGAATACAAGCCTCTCCTTATTGGGCATAATAGCTTGGACATCAACTGGTCATTCATAAGTTCCAGGAAGGTTTAGGGCTGCCTTGTAGCTGTAGTAGATCATTCACAGTTCATGTTTTTTATAAAATTCTAATTATTTAATTTTATAAAAATGAGCAACCGAACAAACTGATACCAACCTTGTATAACCATTCTGCGTGTATTGGAGGTCTAAGTTAGTATACACACGCATGGTAAAAAGCTAGTTAAGACTTAAACCAGCAGATCTGGCAAACTAGACTTTGATGATTCAGCAAAGCTGAAAGCTATCATTGCAGCTTCGTAGCCACGAAAGATTTTCTAGACAAGCAAGGAATAATTCCAGCCGACAGTAAAATATGGAAATAAAAAAAACATTTATAAAAAATGGCTTCACATCGTAATGGATTGATAGGTGGTTGGGGCGCTTGAGTGTGATGCGCTTGCTATTTATAGCGAAGGTAATTTCGCGTGATAGTAAACTGCGGATGACGGCGAGAGAAAAAGACATAACAAAGCTATGGAGGAAACTAGCAGCTGCACAAGACCGCCTATGGAAAAGCAGAGACATGAAGCATTTAATTTTATTAAATGACACACTGAAAACACAGTGGGCCATGCAGCTTTACCATTTTAAAAATGTTGAGCAAGCAAAAAAACAATATTATCTTGTACCAGGCAAACCAATCAAGACCTTGCCCCCACCAAAATTCAGTGACTTTTATAACCATCAGAAAAACAAAAGATGCAAGAATCGTTGTTTATTGTCAGTTGGTATGGACCGTTGTGTATTTGTTGCACTAATATTGGCTGAAATAAAATGAACAAAATCTATAATTCCCAAAAGGAATTTGGAAGGGAATAACAGCCAATCAAAAGCTAAGCCAAGCAGCGGGAGTCAGTGAACAAACAGCAAAGGAATGGTTTTATCTAAACAAGCGATATTGGCAAATTTATTTACCGTGCACCTAGACGAATACAGATACCACACTTTTCAACACAACGCCAAACGACACCCATCAAATGGATCATCTATATTACCACTGATAGGATTAGACGAAAAAGATTTAAGTACGCACTCACAAGTCATTGACGTAGCTTCAAGATACAAAGAATGCGGAACCATTAACACAAACGAGTGCTCTGCTGTTGCTGATGCTATACAACTGATATACCAACGGGCCCCATAACTTACTCCTCGCATGATTCAAGTTGAATGATGGAAAGAATTTAAGGCCCAAGTGAATCAATTATTAGTTAAAACACAGAGTTACAATTAGAAGAGGCATTCCGGGAGTTTCACACAGAGTCACAGCGTTATGTTGAAAACTTTAAAACAACCAGTTTATGCCGAAAGACTTTTTTATCCTACCATATCTCAGAGAGCTGGATTGCAATTCTCGCAACACAGAATGGTTTAGAAGACTGCCCCAGTTTTGCGCCATGAATAATGAAAGAAATATTTTTTAAAAAGCCTAAAACCAGTACAATCAACAAAAAACAAAACAAAAATGTTTTGCTGAAGACGCCAGTACACCCACAACTATTGCCATTTGGTTTGAAAGTAAGGTACCTTTATTACCGGGAAGAAGCAGAAAAGGGACACTCGCATCAGGGCAACCGATCAGTTGGAGTGTTTGACGCCATATGAAAGAAAAAGAAATAGTAAAGATGAATCCCGCCCGTGGTAGGATTTTCGGGAGGAAACTGGACACAACAAAACAACCAGCTCCTCAAAGATCTTTTGTGAAAGAAGAACTGCAGATAATCCGCCAGACACAGTTCCGCTTTAATTAATTTACGTCACATATTTTGGTTCAAAATGGAAGGCCAAAATGAAGCGCGAACCAACAATATGGTAAAGGAAGAGACCTTGAAAATGATACGGGAATCATTACAGGCGTGGTAATAGCTATTAAGGAAACATTTTATGAGGATTATAATCAATGCATGCTAAATTCATCCAGATCACCTCCAACTCAAACCCCAAATTGGGAAAAAGAATATCTTGAAATCATAAAAAAAATTCGAACGCATCAAGCAAACTGAGAAAAGATTTAAATAGAATTGGCTGAAGCTATGATTGATCTTATATAAAAGTTATAAAACTATAAACCCCCCTGTTTTATGGCGGTCCCTCCAGAGCACCGATAGCATATGAAAACTCCGATTAACAAACAGCCCGCGTTTTGTGTTTATGTTCTATCAACTGACTTTCTTGAGTACAACTGTTTGTGTTGATCTCATGTAGAATTAGATCGGCAGATTTACGTTGTCATGATGAAAAGTCTTATTGCCAAACATGCTTCATTGTATTGTTCATGTGAATGATTGACTGCACACAACGCTGGCGGGAAATGCCTTTGGCTTTCTTAATGCATTTCTCCTGGCTCGAAAAAAACTGTACATTTTGGACCTTAAACACAAACTCCTTGATGCACCTTCCAGATTAATTCTTCCTTCCTACTTATCCTAAACCTTCAAGAGTTAGTAATTGAATGCAAAGGTGGAAGCGGGAGGATAATCGGACGTGTCGCACCATCCACCGCGTCCTTTAGCCACTTCGATTTCCATGACTTTATAAATATCTTCATAGGAATATCTATAACAAACAAACTGTATCTTGTAAAGTACTCTGGACTCAGATAGCGAGGGCTAAAAGTATTCATAAAGAGACTCTAACATCAAAAGCTTTGATAATTCTAAAACAGTAAACCCAATAAATAAAGGTTGACTAATTGACTTTCTTTATTCATATTATGCCAAAAAGCTGATCATGAAAATCTTCTGAAGTCCTGATAATATGGTTTTGAAGTCAGCTTAATGTCATCATTCTCCTCTGGTGAACAATCATGACATCTTTGCGCTTGTGCGGATTCTCCCATAGTACATTTCCAACACAGCTGTTGTTTTCATCCACTTGAATAAAAGTCTATGTTCTGAAGCAACTGTGGATTTAGTTCTGAGATCAGTGTTTCATCATGATGTATGGTTTCGGGATTAAGCTGTTTCTGATCCAAAAGCAATTATAGACGATGAACTGCTGTCAACTCAAACCATTTCTAAATAAAATAGTAGAAGTCTGAAATGACCACCATAATTTTTATTTTGCCCCGAAGAGTTGGGCACCAGTTTAGGTGGCTCTCTTGGATGCCTATCTTTATAGCATAATCTGGCTGCTCATGGAGTCATATGTAGGTCATGGGCGTTCATGAGGATATATCTAAAGTCAACTTCTAGAATGAAGCCGCGCTGTTGATCAGGCGATTCAAGAAAGAGACTGCCCATCCACTTTAATGCCTTTTGAATATTGTTCGGATCACCGCCTGCGAACATTTTAAAGTTGCGTAAATGGAAGTGATTGCGCCATAAGCCCAGCCATACAGAATGTTTAGCATCTAAATACGAAAAGATAGTTAGACCCTTATTACTTTCGGATCATAGTCTCCACAGTATTTTTTGTTTGCTTGACATAATGATGCGGACGCCATACTAATTACCTCCACGGCAAACCGTTTCAATCATCTGAATCATTGTTAGGTCAGACAATAAATCATCTTACTCCAGTAAACTTTAGAAACGTCCCAACTCATTCCCAGGCGCAGAAATGTAATGCGCGTGATCCAAGCTATACTGTTATCATGCAGGTTCTTTCCTATAGTTTTCAAAGACGTCCCGCCAACAAACATACATCTGCCTCAAGTATGAGTCATGATAGTCTCCCATCGGTTTAACAATCTATCTTCTGCCCGAACGACATCTGAGCAGCTGGTAATCATGAATCACTGATGTCCTTCCTCAGAGACCTAGAAAATAACGCGCCTTTAGGAGGAAGTGTGTCTTCATCAAACCTTTCCAACTGTTCAGTACATCTCATAAGGGTAACACCCTTTCAACAACGTTGGTCAAAATATTCTTCTGATTAATCGGCAGGAACTTTAAGGACATAGCCATGACTCTAATGAACCCATCATGTGTGCATAGAGTCAAAAAAAGACATGAATATTTAGATTAAGGCACGATGTTACTTTCTGATGACTGTGCAATGCATGACACCCTGAAGGCATCCGACCACTGCATTCATTATAAAGATAAGTCGTAACCTTCGCAAAGTTGTGAAAGAAGAATGGGGCATGCTTCCATGTCTTAGGATCAAAACTTTAGTTATAAGATTGCTTTTACTGTGTGCTGCACCTCTGAACTTTCCACAAATGTGATCATGGTCTCTTACTGTGTATTCTCTCTCGATGAGAGACCTTAACCACAAATCCAACAGTGAGTGTCATGCGTCTACAGTTCTTGTTGCTTCAGGCGTCATTATGATATCAGAAAAAATTTAGATTATTTAGAACAGTCATTACGCACTTGCTGCATGCGCGTAAAAATCTTCTAGCCGCATTTGGCCTGCTGTGATAATTCTGGTGCTGCATGGGCGCGCATCCACCTGACAACAATGAGGCAAAATGAACAAATCCTGATGATTAATCATTAAGACTGTTTTCGAAGTTTTTGGTGGCGCTGGCCCTTCATACTGAACAATGAGCGATTCGAAGTCTGCTAAACAACAGATGGAGAATTTTGCATCCGTTCCAGTTACTTAAAACTACCTTTAAGATCCCAGGAGGGTGGCGTAAATTAGTTTTCTGTATTACAGTCTAAAGAACTATTAACAATGTTTCTTATGTACCGCTCGCGGTTGAACAGAATGGCATACTTGTTGAAACATTTTCCCTACAGAAATCTTGTTTGTCCAGATCTTATGAAGTATGCTAGCATTAACTACACATTGTGTTCGTATCAATGTTAATGTGCGGTAGCCCTTTTGGCGAAGACATTAGGAGTAAGTCACCATGATTTGTTGTCTGGTTCGCCTATAGTTGGGCAGTTCTTGGACACTTTTTAATTTGGGCACCAAATTTGTTTCCTCATCCCATGTGTAAACATTAACGTTATTGGGTGTTATTTGTGATCTTCAACTGATCATTTGGTCCTACACTAAGCAGAAAGGAAATTCCATTGATGTTAAGATCTTATGGCGTATTTTCCGATAGTTCGTCACTCCCTCTCATGCGTGTTCGCGGACAAGATGCACCTTGCAAGAAACGCACCACATGACACATTTGATGTCTGAATTGTTTATGTTTAAAACTGCACTCTTCACTTTAAAACCACCTCCCGAGAAAGCGGAAAGGTTAACCTTGCCTTAAATCGTGCATACTAGTCCTTTTTTATCTAATCTCTAAAGACTTCGCCCCTCTAACCAACCAGAGCCTCTCATTTTTAGCTTCTTATTTTTTATTTAGTTTCGAGCGCAAGCGTCAAACTGTTAAGCAGTTCGACCGGTCTTCCCAACCGGGGTTATTCGTATGAGAAAGAATAGTGCTGCTGTTTAAGTTGAGACCCAGACCTTATCTAGATTTTCTTCATTCATTGTTACATAGTCGATTAAAACAGCTTAACATACATTAACCGTGGGTCTATTTTAGTTTGCCTGGAACTTTTGAGAAATAAGCAAAGAACCAACGCTTGCCTGTACGTTTGTGGGTCAATGACTTCTAAATCATATCATTCAGGTGCTCTTGGATAAACGCTCTCTCTCGAGCAATCCTATCAAAACAATTCATACCGGGCTTCAAAAATCTTAGCCCTGCTGTCTTTTCTTTTTTCTAAGCAACAATATATTTAAATTAAAAAAAAATACAACGCAATAATCAGAATCAATTCAACGGTCTTTTTTGTGCTTGGACTCAAAACTAAAGCAAAACACCTTATAGGTGTGTTGTTACTGTGAGCTGTTTAGAACAGAGTTAAATGTCTCGTTTACTTATTTTAAAGCATTCCATTTTTATACTGCTCGGCGTCTGGCTGTTGAGAAAAACTTGTCCTTGCCTTTCATTGAAGTATCATACTTTGTCTTTTGTAGTCACATCAAAATCGGCCTGTAAGACGATTAAATTCTTCATACCGTGATGTATGAGTCAACTAGCCGCTTATTTATTGTGCTGGTGGGGGGGTATTCAACTAAGTTTAGCTGTTATTAGTTGAACCATAGCTGTTGCTTTTGGAGTTAGATTTTTAATTTTTTGCCAGCAGCACTTACGCTAACGAACACAAGGCCAAGAGCTCAGACAACGCCGCCTAGAGGTAAAAGCTGCGGGTGCACCACGCCTGATTGCTAAGAGGCCTACACTCGTTCCTTGCTGATAGAGGCACTAATATCGATGCTCCAGTATTAATCATATGTAACAGCATTAAAAGCAGCAGAATACCTTCGTTAGGGGGTTTTGCTGTAATTTTGAAAGGTCTTGCTCAAGTTATTGTTGCTTTGTGTAAATTTTGTTAATCTGAAGGTTTTATGTTAGGCTTTCTACTATCTCTTCTCTTTGGCGGCGCAGTAGCACATTTGGGATAATTGTTTAACAGACAAGCGTTTTATAAAAATAAAAATAATTTAGCATTGTATAATCTTTTAATCTGTTATTTTCAATACTCAGCTGCGCTTCATATATTAACAAACAAATGTATATTAAGTGGTTTATCGGCTTCTTCTTCTTTATCATTGTTGAAATGTTTTATTACTCTCTCACAGTTCTCCCGCTTCCTTTAATCCGATTATCCTCTGTTGACCTAGGTCGAATTCCATAAACCGTATTTTGTTGTAAATAATCATCAAGTCTTACACTGTGACGGTGTAGATCTTTAGCACACAAGTCAACTGTGGATTACTAACACCTCCCGCCGTCCAAACTGTTTCTTATTTCATCAAAAATGCTGATAACTGTTTAAGCCCGCTAGCATAGATTTGGTTAGGACAGCCCTCAATCGAACAGTGTACTTTCCGTTATTTTTGGATTAAAAAACTTTTCACTTCCTCTTTTTGAATGGTTCTTCATCTCACACACAATAAAATACCTTTAAGCGATCTTGCTGAGAACGCTAAAACTAAAATTCCATATCGTGTCTGCCCTGCTTCTAGGATAATATGTATAGATGAATCACTCTTTCGAATATATTGCCTAATTTGACTGATATTGTTGCTCAATCAGGCCTTGCAAATAGGGGTGCTAACAACGTCAAACACTAACGAGATAGTCATAAATGCTGTACTTAGCTTCGGTGTCTGTTTGATCTGATACCCCAGTTTGTATCATTAAAATTAGTTTCATAGACAATCGTCTTTTAATGCTCCTTTGAAAGTATGGACGCATGCCTTTCTAACAACTCAAACTCTAAGGGAAGAAAAGCGATTTCCCAAACGCAAAATTTACAGCCACCTCCTTTTGCCGGTCCTTTAGTATCTGCTGGCCTAATTCAATGATTAGTGCTTCTTCATTTCTATTCCTTGAAACGCACAGTCAGCCCTTTCATTCCCATTAGCATAGAGTCGAATAGGTTAAAAATATGTCTGCATGTGTAAAGAAAATATTTCTTGCCCCTAAGTTTATATAAAAATTCTTAGCGATTGCCCGTCCCAGATTCCGTTACAACTGACCTGTTGGGTTCTGTTAGTTAATCGAGCGCTATTTGAAGTAAGACGCGCAGAGGCCTGGCACAATCACGTCATTTGCTCCTAGGTCTGGTAAATTGACAGTAAAATTTGACTGCATCAATAGTAGATGGATTATTTGGAACAGTAAAAGTATCCGCTTATATCCCTTCACGCCAAAGGTTTTCTTTCAGACATCTATGCGGGTCAAGAATCGAGCCATGTGCTTGTGAGCATTTTATGAAGCAAAATAAAAAAATAATTATTTAAAAACATGGCAAGGAATTGAAGATAAGAAATTATGAAGTATTGATCCTGGAGACGACATGAGAGAAATGGATCCTTGAAATACAACATCGCTCAACGCACTCAATGTGGCATAGAAATTAACAGAAAGTAAGATAAATCATTTATAACGAAAGTTTAGGGGCCAAGAACTCCCGAATTTATAACCCCAAATGATTTTGAATTAAAAGATGATCATTGACTTAAAAAACGCACAAGGTGCAACTTGTTCGGCTTACAACTATAACCCGACCCATCAAAGTTTTTAGCCAAGAGTACAATTACACTAAGACTCAAGTGTGAAAGAACAAAAATCGCCGTTGTGTGCTTGTGTAGGCCCAAATTAAGGCGGAGTCAGTTTCTAAACTTCGAAAACACACTGCCAAGAACTCCCAACCGATAACCAAATGCAAAACATGGAACTTAAAGATTAAATTCAATCAGCAGTGAAGTAATAATGTAAATAGCGAAGCAGGAATCCAGTTTTTCAGAAGAAACCAGCGTTAAAGACTATACACGACTCACCGCACCCCTGCGAGAAATAGCGGCCCTTGATCATGCTTTATGAACCATCAAAGGCGAATTAAACAAACAATTTAGCAAAACAAGGTGAACAAGATGAGCATGATAAAAAGAGAAAAGCAAAACTTCGTTGAGGCTGCAGGACGGCCAACTTAGGGCCCTGAGATAAAAGAAAGAATAGCCAAAGACTAAAAGATCTTGACAGAAGAACAGCAAGACTAGAACGCTGACTACTAAACCGAGACCAATTACGAACTCAAGTGAATAGAATAAGAGACACTATCGAAAAATTTTATATGAAACACTGAACACTACAGAACGAATAAGAACACTGTTTAGAGAAGCAACGGAGATCACATATACAAGCGTTATAACACCTTAGGATTTGCAATAATACACTGGTGTTTGGGCTAATACAGCGCGGTGATCAAAGTTCATTACTCCCCCACCATCGCCTCCATCGCCACCTGATAAATCGCATGGGTAAAAAAACAGCTTGATCATCTTGCGGTTTATTAAAAAAATTAGCCAGTAAAGCATAGACGCTTTACAAGAGAATATTGGGAGTAATTGTACAGCTGGCTTTTGTCTACTGCAAGGCAAAGTAGTTGGACTTTATGGCCGAGCACTTAAGGACATTAGTTCTTGTAATAGTTTGGGTTACTATTTAGTAAGATAAAGCCAAGTAATCCTAAGCCAGTAATCCAAGAACAAGCTCTGTCCCTTTCATATTCATGGTCAACGAACAGAGTCCCCGCGAGCTTTGCTGAGTCATCAATGACTTTGGGGGTTTGGGACTTCGGGATTAGATGACTACTCCTTGGTGTTCTTTTATAGTTTAGTTAATATTACTGGCTCAGAATTATGTCGTTTTTCTTCCCAACTTCTGTTCATTGTCCTGCATAAAGAATTTCATTATTATCGTATATTATTGTACCTATCTGAGTCTGAGGTCAGAAGCAGCATGTAAAAACCAGTGCCAACAGCAAAGTCAACTTTCGATCTTGCCGTATTGTAAAAAAACCATGTTGTTAACTTTGAAAGCTTGAAGGTAACTCAACTGTAGAATTAATGGCGTCCCTCTAAGATTTGCTAATACGTTTTTGGCGCGACAAAGCCAGTAGAAGGATCAGTTTATGCTTGATCTTGCCTGTGCTTGCAACCTAGCAACACCAAACGTAAGTACGCATAGAGTCGTTTATTCGGTTCTATTCCCGCCCCTAGTTAGAGGGCCCTTAGAAGTGTCTAAGATAAATGTTGTCCATGCTGTTTTTAATGGCTCTTCTGAGGGGACGCCCAGGTCTGAAACAGTTTTGGCCTGAACGAAAGTTTTTGAAAGAGAGATTGCCATCATAGTTATACTTTCTGTGCGGCCCCGAAACTAAAGGCGCCTAGGCCATGATTAAGATCAACTTTTGTCTAAAGTCTGTCTTGATGTTAATATTGAATTTCGTTACAGATCCTTTCAAAAGCCTTCATGTCCGATTCTGTTGCCTGAGTGGAAATACATGGTTTGTCATTTGGTTAATGGCGCTTGCAGTTCAGTCCAAAATACGTCCTGAAGGGTGTAATAAAAATGAAATCTGGACACGACCTCGACCAAAGGATCCGGATATTAAATGAACGGCCACGCCACTGCCAATCTCCCCAGTTGCTGCGCAAAACAACAGCAAATTTTTAACTGTTCTGATAAAACTAGCATCGGATGACTAAACACGCTTTCTTGATTGTGGTCGTTTTCCAATAGTGGTTAAGATAGCTCTTCAATGGAGTACTCACCTTTTTATGAAAAGAGGCAGTCTGGGTCACAGCAAAGTCAAGAGAATGCAGTTGTCTATATTGTTTAAGATGTAGAGCGGCCCAACAGAATATTTTTACTTTGCACCAGTATATTTGAATGCCACTCATTTTTTATATTCGATAAAAAAAATATTGTAGACAATAACAACCCAAGACCGTCCTGCGATTTTTAAACATGAGCTGTTGAAAACGCTTGCGGAACACAAATGGTCGGAACGCACAGTCCAAGAAATAATTTTTACAAAGTCGTATGGTTCAATATAAGTGAATGAAAGAAGAATAATAAGATTCAAAAAATATGACAAAACAGGGTCAAAGTTACCAGGGGGGTACAATACCTGATGGTTTTTACGGTTTTAGCTCACTAACAAAGCAATGAGTAACTTTCGACATTACTCTCAAACTTAACAATGCAAATCTTAAAAACAAATAACTCAAACCTGAAGAAGCAAAGTACTTTTTTGATAAAGTGCTAGCTAAAATGTTAGGCTTTGGAGCTAACACACAGGACACTCAAAGATTTATTGTTACAACCAAACAAAACAACTTTATGAGGGGGAAAGTCCGCTCGATCTGCATTACAATCATTACTCTATGTTCATTTTTATACGAGCTGACACCTGATGACAACATACATGAGGGAAGGAGGCCCTCAACAGTTTTAAGAGCTCTTCCTTCAGGGAAAGCTGCATATAGCGATATGAAATTTATACATTCCCTAATTACAGTTTTAAAAAATTAGTTTAGTGGGAGTGTCGGATCATTTAATATAAAGAACACAACAAAACAGGGAAAGACGTAAAATTGTTGATAACCACACATTGTTTTGGAAATAAAAAATATACGCTACTAAAAAATAATGTCGCGTGGCCAGAAGCACCGGAGTTACATAGCGCCTGTAAGGTTAATAAGCCATAGAATTAAAAGATCTTGCAGATGTTGCGGACTTTGACCAGAACGGTGAGATAGGCGCTTTGTCAAGGTTTTGGGGAGTACACTAAGAAGACGGTGATTAAAACCGCCAAGAGGTTAGCGACAGCTAAAAAGTTTTCCTAAACTAGAACAACAGCGGCAATCCTAGAGGCACAATACTGTGGGCCAGTATCATATAAAATATTTTCGAAAACCAGAACCTCAAATGGCACTTAGAACCATATTTAGAATGGAAATAAATTGAAATTCACAAAAGCCCATTTAACATATTTTAGCCGTCAAAAAAGTTTCAGAAAGCATTCAACTCTGGCCCTAACCTGTAAGTCCGTTATGCAGTAACGACAATAGTCGGAAAGAATATTGAAATAACGCCCGAATGGGAAAAAACTAGTACATCCTCCACAGAAAAGAACAGTTTAAAAAAAGCTTCTACAAAATAACAGTTCTTCTCCAAGCAAAATTCGGAGACACGTTCACAATGATATTTTGAAAATTTCTGTCTTTTAAAGATTGGAGAGGGATTGGGTTGTGGGCGTTATTGACGTCCTTATAAAAGAATTAATCTTAGCTGGCAAAACTTAGACGTTAAACGTCCTTAACGTTTGTTGTCGTCGTTCTTCACATGGCGAGGATATTAAGATCATAACAACAAGCAACAAATCAAT
>CM031600.1:10727828-10732808 GCA_018398815.1 Conus ventricosus | reverse complement strand
GATCCAGGTTTTGTATGCTTGTCAAGGTTTCAATTTTACGGTGTGTGTGTGTTGGTGTATGTGGGGTTGGGGGGGGGGGGAGGAGGGAGGCTGAGATGGAAGAATCGAGGGAGGAGAGTGAGAGGTAGGGCGCGGGGTGTGGGTGAGAGTATGGGAGGGAACTGCTTTCTGTGAATCAGTGTTCTCTACGAGAAAGCATGCGACCATCCTTATTTCAGGGTGGTGGTGGTGGTGATGATGGTGGTGGTGGTGGTACTGCTGCTGCTGGCAGTGGTAATTGTGGCGGAAAGGGGGCTGGAGTGTTCAAATGTTTTCTATCTTAAAAAAAGAGATTATATATATATATATATATATTTATATATATATATATATATATATGTTAAAATAAGGTATTAAAATGATCAACAAATGTTGCTCCCCAAGGGGTTGAGCACTCTAAAAATCGTTTTAGGTATTTTAATCACATTGATCTATATATATATATATATATATATATATATATTATATATATTATATATATATATATATATATATATATTTGTGAAAGCAGACAAAACCAGCAACTTCTACAAAATGGAAACTAAAGAGTACTCACAGCTTCTCGATAAAACATCCAAAAAAATTACAAAAAAGCTGATAAAACTACATACGAGTACATTAGAAAAAAAGAAAAGGAGCTTGTGCACCAAATGGACTTAAGCGATAGAGTGGAGACAACAGCAGCAAGAGAAGCTTTTATAACACTTAAAGACTACAAACCCAAATTTCTGAATAACCCAACATGCAGATTGATAAATCCATCCAAATCTGAATTGGGAAAAATCAGCAAAAAAATCTTAGAAAAACCCATAAAAAACATAAGAGAGAACACTGAACTCAACCTCGGAAAAACACATACGAAGTCATACAATGGTTCAAGAAACTCAACAAGCAAGAAAATACAGTTTCATAACATTTGACAAAGTAGATTTTTATCCACCTATAGATGAAGATCTACTCTCCAAAGCTATAAAATTGCCAACAAATACACTGAAAAAAATCAGGTCAGAAATGGAAATCATTTTCCATACAAAGAAAACTCTAACTACACAGCAAAAATGAAATCTGGACCAAGAGCGCAAGCAAGAATTCAACTTTTGATGTTACAATGGGATCGATGATGGCGCCGAAACTTGCGAACTTGTCGGACTATTCATACATCTAACATTAAAAACAAAACTTGGAAAACAAGTCGGACTCTACATAGATGACGGCCTGCGCGAACGACAACCCTAGAAACATTGAAAATAAGAAAAAAAACTGTGCAAAATCTTCCACAACCAAAATCTAAAAATCACAAATTGAAGCAAATAAAAAGATAGGAACTACCTAGATATAACGTTAAAACCTCAACCAGCACATGTATAAACCATACAAAAAACCAAATGACATACCTGTCCATGTAATATCAAAAGTAACAATCCCCCTTCCATACTAAAAACAATACCCAGAGGCATAAATAAGAATTAATGTAAGCTGTCATGCAAGGAAACAGCATTCCCAAAAACGCTGCAGCGAATATCAAGAAGAGTTACACAAAAGTGGCTACAACTACAAACTACAATATGACCCAGATAATGACATGAGCAACACAAGAAGAACAGGAAAGGAAGATCATGTGGTTCAACACCCCATATGAAGGAAGAGTAAAAACAAATATAGGGAAAGAATTCTTTAGAATTCTAACATCATCATTCCCCAAAGAGCACAAATTGTCCAAGATATTTAACAAAAACAACATCAAATTTTCATACTCATGTATGCCCCCCTTAAAAACATCATTGACTCAACCAACAAAATGAAAAGCAGTGTAGAGAAAAAAAGAGGGGGAATGAAAGGAAATCCTGCAACGCATCAAGAAAGAACAGTGTCCTCTGAGCAACAAATGCCTCCACAACAACATTGTGTAAACCCAAACCACTGTAACATCAGAGAACGCAGAAGAAAAAATATATAGGTATTACTGAAAACCAATTTAAAACTAGATATGCAAACCACAAAAAAGTCATTTAACAAAGAAAAACCAAACAGAATTGAGTAAATACATCTGGAACTTAAAGAGAAAAAAATAGACTACAATATATCCGGAAAATCATAAAAAGAGCAGCCCATACAATAATATTTCAAAAAATGTAACCAATGCTCAACAGAAAAGTACATAATACTATGCAAACCACAAATGGCAACTTTAAATACCAGGATAGAAATGGTTAACAACTGCAGGCACAAGTGGGAAAATTCCTAAACAGCGAACAAGACCAGAAACACACGAAAAACACAGACAGCACGTGATGACAGACAACACAGCAGTATAAAACAAACCCGCAGCACAGACCCACCACAAACCTGACGATCGAAAACCGCATGAAACAACGTTTTTAGATTTAAAACCTTACTTTTACAAAATATATGTATATATATATAACAAACTAATAAATTCCAAGGATAAATACCGCACCGTTCCAGCAACTTACAGAGCAGCTTGGTGTTGCAATGACTGCAAGAAATATTGAATTATAAACAAAGCTTGCTCTTATGTCTTAGATTGAGAAATAGGGGAGATACGCATTCATATCTGCAGTGGTAGATGATTCTGCCTAACTAACAGTATGTGCATGTGTGGGTGAATGGGAAAAATAAAATAAATGCTTCTCAAAATGAGCCTTCAGCAAGCTTATATTCTCCAAGGGGGAGACATCCTCCAATACGGAGGGAAACCACTAACATATAACTCCTGGTCATATACCGATATTTCGAAACTTGGTTTCTCCTCAGTGACCGCGGAAAGTGGTAATTTGACTCCTCTGCCTTTTCAGTTTTAAGAAGAATGCAATCCCAGAAAAGGTTGGTGCGCAATACCGTAGTATGTTTGTTGAGTTTTCAAACAAACCAACCAAAGGTGCCATCTAAGAAGCAAAAGAAAATCATAAAAGAGCAAAACAAGCTACATTTTCTGTGAAAAGTAGAAAATATAAAACGATATCCTCTAAGACACAAGTGCTGAGGGCCAGTTCTTGGAATGAATCCGCAAGGGACTAAAAATACAACAAACTAATAAATTCCAAGATAAATACCGCACCGTTCCAGCAACTTACAGAGCAGCTTGGTGTTGCAATGACTGCAAGAAATATTGAATTATAAACAAGCTTGCTCTTATGTCTTAGATTGAAAAAAAAGGGGGGAGATACCATTCAACTGCAGGGGTAGATGATTCTGCCAACTAACAGTTTTTTTTGCAGATGGGTGAATGGGGAAAAAAAAATAAATTTGCTTCCAAATGACCTTTCACCCAGCTTTAAAATCTCCAAGGGGGAACACCCCCAAATACGGAGGGAAACCACTAACTAAACCCTGGTCATAACCGATTTCAAAAACTTGGGGGTTTCCCTCAGGCCCGGAAAGGGGAATTTGACTCCTCTCCCTTTTTCATACTTTAGTTAGGCGAATCATCACCACGCAGAATAAATGCGATCCCCCCTATTTTTTCAACAAGACAAAAGCAAGCTTTGTTTTAATTCAATTTTTCTTGAAACATTCAACACAAGCGCTCTGAAAGTTGCGGGAACTGCGTATTACCCTTTTGGAATTAAAAAATTTTGTTTATTTTAAAGTCCCTTGCGGTTTCATTCCAAAAACGGCCCCAGCACGGGTTTTTTTAGAGGATATCGTTTTATTTTCTACTTTTCAAAAAAAAATTGCTTGTTTTGCTCTTTATGATTTTTTTTTGCTTCTTAATGGCCCTTTGTTGGTTTTTTTTGAAAACCAACAAAAATACTACGGTTTGCGCACCAACCTTTTCTGGGATGCATTTCTTTAAAAAAGAAAAGGCAGAGGGTCAAATTACCACTTTTTCCGCGGTCACTGAGGAAAACCACAAATTTCGAAATAACGGTAATACCAGAGTTAAGTTTGAGTTTCCCCCTATGGAGGAGCTCCCCCTTGGAGAATATAAGCTTTCTGAAGCTCATTTTGAGAAGCATTTAATTTTTTTTTTCCCCATTCACCCACTCATGCACATACTGTTTTGTTAGGCAAACATCTACCACTGCAATAAGAATGCGTAACCCCCTATTTTTTCAAACTAAACATAAGAGCAAGTTTTTTTATAATTAAAAAATATTATATAAATATATTAAATTTTTGTTTGAAATATCGGTTTTGACCAGGAGTTATAAGTTTTGAGTTTCTCCCCAAAAAGGGGGATGCTCCCCCTTTGGGGACTATAACTTTCGAAGGGCCATTTTTGGGAACAATTTTTTTATTTTTCCCCATTCACCCACTCAAACACATATGTTAGTTAGGCAAATTAAACTACCCTGCAGAAATGAATGCTTATCTCTCCCCCCTAATTTTTTTCAATCTAAAGACAAAAAAGCAACTTTGTTTAATGAAACATTCATATTTAAATCACAGATCTACGGGGTTGAACTGTTTTTAAAAATAGTTGTAAATTTAGTAATTTTAGTATTTTCTGAACCACAAGGCATCACCAAACCCATTTAAATTTTCACTTTTCCTTTAAGAAATTTAAAACAAAATTTCCCCCCCCCGGCTTAATCGTAAAACCAATCACTGTTTAAATTTTACCGCTTTTAACTTACAGTGTTTTTTTTCCCCCGTACAACTGACATTTTCATCCAGTCTAAAAATCAGCATCCAAAAACACGTAAGTCAAAAACACGGCGCCAGAAGACAGAATTGCAAAAACACAGGGACTAAAAAAATTTTTCTGAGCAAATCGTGCACAAAGGAATAACCATGTTCGGCATTGTCCTACCCAAACATCCTTCACTCTATCGTTGAAAAAGCATAAGAAGATTCCTCCGACCATTACTAACATTGCCAAACCAAAGGGCATTTAAAAAAGAGGCCCAAGACTGGAAACAAGAAACAAATCAAAAAAGCAGTGGCAGGCAAAAGACGAAAAACGACAGATAGACA
>CM031600.1:10720328-10722828 GCA_018398815.1 Conus ventricosus | reverse complement strand
ACACACGCACGCACGCACGCACGCACGCACACACGCACGCACGCACGCACGCACGCACACACACGTGCCCACACAACCCTACACACACATGTGCACACTCACCACACACACACATACAATGATAATATTGGCACAAGCAATCTTAGGTTGATATTCAAGGTCTGACCAGCGCTTTCGGCTAATGCGTAGGTCAGATATCTATTAAGTCGAAGCCACGAGAGCCTGTTCTTAAATTTTCTTATCTTAGTCCTTTATGCATGTATCCACCAGCTTAAAACCATGCAGTGTGGTCTCAAAACTTAGCAGATGTGGTGTGGCGTATATCAACTAGTCCGCACGCAGTGATGCCTCCTGATGAAGAAACTGAAACTGAAACGACAATAAATAGCAAACAAGTAGGGTAACTCCTGCTCCCATGAAGAAATAAATGCATGCCCTTACTCCAGACAAATGCTGCTTACGACACCGAATCGCCTGGCAGAGTAAATATGCTCTGTGCTGTCATTTCTTCTAGGCGATTCGGTGTCGTAGGCAGTATTCGTTTTGGAGTTATGGCCGTCTGTTAATTTCATCATGGGAGCAAGTGTTAACCTACTTGTTTGTTATTTACTATTTCTGTCCCCTGCCTTATTTAGAATTTCCTTTCTTACTGTGCACACGTTTTCTACATAAGAGGTACTTTTACATCATGTAAAATGCATGACTTTTAATGGAACACTGTCTTGCATAAACGGACTTTGGCTATGATGTAAAATGTTTATATCGTCTTTGCCACAGTTTCTCTCAATGAGCGGCACGTTGGCCAGCATATTAAATGCATCACATCGCCCCCTGCACAACAGTTCCCCATGTAAGGGGCACTTAAACCACACTTTAAAGCACGCTGCTTTCTGCTATACATTTTCTTGCGAGAGGTCTGTGCCTCAACACGGTTCTATCCAGAATATAAAATGCATTGCTCTCTGCGCAAAACCTTTCAGATGATGGACACTGACTCGCATGTCCAAACCATTGCCTACGGAAAAGCTTCCAGCACTCGAGGTGCACTTTGAAGAGCATAAAAAATGCATTGCTCTCTATACATACGTTTCTGGCATACGGGACAATTGGACCAGCATATACGATGTTGCACTCGTGATTGAAAGGAGCACACATGCAATTGCAATTGCAATTCTAGAGGCGTGTTAAAAACTGCGACGTAATCTGTGTTCTTTAGAGGAGAAAATGTCATTCCGCGCCTACTCGCTCAACACGCTCCGTGACTTAACCACGACTGTTGTAATGGCATTCCTGAGTTTCTATAAGCACTAAGCTTCCATTACCAGGTCATGACCACTCCTCAGAGTCCATGACCACTCCTCACAATCCATGACCACTCCTCACAATCCATGACCACTCCTAACAGTCCATGACCACTCCTCACAGTCCATGACCACTCCTCACAGTCCATGACCACTCCTCACAGTCCATGACCACTCCTCACAGTCCATGACCACTCCTCAGTCCATGAACATTCCTCACAGTCCATGACTACTCCTCACAGTCCATGACCACTCCTCACAGTCCATGACCACTCCTCACAGTCCGTGACCACTCCTCAGGGTCCATGACCACTCCTCACAGTCCATGACCACTCCTCACAGTCCATGACCACTCCTCACAGTCCATGACCACTCCTCAGTCCATGAACATTCCTCACAGTCCATGACTACTCCTCACAGTCCATGACTACTCCTCATAGCCCATGACCACTCCTCACAGTCCATGACCACTCCTCACAGTCCGTGACCACTCCTCACAGTCCATGACCACTCCTCAGGGTCCATGACCACTCCTCACTCCTCAGGGTCCATGACCACTCCTCAGGGTCCATGACCACTCCTCAGGGTCTATGACCTCTCCTCACAGTCCATGACCACTCCTCACAGTCCATGACTACTCCTCACAGTCCATGACCACTCCTCACAGTCCATGACTACTCCTCAGGGTCCATGACCACTCCTCACAGTTCATGACCACTCCTCACAGTCCATGACCACTCCTCAGGGTCCATGACCACTCCTCACAGTTCATGACCACTCCTCACAGTCCATGACCACTCCTCAGGGTCCATGACCACTCCTCACAGTCCATGACCACTCCTGACAGTCCATGACCACTCCTCACAGTCCATGACCACTCCTCACAGTCCATGACCACTCCTGACAGTCCATGACCACTCCTCACAGTCCATGACCACTCCTCACAGTCCATGACCATTCCTCACAGTCCATGACTCCTCACAGTCCATGACCACTCCTCACAGTCCATGACCACTCCTCAGGGTCCATGACCACTCCTCACAGTCCATGACCACTCCTCAGGGTCCATGACCACTCCTCACAGTCCATGACCACTCCTGACAGTCCATGACCACTCCTCACAGTCCATGACCACTCCTCACAGTCCATGACCACTCCTCACAGTCCATGACCACTCCTCACAGCCCATGACCACTCCT
>CM031600.1:10705328-10712828 GCA_018398815.1 Conus ventricosus | reverse complement strand
CCTCTTCGTCACCCCCAACCACCACCCATACCTCTCTTGTTTCTCTCTCCCCATCGGCCTGCATTCCAACACCTCCTAAACCAACCACAACCCATCCCTTCCTTGTTTCTCTTTCACCATCAGCCTGCATTCCAGCACCTCCTAAACCAACCACAACCCATCCCTTCCTTGTTTTTCTTTCACCATCAGCCTGCATTCCAGCACCTCCTAAACCAACCACCATCCATCCCTTCCTTGTTTCTCTTTCACCATCAGCCTGCATTCCAGCACCTCCTAAACCAACCACAACCCATCCCTTCCTTGTTTTTCTTTCACCATCAGCCTGCATTCCAGCACCTCCTAAACCAACCACCATCCATCCCTTCCTTGTTTCTCTTTCACCATCAGCCTGCATTCCAACACCTCCTAAACCAACCACCACCCATACCTCTCTTGTTTCTCTCTCCCCATCGGCCTGCATTCCAACACCTCCTAAACCAACCACCATCCATACCTCTCTTGCTTCTCTCTCATCAGTCTGCATTCCAACACCTAAACCAACCACCATCCATCCCTTCCTTGTTTCTCTCTCATCATCATCCTGCATTCCAACACCTCCTAAACCAACCACCATCCATACCTCTCCTGCTTCTCTCTCATCATCAGCCTGCATTCCAACACCTCCTAAACCAGCTGGCCCTCTGTACTACAGACAGATGCTTCCCCGGCCTGGGATTGTCAAAACACACACACACACACACACACACACACACACACACACACACACACACACACACACACACACGCACATACAAACACACACACACACACACACACACATACAAACACACACACGCACACACATGCGTACGCATGCACGCACGCACGCACATATGCATAAAACCACATACACACACAAAAATGCATACACATACGCACAGACTCACACGCAAATTGAACACATACATGCACACTCACATATACTCATGCACACACACACACACACACACACACACACACACACACACACTCACACACACACACACACACACACACACACACACACACACACACACACACACACACACACCACACACACACACACACACACACACACACACACACACACACACACACACACACACACACACAGAAGTGAGACAACACGACAGGTAAAAGTTTTTTTTTTTTAAAAGAAATCAAACAAAATACAGTCAACGCCTAGTCTAACACTTTCAGCAGACTCTACGGAGCTTCAGCGACAAGATGCACGTGCTTTCACACTCCTTGGCACTCATTAGAGCCAGCGACCTCTCTTCTCCTTCCCCACCCTTACCACCTTCCCCAAGCTGGTTCTCCATCACCCATTCACCCCCCACTCTCATCCCAAACACCTTCCTCCCCTTCAGCAATCCATCTCCTCTGCTTCAGAGGCTGAGATTCAATTTCCTCAGCTGTTCAGCAGTCGAGACCTCTTGTCTAGGTCCTGCTGGGGGGTGGGGGTGGGGGGTGGGGGGGGGGGGTTCTGCTTCCAAAACGCAAACAAAATCTTTCATTGCAATAACCCGTTTTGATTTGGCCAGATCCGATTTAAAGACAGCACTGGTTGTTTCTTGTGTGACTGTTTGCTGAACATGGGACGCCTTATCCAGTTGTTGTTGTTGTTGTTGTTGTTGTTGTTGTCGTCGTACCCTAGCTAAAAGATTCCAGGGATCATCCGAACAGCCGAAGTACTTGAACACTATGGTACAAATGCATCAGCTAGGGATGAGAACATGACGTGTGTGACCGTTTTTGATTACCCCGCCACATGGGCAGCCACACTCCGACTTCCGGGGATTTGGGAGACTGATCATGTTACGCTAGGAGCATGTCACAACTGAAGACAATCCCCGCATAACTAAGCAGAGCATAACAACATTTTGATGTAGCCTTGGTGTTCTAGCCTATGTCAGTTGGTCTGACACAGCCTTAAGCCAAGGCTTCCTTTGTCCAGTGAAAACTTGGAACATTCAAGAAATGTGCCTCTCGTGTGCATGTTTGATAGCTCAATCATTGTCATAATGAGAACAGACCTGGCATTACTAATGCTTTTGTTGTTGTCGTTGTTGTTGTTGTTGTTGTTGTTGTTCAAATACCGCGGTATCTCTGAGGGAAAAAAATGTGCCACTTCTTCGCATTGTCATCCAGTAGCATTTTTGCTCACGCAGCTGCACTCATCATTGGGGGGAAATGCGATCACATATCAATTAAGGATAATGATAAAATGTTGTATTAGAAACAGGCAGGCACACACACACACTCCTCTCTCTCTCTCTCTCTCTCTCTCTCTCTCTCTCTCTCTCTCTCTCTCTCTCTCTCTCTCCCCACAAACACATTCTCTCTCTCTCTCTCTCTCTCTCTCTCTCTCTCTCTCTCTCTCTCTCTCTCTCTCTCTCTCCACAAACACATTCTCTCTCTCTCTTTCTCTCTAGGAAATGTTAACTGGGCCTCTAAGGTTAAGAAAGTGCTGACAGAGAATGGGTTTGGAATAGTGTGGTTGAGCCAGGCAGTCGGAAACGAGACCGCTTTTATGTCTGAATTCAAAGATAGACTAATTTCCTCGTATAAACAAAACTGGCACAGCCAACTAGAAGAACATGATTGATATTCCTGGTTCCTATCCTTCAAAAGTAACTTGGAGGC
The DNA here is from genome assembly GCA_018398815.1 of Conus ventricosus. Lineage (NCBI taxonomy): Eukaryota > Metazoa > Mollusca > Gastropoda > Neogastropoda > Conidae > Conus > Conus ventricosus. The sequence goes on along the minus strand of CM031600.1, from coordinate 10,710,164 downwards.
AGAAAAGTATTTACATCTAGTATCTAATCGGTGGCAAAGAGGTATCTTTGCAAGATTTAGAAATAGAACACTGGGATTAAATGCTAATAAAAGATGGTATCTAAATAATGATGCTGTTGATGATTCATGTCCATTATGTAATGATATTGCAATTAGAGAAGATGAGTTACATTTTTTTGTTCACTTGTCCTGCTTATGGGAACATTAGAAAAAGATCAAGACTCTTTGATCATAACATAGTCAAGAGTCGAAACCTTTACAATATTTTGCAAACAAATGATGGAACATTGTTAAAGATGCTGGCAAAATATCTAACAGAAGCTGTAGACACGCGGAAGAATGTGTTCAAAACACTGAGGGGATATCAATTATATTTCATTTTTATTGTTCAGAATACTTATTTGACCTTGAAGCTTGATGGTTCAAGTGAGTGTTTTTCATATCAAGCTCGATAAATCATCTGCACAGAGAATGTATGTGAATGGGGAGAAGGGAGGATAAGGATACAAATGCGTGCGTGCAAGTCGATGGAAGATAGGATGGATCAGTGTGCGTATGTGAAGGGAATGGTTGTTGTGTGTGAATGATTTTGTACTAGAACATATACAAGAAACGCAAATGAGTGATGGAAATGGAAATCATTTCTTAATGTTGATTAGTTGTGTAGACACCTAATTTGCAGTTCTTTTGTTTTCTTTTCTTCTATGCATGAAAAAAGACATTGTACCCCCTTGACAAAAAGGCTATAAGCCATTGTCAATAAAAGATGTCAGTGTCAGTGTCTCTCTCTCCCTCTCTCTCTCTCTTTCTCTACCCACAAACACACATATACTCTCTCTCTCTCTCTCTCTCTCTCTCTCTCTCTCTCTCTCTCTCTCTCTCTATCTCTCTCTCTCTCTCTCTCCCCACAAACACACATACTCTCTCTCTGTCCCTCTCTCTCTCTCTCTCTCTCTCTCTCTCTCTCTCTCTCTCTCTCTCTCTCTCTCTCCTCTCTCTCTCTCTCTCTCTCTCTCTCTCTCTTCTCTCTCTCTCCCCCCCCCCCACAAACACACATATTCTCTCTCTCTCTCTCTCTCTCTCTCTCTCTCTCTCTCTCTCTCTCTCTCTCTCTCTGCATGCACATCCACGTGAGAAGACAGGGGGGAAAAGTAGCATAATTATTGATTCCCAAACTGTCCGGTGATGGGCACTTGCCTAATTTCCGTGATGTCTCAGCCTCCACATTCAACTGTCTCTTACTGCCCTGAGCGACCTGTCTTAATCCACCCCCACCCACCACCCACCCCCACCAACCACCCCCTCCCCCTTGTGGGGTGTCTTCCCCTCTGCTGGCTATTACTTCACCTACCCCAATCAGTCTCTCCGCCCATCATCCCAACAAGTGCAATTATTGCACAGACAAAAGCCGCTGTTGCCACTTCCCATTATCTTTTAACAACACTTACAATCGCACGCACACGCACACACACGCGCGCGCGCGCGCGCCACACACACACACACACACACACACACACACACACACACACACACACACACACACACACACATGCACACGCACGCACACACACACACACACGCACCACACACACACACACACACACACACACACACACACACACACACACACACGCGCACACACACACGCACACACATGCACACACACACATACGCACACACACACACACACACACACACACACACGCACATGCACACACACACACACACACACACACACACACACACACACACACACACACACACACACACACACTGAAATATATTTCTTAACTTATAATAAAGCAGATGAGGTCGCCTATTCGTTCGGTTATTTGTGGCTGACAGATCTTCGCTCCGTTATAATGTTGGCTTTTTTCCAAAAATGAATTAGAAAAACAGAGAGAGAAAAACAAATCGGAGAACATACAAACATACAAATTTGACAAGTGAATATAAAGAAGTAAAAAAAAGTGTGTGTCGTAAAAGAGCGTATTAACAACAGCTCAATAAATGAGAAATACCCACACAAAGTAATTTTCAAAACAGAGATAAACAAACAAACGTAAGACAAATGGATCACATATATCAATGAAACACAGTGTGTGCTTATCAATTGACAGTCTCACGGTACTCACATCACGATTCAAAGAAAGGTTTGTGTACTAGCCATTGTCATGAAACCGGTTCCATAACGTTAATGTACGCGACGCGTTTTTCGTTTTCAAAGTAATACTTGAAATAACAGCGAAAATGTTCTTATTTGGGGATATTGGGGCATTAGGTTTTCTGTTTTGCATTTAAGAGAGAAACAGTTCCCAAAAGCAAAAAAAAAAACCCCACAAATTCTTCGTCGTACACAAAATTAGTGTCCTGACCAGAATAGATAATCAGTTCACTCAGTTGCAGGAGCGCACTATGAACAAGGCGTAAAGCTTTCAACAAGAGCTTGCTTCCTAGAACTGGTATCCAAAAAAGTCCTAAAAGCTCACGATACCAAAAGAAATTAGTAGTAGTGGTGGTACTATCATTATTCATGTGTGTTTCATATTGCTGTGATTCTGTTGAATATAAATCGAACACATGTGAAAACATAGGCACGCACGCACGCACGCACGCACGCACGCGAGCACGCACGCACGCACGCACGCACGCACGCACGCACGCGCACGCACGCACGCACGCACGCACGCACGCACGCACGCACGCACACACACACACACACACACACACACACACACACACACACACACACACACACATGCTGCATTCAATAACTAAATAACTTTTTCCTCAATATTTTAAAAAGAATGTTTAATTATCTCGGAGACAATATACCTTTGGGAAAAGAACAAGCCGGGTGTTCGGAAAACAAAAAACAACAGCCCATGTATTTTTTCTGCAAAATATTGCTAAGATTATTTTCAGAACAGAAACATTGGACTGTACAGTTCTTTGTTGACCTTCGGAAACCTTTTGACACTGTCTGGGTCGAAGGTCTGTTTATTAAACAATACAGAGTATGGATCAGAAGTAACTGTCTCAAAGTAATAAGATAAATGTAAGGTAACACCAACATATGTGCACAGGCGACACATGGACTATCTCCTTAGATATCACACTCAAAGGTGTTCCCCAAGGAAACACGTGAAGCCCATGATATTCAATGTATTCATTAATCACCTTCAGACTCATATTTGGAACAATGATTCAACCAATTTAAACACAAACAACAACACCAAACTGCTGTGTCTGTTATAGGCAAATGACCCAGTAATCCTCTCAACCTCGAAAACTGGACGACAAAAAAAATCAAATAACCTTCATAAGTACTGCAAGATCGGGGAACTTCAAAATCAACCCCCCAAAAGCAAATGCTATCATTTTCACCAAAACAGATCCTAAACTTCTTGTATTTATAAGTGGACCCAGTCTTTCACAGACCGCAATCCAGTACAAAACGTTTGGGGCCATTTCCTACAAAAATGATAAAATTACACGTGCGTCTGAACATCTATCTTGCTCAGCAAACAAATAAAGCACAGCATGCCACAAGACAATAAGGTAAAGGTTCAGTCATGAAACCAGATGTAATGACTCACCTATACAGCAAGCTAATCAGTCCACTATCAACTTACGTGGCTGATGTGTGATTTACGTTCAGAGACCCGGACATGATCTACTCACATGTTTTCCACCTCTTTACCAACAGAGCCTATTGCAATCACTTCCTCGCGACGAAATACATACCAAATTTTGTTAGAATCTACCAGGCCTACATGAAAAAAGCAATGTCTCTCCCAACATTAGCGGAACATGGACATTTATCTGTCTGCTTGCAAAGAGTACGCCAGGCGCTGATCTTCTGGTGACACATGACTATCTCAAAAAGATATATGATGGCATGCTTCAAATAGACACCTCCGTAATCGGTGGCTAGCTTTTATTGGAAATATACCGCATGAAATGAGAATGAATCATGCATGAAACAACCAATCAGCCATTGATATCATGAGAACAGAACATGCTAAGAAAAAGCAGTCAGAGTCTAAAAAATCAAATTTCTGGGAACGGCGAAAACAATGCATTTCGAGGTTAATTTTTTTACCGCAAAATTACTCCAATTTAACGACTAGAATCATTCCCAATAAACATGAAAAATAAAAGACGGCAAAAAAAAAGGACGGCGAATCAGCCAACTTTGCATCTGTGCTACCGACCTACAAACAGAAACAGGTCAATACACAATTGTTATGAAAGAAGGCAGAAGATGCTCGATAGTGTTGCACTATTTCTTGGACAACTGCTCCACATGCACGCTAGTAAGACAACATGAAGTGGTAGAACAACTGTCTTGTGATACGGACAGACCGACACTTACGTAAACAATGCCCGAGTGAAATGCACTGCAATGATCTACGGTCCTCTGTAACAAAATATATCCACGATTGCATAAAAGTAAAAAGGCAATAATAGGCACCATACGTGGGCTTTTAAATCACGCCTCAAACGTAAAAAAAATGTCTGTCAATATGTCCTCCCAAGCTGTGTCTACAGCCCTCAAGGGCTGTCGTGACAATTACATTCTGAGTCTAAGTCACACGCTCGCTCGCTCTCTCTCTCTCTCTCTCTCTCTCTCTCTCTCTCTCTCTCTCTCTCTCTCTTCTCTCTCTCTCTCTCTCGTGCGTGCCCGCGCACGGAAGGGCTGACTCAGCACACATCACAAGAAAACACAACAGAAAGAACGATGGACGAGTTCCACATTGTCAGCAAACTCTCGGGAGCTAAACTGACGAGTCGCACGTGCCTTTACATTCCCTGTCACTTATTCCCCTTCCT
>CM031600.1:10695328-10697828 GCA_018398815.1 Conus ventricosus | reverse complement strand
ATGTTTCCTATACACACAGCACTTGACCAGCATGTTTCCTATACATGGAGCACTTGACCAGCATGGGCGTAATACAGCACACACCAGACACACGCACAAACACACATACACACACACACACACACACACACACACACACACACACACACACACACACACACACACACAAACACACATACATACGCACGCACGCACGCACGCACGCGCACGCACTCACGCACGCACGTACGTACACACACACACACACACACGCACGCACGCACGCGCACACGTATGCACGTTTGTCTGTCTAATTGTTTTCTGATGTTATGTACACCACCCTCCGCTCACTCCCAGCCCCACCCCGTCCCTACACACACACACACACACACACACACACACACACACACACACACACACACACACACACACACACACACACACAACACACATACGCGCTGCTGAAATGATTTCGCAGTTCGTCCAAACCTGACACTGCAAAAATGACCCACGGATAACACAGGTTCCACTCATTTCCAAAACTTCAGGGAGAAAAGCATGTGTCACTAGACTGCTATACGAATGGGACAAACTAGCTGGAAGTGTCCATGCTCTGACGAAGAGTAGAAATACTTTGAAAGAGAGGGTGTTAGTTACCGCCAATGACATTGACAAACAAAGCACATGACAGAAAAAGAAGAGTAGAAAGCTTGACGTGACTTATCTTCTCTTGGTTGATGAAAAGCGAGAGAGAAATGTCGATGGTCTTCATCTGCCAGTGAGAAGATGGAATCATTCTGATGAATAGGTGAAAATAATGACTCCACATGATTATTGTATCATTCTGATGAATAGGGGAAAATAATGACTCCACATGATTATTGTATCATTCTGATGACCAGGGGGAAATAATGACTCCACATGATTATTGTATCATTCTGATGACCAGGGGGAAATAATGACTCCACATGATTATTGTATCATTCTGATGACCAGGGGGAAATAATGACTCCACATGATTATTGTATCATTCTGATGACCAGGGGGAAATAATGACTCCACATGATTATTGTATCATTCTGATGAATAGGGGAAAATAATGACTCCACATGATTATTGTATCATTCTGATGAATAGGGGAAAATAATGACTCCACGTGATTATTGTATCATTCTGATGAATAGGGGAAAATAATGACTCCACATGATTATTGCATCATTCTGATGAATAGGGGAAAATACTGACTCCACATGATTATTGTATCATTATGATGACCAGGGGGAAATAATGACTCCACATGATTATTGTATCATTCTGATGACCAGGGGGAAATAATGACTCCACATGATTATTGTATCATTCTGATGACCAGGGGGAAATAATGACTCCACATGATTATTGTATCATTCTGATGACCAGGGGGAAATAATGACTCCACATGATTATTGTATCATTCTGATGACCAGGGGGAAATAATGACTCCACATGATTATTGTATCATTCTGATGACCAGGGGGAAATAATGACTCCACATGATTATTGTATCATTCTGATGACCAGGGGGAAATAATGACTCCACATGATTATTGTATCATTCTGATGAATAGGGGGAAATAATGACTCCGCATGATTAGAAAGGACTTCCTTTCCCATCTATCGTTGTTCAAGACAACATCCACCTTGTCCGCATCGAAGACGATGTGGATTTTAAACCTGGAGTAGAAACTCGATTGTGTAAACTTTGTCGTTGGTTTTAGTCTCTGTTGAAACAGTCTGTCTGGCAAGTGATTCATCAAGTCCTGTAACCTTCGTTGGAGTTCACCTTCTGAATAAGAGATTCAATCAGGTGGAGGGAAGCGAGCACGGAAAAATGGACTCGATGGTTGTACTGAAAAATATTTAAAACAATTTCTGAGTTAAGATCTGTTGGTCTCTATCTGCACCAGTTCATCGGATCTTTAAAACGGAAAAATGAAATCTATCACAACCGACTGAAGTGTAATATTAACAGTTCCGTGTGTTCTGAATCTGTCAACAAAAGACATCAATCTAACGCAATTGACAAAATGGCTCATTACCGTTGGTCACTGCTCGAAATGCAGACTCTGCGAAACATGAAAGATTAGTAGAGGTGTTGAACCCCTGAGATTTGTGCGCAGTGTGTTCGTCGATGAGAGACTGTAACATCCTTGCGTCGCTAGGGGCAGCCAGATTGGTAATGTAATGTATGTAAAAGGTGATTTATACACCGCTTTACCTCGGAAGACCCAAAGCGCATATTACAGAAAATCTGGTGACCTTCAGCCGCAGTCTTGCCCCGTTTCACATGAAGCAAGGAAGTAAGGAAAATGAGTGATCGATATTGAATGATACTGACTGGATGACACGGGAAACGACTGAATGAAGCGCCAGCTGGCAGCTCTTCAGTCGGCACTACCCAGGTAGGCAGCCCGTTGTGTAAATGAGTGTGGATTGTAAAGCGCTTAGAGCTTGGCCTCTAGCCGAGAATAGGCGCTATATA
>CM031600.1:10669751-10687728 GCA_018398815.1 Conus ventricosus | reverse complement strand
CTGAGGGGAGCGTTCCTTCTCTGTTTCACCAGCGCCGTCTCCTGGCAATCAACTTTTTTCCTTGCTCTCATAGGCAGGTCTGATTCTTTCTCTTCTTCGAATTATCTCTCCAGACTACAATGTTCCTTTGACTCTGTCACGCCGACCCCTGAATGTCTGCCCTACAGGAATCGATCTAGATGGGAGTGAAGGGAGTTACTGACTTCACACGCCTCGCAAGAGATCACACAAGAAAGATTACGATACAAAAACACCAGTTATTCACACCAGCACACACAAGGTCACAAATAAGCTTTCTAACACACACAACACGCACAATCACAATAAGCATTTCAACACACACAAACAAGCACATAGTCACAAACAAGCATTCCTAACACAGATACACAAACATCAACAATCATAAATAATCAATTCCCCCGCACACACCAAAACCTAATCTAAATAATCATTTCCCGAAGACAGTCATTTTCCCTACCTTGCTTCCCGTGGTTCCCCCACACCTCTCTCTCCAAAGTTCCTCCGAAAAGCACCGGGTCGATTCAGGCACACCCCCAACCGGGTCTGTTCTGAATAGAGATTCAGCACGACACCCTTGAAACAACGGCGCACCCCCAAAAGGCACACACCAGATTACCCACTACCCGTCACGTGCACCTGCAGGAGGGTCCCGTGGACGGTGGAGAAGCTCCCGAGGGACAGGGCGTTGTCGCGGAAAGTCCCGACAGGGCCAGGAACCATCCACCAAGTTCACGTGCTCCTCAACCAGTGCGAAGCCCCAACAGCGCAAGCATCGGGTGGAGGCACCCCGGGAGGAGAAAGGAAGGCACTGAGGGAAGGAGGAAAGAAGGGAAACTGGAACCCCCGCAGTTTTTCATACGGTCTGAAATTTGCTGCTTAATCCATACAAGCAGCCACCGCATGATGGGCGAGGGGAGGTGTTTGCTGAATAAATTGTTTCACAACACTTAACACAGACCTGAGCATAACACAGTCAACAAACCAAACGAGGAATGTTCGCTTAAAAAAAAGGTCCTCCTCACACGAAGCAGTAAGAGATTACATTGACAGCTAAACAAACAAAAAATCACTCATATCTTCATCCTTCCTTCACTCACGTTCAACATTTTCCTTTCCTCTAGGAACTGAACAAATACAGCAACCGCTGTTCTCAATAACAGCCACCACATTTTTGCAAATAATAATAACTCAATGGCACAATTATCCACACATTATTATAACAACATTTTCAAAATGACACAATTCACCAACCACGCATCCAAACGACGAAACATGCGTACTCACGCTCGCAAACATAAAACACTCGTTCCCCTTGCACGCACAAAACAGACGGTGGCCGAAGAATGCCGAGACCGGCAAATTGTGTGACAGGGGCGACGAGCGAGAAACAAAGTCAAGTTACCAACCCTGAATCACCAGTTCTCCCCCACCACCGCCGACTACCGCCAGCAATCACCAGATGCATAAAAGGTAAGAACTTTTGGATATAAATTTGACTGAGGTTAAAGATGAATTAACCAGAAAAAGTGGTCTCAACACAATAATTACCATTATAATTTTGAAAAACAAAAGAAATTGCGCAAAAGAGAAGAATTACCTGCATAACAACAAAAACTACAACAATAAACCCCGAAACAGATGCTTACCACTACCCGAGGTGACCCAAAGTGTCGGTCCAAACAACTCTCTCTGCCCTCTGTCACATTGAGAGACAGCAGAGCCATGACGACAAAAGATGACTGTGATGTGAATGTCCCCACCCCTACAGGCCGGACTGTAGGAATAAGGTACCGACCGTACCTTCGACGAAGAGGTGAAGAACCATAAACAGAGCAGGCGCTCTCAAAGACATCATTCCGCTCGAGTGAAGAAAAACCTCCCTCAACTATGGCACCAACATGCCACTCTACTCATCAGTGATCATATACCTCAGCCTAGAGGAAAGAAGCACGTCGACAGTTAAAAGACAGGCGAGAGGCCGATAGAGACAGTCCATTCAATCGAAAGTTACCAGGCCACCCGTGATCCTGCAGATGAATTGGCACGGGCAGTGGAATTAGAGAGAGAGAGAGAAAAAAGTAAACCTAACCTTACTGAACGACATTAAGGTGGCAGAACTCACCACAACCACATCAAGGGACGAACACCGACAACAACAACGACTATAAATAAATAGATAATTCACCACTCAAGATGGGCTAATTGTCCATCGGCCCCGTAAAACAAACTCGTGACAAACCCCCCGTTCAAAAAGCATCTGTATTCTCTGAATACAGTGCTCCTTTGAATCTGACGCATGTGCAAATTCACAACAATGGACCGAACCCCAACCCTCCTGTGTCGACAGAAGTACGATAAATCCAATACAAACATTCCACGATAGAATTATACAGGGAATTACATAATACTACATTTATCAAACAACTAAGCGAACCTTAGAAGATGAAAGAAGCAAATCCGAGACAGGTGAATCATTTCACTACCACCGACAACTGTCACTACAGACCAAAAAGGGGACATAACCCTGGCTGAGGGAATTGTCCCCTGACCCTGATTACCCCAATGGGTGTGCTGACTACCGGAGGACTTGGCAGAGGATCGTCAGCATCCGTATTGCTGGAACCCTTGATAAGGCGAAAAGTGAACCTGCAGTTCCACTGCCTAACCCAATGATCGACCGACAGACTGCTGGCTGGTAATCCGGTCCAGGCACTGGAGAGGATGAAGATCGCTCTCGGTACAAACATTCCGTCCGTACTTCTTCCTGGTACGACCATGCCGCGCCGCAAATCTGCCAGCGTGGCCTCCATCAACAAGTAGGGCACTTCGATAGTCCAAGGCGGAACAACCTCCCGGGTATCGAGTCGCGTAGTCAATCACTATACTACCGAAAGTGTAGCTGTGACCCGCGATCGATGGGGAATAATGGGTCCCACCAGGTCAACCCCACCTTGCTGAATGGCTCCCCAACCAGTGGCACGACCCTAGGTGAACACGCTTCAGCGACCCTTTAGGCGTTGTCCGTATGGCAGATATCGCAACTCGCACGGCAGTACTGCCTAACTTGCGAGTCATACCCGCCAGAAGAAGTCCTGTCATACTCTCGCACATAGTCCGCTTGGAGCCCATATGACCTGCCATGGGTGAATCGAGGGCCAGCCGGAGAACAATTCTCTCCAGCTTTGGGAACGACAAGCTGCTTGGCCACACGATCGCCTAGAGTGAAAACTAACCCTAAAAGAGGGATCCCCTTGTGGAGCAGAAGCTCCCCTTGGCGTGTCGGGCAGACTGAGCGGGAAGATCTACCCAGTTGCCGCAGGCGTTGACACCAAGTCCCTGGGCCCTGAATATCGAACCATGGTAGCAGGATCGGCCCTTGCCAGAACCCTCGTCAGAGATCGGCTGAAGGAACGGGACGCAATTCCTGCTCCTGCTTTCTTACTTTGGCGCGTGTTGGTGAACCTCAACTCCCACACACGCCTGTAACGGGCAGATCCGTAGACCCCAGACTACTGCCGTCCGTCCGCAAAGGTGATAGTATTCCCTATGAGAAGGAATACATAGGTCGTCCACCGGATGGCCCATACCTCGCCACAGAAGTATGGGGTGGAGATAGGAATGAGTACAGAAGGACGTGGAGGTAAAAACCAGCCTCCAACCCCACACATCGAAAACAGAACCAGCCGCTGAGCACAGGGGAAACCAAATCCTTATCCACAAAAGACGCGTTGATGGCACCCCGAACCTGATGGTATCGACCAAGGAAGAACCAACAACAGAGAGAACACTGGCACTCCATACCACCATAACTTGGGATGGAACCCACGTTAGCCGAGCACGCGACGAGGAAAGGAATAGCCCCAATGACTACCGCGGCTTTAGACAATCTTTTCTAATGTGGCCAGGGAACCGAACCACAAAGAAAACACAGGCGGGGTGCTGAGGTCCCCCCGAGAACTGCCTGCCTTGTTCGACCCCAGCAGTCGTTGTCGGCGCCTTATTGCACCCAAATCCTGTGGGGGTCTTCCAGTCCGTATCTGGCGGTGCCCATAAGCCCTACGGGCTTCAGCAAACACCTCAGCGGTATGAATCGCAGCCGCGAAATCCAGAGGTGCTGACTCGCCTATACGGATCCTCAACTCTGGGGACACATGTTGGTAAGCTGTTCGATGAGAAATCAGATCCTCCAGCACCACTTAGCCTACTGACCCAGTACCCTAGCGATTTTTGCGCATGCCTATCTCCAAACTGCACGAAGGTCCGTCGTTATTCTTTTTCATACTGAACATCCTCCTGTACGTTCCTCAGGGGTAAGGTGGAAACACTGACGCAGAGCCAACTGCAATGTCTGCAAAGACGCGCCGACATTTGGGGGGAGATGAGCACACACTCCCATGCAGTACCCGACAACCCAGAAAAAAGGTGCATGGCCTTTTGTTCCCTCAGACAATTGGTATGAAGTAGCTACCTTGTCCAAAATCTCTAAGAACATATCAAGTCCTCACCTAGGTTCTGAACTCTGGAAGCTTTATATTGGGCCTCTAACATCTATCACTTGCTGTTGATTAACCCCCTGACTTACAGGTGCGGGAGTCCACGAAAGAAGTTTTCCATCTCTTTCCTACGCAGAGCCTCCTGTCCGGCAGCCTCCTCTCTGTGCAGAGCTGCCCCTGTCTTCCCAACGCTGATCTACACTGATCCCCGACGAGGGCCTCCTAGCCCTGGCAGCCTCTTTCCCTACGCAGAGTTTCCTGTCTGGCGGCCTCCTCCTCTACGCAGCATAGCCACTCCCTACGCAGAATCTCCTGTCTGTCAGTCTCCTCTCTCTCTCTGCGCAGAGCCTCCATCTCATCTAGCTCTTCCCGACGAGCTTTCCTGTCTGGCAGCCTCTTCCTTTAAGCCTAGCTTCCTCTTCCGACGGAGAGATCTCCTGCTGACAGCCTCTTCCTTACGCCTAGCATCTCTTCCCCACGAGGGCTGGCATTCCTCACATCGCAGTTGCTCCAAAAACATCAGGACAGAGGCGATATCCTGAGCAGGATTCACCACTCCCTCCGACACGGAGGATGACCCGTTTGACCTTTCCCTTGGTTCCTCGACTTTCCCATGAGAAAGTTCCCAGGGCATACTCTTACGAGGGGAAGCATGAGAGAGTATAAGGATCGGTTCTGCGAACTCAACAGAAGCCCACAGTTGCTTCGCTATCCTCTGACGCCTCCGAGCTAAGGTTCCAGTCGGGTTCTCAGCAGGAAGATCCCCTATCAAAGAAGTAGTGAAAGTACTCACTGGACTTCGGCTACAGCACTGGAATAAGTGGAAGTCACTGTAGTCGAAGTACTGGTACTAATAGTAGGGTACTACCTATTGAAGGTACCTTACTTCTTCGACGCCACGCCACGCCAACCACCAGCACCGGACGTCGCCATGACAACTAGATCCTACATGATCAAATACAGAGAAAGACAATTTCTACTTGAAAAACAGAAAACCGCAACGGATATTACGACTCTTGGTGACGCTACTGAAAAATATCAAATAAATTAATAATAAAAAAATGTCAACGTGCAATGTCCGGCAGCTCCCACTCTGGCAACACCGCGCCGTCTACAACACAGCGACAGTGCGTGGGGCCACCGAAAAAAAACAACAGCAAAAAATGGTCCCTGCTGCCCCACTCTGGAACACCAGCGCTCCACAGCACGAGCAACAGTGCCTGTGGGGCTCACCAAACAAAAAAAAAACAATATGGCAGAAGGAATCCGGAGAAACAAAGAAAAAAAAATACACTAACGTCTGAAATACACCCACCTGTTAAACTCAATAACCTGTAGAGAAAACAGGTTAAATACAAAACAGGACGGCAGCACTGATGTCAACATAAAGGAAAGTCTTACGGCCGTATCTGCGGTGGAGGCACCCGGCGGAAAGAGGCTGGACGCGGTCGATTCCCCCTCGTCTCGACTGACTCCCCAGTCACACCGGATGTTCCTTCAGGCCACCGAAAAAACTCCCTACATACTAGATCACCCCGCCAACCACCCACAAACAAACACGACAAAACTAAACATAAACGTATACAAAACAGACAGAACTGGACAGAAACTCGCGAAAAAACGAGAGAGACAGTCAAGCCCTTCCACATCCCGGACGAGCCCCCCACAAAATGTCCACGACCGCCCCTGAAGGTCAGCCCTGACAGATCGATCTAGATGGGAAGTGAAGGGAGTGACAGACCCTCCCACACGCCTCGCAAGAGATTCACCACAAAAGAAAGATTACGATAACAATACACCAATTATTCACCCAGCACACACAGGACACAAATACGCTTTTCTAACACACACAACACGCACAAACACAATTAAGCAATTTCAACACACACAACATGCACATAGTCCACAAACAAGCATTCCAACACACACAACATGCACAATCATAAATAAACATTTCCCCGCACACACCATAACCATAATCTAAATAATCATTTCCAACAGTCCATTACCTTCCTTCGTCCCGTGGTTCCCCCCACACCTCTGTCTCCCAAGTCCTCCGAAAGCACCGGGTCGATTCAGCAAGGCACCCCCCAACAAAAAACCCCGGGTCTGTTTCCTGATTAGAGTTTCAAGGCCGAACAACCCTTGAATACACCCAGTCCCCCAAAAGGGCACGACACAGAGTACCCACACCCCGGTCCACGTGGCACTGGCAGGAGGTCCGTGAACGGTGGAGAATGGCTACCCTGGGACAGGGCGTTGTCGCGAAAGCCCCCGGACAGGGCCAGGACCATCCATCCAAGTTCACGTGCTCCTCCACCGTGCGTAGCCCCAACACGCAACATCGGGTGGACCCGCCAGAGGAGAGAAGGAAGGAACTGAAGGAAGGAGAAAGAAGGTAACTGGAACCCCGCATCAGTACGGTCTGAAATTTGCTGCTTAATCCATACAGCCACTCCATGAATGGGCGATGGGAGAGGTGTTTGCCTGAATAAAATTTTCACAATCAGCTTTAACACAGACCTGAGCATAACACAGTCAACAACCCAAACGAGGAAATGTTCGCTAAAAGGTCCTCCCACACGAAGCATAAGAGATTACATTGACAGGCCTAAACAAACAAATATCACTCTATATCTCATCCTTCCCTTCACTAAGGCGATTCAACAATTACCTTTCTATCGGAACTGAACAAATACAGCAACCGCTGGCTCTATAACTGCCACCACATTTGCAAATAATAATAACTCAGTGGCACATTTTATCCACACATTTTTTATAACAAGCATTTCAAAATGACACAATTCTCCAACCACGCATCCAAACGACGAATCATGCGTACGCATCGCCTCGGCAAACATAAACTCTCCGTTTCCCCTTGCAACGCACAAACAGACGGTGAGGCCGAAAAAGCTAGACCGGCAATTGTGACAGAGGCGACGAGCGAGACAAGCAAGTACCAACCCTGAATCACCAGTTCTCCCCCACCACCGCCGACACCGCATCACAATGCATAAAAAGGGGAAAGACATTTGGATATAATTTTTTCTGGCCGAGGTTCAAGATTGAATTAGACCAGAAAAAGTGGTTCTCAAACAATAATTTCATTTATAATTTTGAAAAAACAAAAGAAATGCGCAAAAAGAGAAGAAATTAAGCCGGCTAACAACAAAAACACAACAACACATAAACCACGAAACAAGATGCTTACCAGCTACCCGTGGGTGACCCAAAGTGGCGGGTTCAAACGACTCTCTCTGCCCTCCTTCCAGTTGAGAGGACAGCCAGAGGCTGATGCGGATAAAAGATGACGTGATGTGATGTCCCGCCCTACAGGCCGACTGTAGGGATGAAGGTACCGACGTACCTACGACGAAGTGGTAAAAAACCAAAAACAGAGCACGCGCTCTCCAGAGACATCTTCCGCTTCGAGTGAAAGAAAAACCTCCCCCAGACGATGCAGCAACATGCCACGCTACGTCACAGTGGGAGCCATACTCAAGCCAAAGAGGAATGAAGCACGTGCGACCAGGTTTAAAAGACAGGCGAAAGCCGATATAGACAGCCAGTTCAAGCGAAAGTACCATCCACCCTGATCCTCAGGATGAATTGCCACGGGCAGTGGAATTAGAGAAGAGAGAGAGAGAGAGTATAGAGAGATAGAGAGAGGAGAGAGAGAGAAGAGAGAGAGAGAGAGAGAAGAGAGAGAGAAAGTAAACCTACCTGAGTCTGAACGACATTAAGGTGCAAACGCACCACAAGCCACATCAAGGGACGGATACACGACAACAACAACGACAATAAAAAATAATAAATTCCCACAACTCTAGATGGCTAATTGTCCAACGCCTAACGAAACAAAAAAAACCCTCGTGGACAGACTCACAGACTATAGATTATTATTTTCTAGCTTTAAACGATAGTGAATGTAAGTGAGCTTGATGTGTGTGAAGTGTGATGTGGTGGGGGGGTGTGGGGGGGGGGGGAGGGGGGGGGGGTGGGGATTGCGAGTGCAGAGTGTGTTGTGAGTGAGTGTGTGTGTGTTGTGTGTGTGTGTGGGAGGAGGGGGGGTGGGGGCGTGCGAGCGTTGCGTGCGTGCGTGTGTGTGTGGGTGAGTGTAAGTGTGTGAGTGTGTGTTGTGAGTGTAGTGGGTTGTGTGTGTAGTGTGTGTGTGTACGTCATTAATTTAACCCAATCCACCTAACAGGATCCTTATCCCGAATGTAAGTAGTAAGTGGAGTGCAAGTGGTGTTTTTTGGTGAATTCAAGTTGAACGGTGGTGTTGATTTGCGTACATAGTATGTATAATGCATATAGGCCTATGATCAAATAAATAATATTAAAAAAAAATAATTTAAAAACAACCACAACAACAACAACAACAAAAACTAAACATTACAGAATCCAAAACTTTGAAATAAACACTAATAAGCAACTAACACCAGGATGGGGAAAATAACAAAGACGTTAAAGTAAATGTCTCTAACCTGGCAGGGCTCTTAATCAGTCCCATGAACAACATCAAAAATGTTTGATTTCTTTGGAGATGACGACATCAAAGCTGACATCGACGGTTCAGAGTTCAACAGAACAACCAAGCATAAGAAGGGCTTTCATTCTATACGCACAAAAAAGTAGATGGGAACTGGTTATTTGCTTGGCCACAAATAGCAAACACTATGTTTACAGAAATTGGTTTAAAGGCTTCCAAGCCTATCAATCTAAAAATACAACAAACTTTTTAAAATCCACTCCTTGTAAGATTCTTGATACCTGTTTTATTGTCTGATATCTTTGTTAAATAATATCCCCTTTGTTTCAGGTGCCTTTTCGCTTATTGAAATAAGAGCTTCCATGATACGTCCCTATTAAAAGACTAAAACTCACATGTAAGATAAAGGAAATGCATATCTTTTGTTAAAATCAGACACAGAGATAGCAGGCCTTTTTGGCCAAAATGGTCTACCCATACATTCGCAAAAATCCACATGTGATGGAACCCAACAAAAATCGACATAGAACGCATGTAAAATGCCAAAAAAATGAATTAATGTAGACTCTGATATGAGTTCTGCCTCACACCTGTATTCTAAAAATTTTAGAGCTTGTAGTACTGATTTTTGAATCACATTTTATGTGTGTGTGTGTGAGTGTGTAGTGTGGGAGAGTGTGTGTGTGTGTGTGTTGTGTGGTGTGAGTGTGTGTGAAGAGGAGAGGGTGCGGCCGCGGCGCGCACACGCGCACGTGTGAGTGTGTTGTATGTGTGATGTGTGTGTGTGTGTGAGTGTGAGAGTGTGTTTGTGTGTGTGTTGCTGTAGGAGTGAATTGTGCCCGAGTGATGTGTGTGGTGTGTGGTGTGAGTGAGGGTGTGGTGTGTGGTGTGTGAGTGATGAAGGAGGAGAGTGAGCGCGCGCGCGCGCGCGTGGTTTATAAGTGTGTGTGTGTGATGTGAGTGTGGAGTGTGTGTGTGTGTGTGTGTGTTGTGTTGTGTGTGTGTTAGTGTGGTGTTGTGTTGTGTGTGGTGTGTGTGTGGGTGTGTGTTTTGCCGTGAATGTGTTGCACGTGTGTGGTGAGTGTGTGTGTGAGTGATGTGTGTGTGTGTGTTTTGTGTGTGTGAGGTGCGTGCGAGCTGAAGAACGCGCGCAGTAAATGCTATGGGCAAGCGATATATGGAGCGCAAACAAAACACGCCCACTCAATCACTATTAACTACTGCCATGTCCCGACCCCATACCTCTGTCATACTGTCATGGACCCGCCCCAGAAAAGCCTGACGAGACACCGGCGACACTTTTTTTTTTAGGGTGACACTCGTGCTTTGTTGTCCCCATCAGTTTTCGGTCGCCCGCCTCAAACTTCACAACTTCGAACCTTCACCCCCACCTTTAAACCGCCCTCTTCCGTCCCTTCTCTTCTTCCGTCTCCATTCCACAGAAGTACGTCAGTGGGTGGGTCCAAATTTTCTCTAATTTCGATTCCTGACTTTTCATTTACAATCATATTTCTTTTTTGCATTCCCCTTCGAAGAGCCAGATTTCGGGTCAACTGACTTGTTTCATTGGCAACGTGTGCTGGAATTGTCTACGATGCCACTTACAGGGAATGCTGACAGATGGGTGGGTCTGACTACCACCCCCCCCCCTCCTTTCCGTCGCCCCCCTCCCCCTCCCTCAGCGCGGGAGGCGCTCCTGTCTCCTCTTTTGGCATCAGAAGGTGGAACTGGATAAAACCACTTGGCGTTTTATTTGTCAATGTATAAAACGTGTCCGTTAGCGTTCTGTGCAACACTCCCTTCCCCCCCATCCCCCCCCCCCCCTCAGTCTGTCCCCAGCACATGAGTGCATGTAGTTTTTGAAAACATTGCTATGATACTGTAAATATTAAACGGGATAGCTCGGCTGGTAGAAAGCCGGATCCCGAGTCAGCTGATCCTAGGGTCGCAAGATTCGATATCTCCACTGGAACATATGTATGAAGGGGGGTTACCCTAGGATAAACCGAGTTCTGAACTCTGCTTCCTGATAAAAAAAATACTCAAGGACAACACAAACAAAAAATATAAATTTAAAAAAACACCAATTATACTCAAACATGAAAATAAAAAACAATACTCAAGACACACAAACAGAAAAATAATAAAAAAACACTACTCGAAATTGCTCATACAAAAAAACAAGAACAATACTCAAAGGATACAAAAAGGCTTAAAATTAAAAAACCAATAATCAAGGAAACTCTAATGTAAAAGTTAAAAAAAAAATACTCCCCACCCAAAAGGGTATACTCAAACATAAACAAATAAAAAACAATACTGAAGGCACACTCAAACATAAAATTTAAAAAAAAAAAACAATACTAAGGATACTCAAACATAAAATAAAAAAAACAATGCCGAGGACACTCAAAACATAAAAAAAGAAAAAATAACAATACACAATGAACACAAACAAAAAATAAAAAACAATACTCAAAAGGATAACTCAAACAATAAAATGAAAAAAAACCATACTCAAAAGATACATCAAACATATATCAAAAAACAATACTTAAGATACACAAACATAAAAATAAAAAAACAATGCTCAAGGACACTCAAACAAAAAATAGAAAACAATACACAAAGATACTCAACATAAAATAATAAAAACAATACTTTAAGGATACTCAAAACAGAAAATTAAAAAAATAATACTCAAGGATATTCAAACATGAAATGAAAAAAACAGTACACAGGATACTGCAACATAAAAAAAACAAAAAACAATACTCAGGATACACCCAACATAAAATAAAAACAATACTCAAGGTGCTCGAACATAAAATAGAAAAACAACAAACACTCAATGACACTCAAACATTAAATGAATGAAAACAATACTCAAAGACACTCAAACACAAAATTATTATTAAAAAAACAATATTCAAGGACACTCCCAAGTACCATTAAAAATTAAAAAAAAAAAATAAATTGAAGGATTTTCTACTCAAAACATTAAAATAAAACAAAACACAACTCAGGATAACTCAATAAACATAAAATAAACGAAACCATACTCCAGGATGCTCAAACATAAAATTATAAAACATATAGATACTCAACATATAAAATGAAACGAAACTCAAGGAACCCTCAAACATAAAATAAAAAAACAGTACCAAGGATACTCAAACATAACAATCATATAATAGGGAGACAAACGCTTGCAATTCCTCAAGAATTCCCCTCTTCAGTCATGGAACTGTCCACACACACACACACACACACACACACCAACAAGAACCTTTAGTCGACAAGGCCTTGCGTGTTGTCCATAGTTTCCTGTCCCTACGATATCCACACCACAGCTGTCCGCCTTCACTAATCCCCCTACCCCCCCCCACCAACCCCCCCCCCCCACCCCCCCCCCCCCCCCCCCCTTGATCTGTCAGTTTCATCTCCCTCTTCTTATCACGAAAGTTAAAACTCGCTGAAGGTCGATTCCTTTCTCTTTTTTTTCACTCAAATCTGCCACCTGTCTTCATTCCATTAATTTCACTTAGTTTTTAACATTCTCGAACATTACTGTGTGTGTGTAATGGTGTGTTGTGTGTGTGTGTGTTGTGTGGTGCGTGTGTGGTGGTATGTGTCTGTGTTGTCTGTGTGGTTACTCTGTGTGTGTGCTCGTCGTGCGGCGTGTGTGTGTCTGTGTGCGCGCACGCCGTGTGTGTGTGTTTGAGGAGAGAGAGAGAGAGATTTGCATACGTCCCACCACGGTTGGGGTGGGGGTCCCTCTTTGTTGTTTGTGTGTGTGTGTGTTGTGTGTGTGTGCGTGTGTTGGTGTGTGTGTGTGTGTGTTGTGTGTGTGTAGCGAGTGTGGGGATTTGCGAGATGTGTGGTGTATGTAGTGTGTGATGTGCGTGCATGCGTGCTAGCGAGTGCGGGGGGCCGTTTTTGTGTGTGTGTGTGTGTGTTGTGTGTGTGTGTGTGTGTGTGTGTGTGTGTGTGCGTGCGCGTGCGTATGTGTGTGTACATGTATGAGTGTAGCAAGCTTAGCCTTTCGCCCAATAACTGGTGGTAACAAGTTTTATACGTTCTCTGGTCTCCTCACACGAAGCAGGTAAGAGATTACATTGACAGCTAAACAAACAAATATCACTCTATATCTTCATCCTTCCTTCACTCACGTTCAACATTTTCCTTTCTTAGGAACTGAACAAATACAGCAACCGCTGCTCTATAACTGCCACCACATTTGCAAATAATAATAACTCAGTGGCACAATTATCCACACATTTTATAACAACATTTCAAAATGACACAATTCTCCAACCACGCATCCAAACGACGAATCATGCGTACGCACGCTCGCAAACATAAAACTCTCGTTCCCCTTGCACGCACAAACAGACGGTGGCCGAAGAATGCGAGACCGGCAATTGTGACAGAGGCGGACGAGCGAGACAAAGCAAGTACCAACCCTGAATCACCAGGTTCTCCCCCACCACCGCCGACTACCGCATCACCAGATGCATAAAAAGGGGAAAGACTTTTGGATATAATTTTGACTGGCCAGGTTAAAGATTGAATTAACCAGAAAAAGTGGTCTCAAACAATATTTCTTTTATAATTTGAAAAACAAAAGAAATTGCGCAAAAGAGAAGAATTAGCCGGCTAACAACAAAAAACAACAACAAATAAACCACGAAACTGATGCTTACCAGCTACCCGTGGGTGACCCAAAGTGGCGGGTCAAACGACTCTCTCTGCCCTCTGTCCAGTTGAGAGGACAGCAGAGCAGATGCGGAAAAAAGATGACGTGATGTGATGTCCCTCCCCTACAGGCCGACTGTAGGGATGAAGGTACCGACCGTACCTTCGACGAAGTGGTGTAGAACCAAAAACAGAGCAGGCGCTCTCAGAGACATCTTCCGCTCGAGTGAAGAGAAAACCTCCCTCAACGATGGCAGCCAACATGCCACGCTACGTCACAGTGAGCATACTTCAAGCCTAAGAGGAATGATGCACGTGCGACAGGTTAAAAGACAGGCGAGAGGCCGATAGAGACAGCCAGTTCAAGCGAAAGGTACCAGCCACCCGTGATCCTGCAGGATGAATTGCACGGGCAGTGGAATTAGAGAGAGAGAGAGAGAGAGAGAGAGAGAGAGAGAGAGAGAGAGAGAGAGAGAGAGAGAGAGAGAGAGAGAGAAAGTAAACCTAACCTGAGCTGAACGACATTAAGGTGCAAACGCACCACAAGCCACATCAAGGGACGGATACACGACAACAACAACGACAATAAATAAATGAATAATTCCACCACTCTAGATGGGCTAATTGTCATCGGCCTCGTAACAAACTCGTGACAGACTCACAGACTTGATTTTTTTTCTTGCTTTACGATAGTGTATGTATGTGTGCTTGATGTGTGTGTGTGTGTGTGGGGGGGGGGGGGGGGGGGGGGGGATTGCGTGTGCTGTGGTGTGTGTGTGTGTGTGTGTGTGTGTGTGTGTGTGTGTGTGAGGAGGGGGGTGGGGGTGCGTGCGTGCGTGCGTGCGTGCGTGTGTGTGTGTGTGTGTATGTGTGTGTGTGTGTGTGTGTGTGGTGTGTGTGTGTGTGTGTGTGTGTGTGTGTGTTCGTTCTTTAATTTAACCTCTATCCACCTAACAGTGATCTTAGACAGAATGTAAGTGTTATGTGTGTGTGCATGTGGTGTTTTTGGGTGTATGCATGTGAACGGTTGGTGTTGATTTTGGCGTACATAGGTATGTATAATGCATTTAGGCCTAGATAAAATAAATAATATTAAAAAAAAAAATAATTTAAAAAAAAACAACAACAACAACAACAACAACAAAAACAAACATTACTGAATCCAAAACTTTGAAAGAAACACTAAATAAGCAACTAACACCAGGATGGGGAAAATAACATAGACGTTAAAGTAAATGTCTAACTGGGCTCTTAATCAGTCCATGAACAACTTCAAAAATGTTTGATTCGTTGGAGATGACGTCTTCAAAGGCTGACATCGACGGTTCAGTGTTCAACAACCAAGCAGGTAAGTAGGGCTTCATTCTATCGCACAAAAAAGTAGATGGAACGGGGTGATTTGCTGGCCACAAATGCAAGTCACATGTTTACAGAATTTGGTTTTAAAGGCATCAAGCCTCAATCTAAAAATCAAACTTTTTAAAATCCACTCTTGGTAGAGATTCTTGATACCTGTTTTATTGTCTGATATCTTGTTAAATAATATCCCCTTTTTGTTTCTGGTGCCTTTTCGCTTATTTGAAATAGAGTTCCAGGATACGTCTTTTAAAAGACTATAACTCTCATGTAAGGATAAAGGAATGCATATCTTTGTTAAATCAGTCTCAGTGATAGCAGCCTTTTTGGCTAATTGGTCTACCCTTATTCATTACGCAGATAACCACAATGATGGAACCCAAAAAAATCGAATGACATGAAATCAATTTAAATGGTAGACTTCTGATATGAGTTCTGCTCTCACACTTGTATTCGAAAATTTTAGAGCTTGTAGGACTGATTTTGAATCAACATTTTATGTGTGTGGTGTGTGTGTGTGTGGTGTGTGTGTGTGTGTGTGTGTGTGTGTGTGTGTGTGTGTGAAGAGGAGAGGGTGCGCGCGCGCGCACACGCGCGCGTGTGTGTGTGTGTGTGTGTGTGTGTGTGTGTGTGTGTGTGTGTGTGTGTGTGTGTGTGTGTGTTGCTGTGTGAATGTGTGCACGTGTGTTGTGTGTGTGTGTGTGTGTGTGTGTGTGTGTGTGTGTGTGTGTGTGTGTGTGAAGAGGAGAGGGTGCGCGCGCGCGCGCGCGTGTGTTAGTGTGTGTGTGTGTGTGTGTGTGTGTGTGTGTGTGTGTGTGTGTGTGTGTTGTGTGTGTGTTGTGTGTGTGTGTGTGTGTGTGTGTGTGTGTGTGTGTGTGTGTTGCTGTGTGAATGTGTGCACGTGTGTGTGTGTGTGTGTGTGTGTGTGTGTGTGTGTGTGTGTGTGTGTGTGTGTGTGTGCGTGCGAGCGAAAGACGCGCGCAAGTAAATGCGTATGGGCATGCGATATATGGAGCGCTAAACACCCCACTCTATCACTATTAACTACTGCCAATGTCCCGTCCCCATTCCTCTGTCATACTGTCATGGACCCGCCCCCAGATAAGCCTGACGAGACACCGGCGACACTTTTTTTTTTTGGGTGACACACATCTTTGTTGTCCATAGTTTTCGGTCGCCCGCCTCAACCTTCTCACTTCGAACCATCACCCCCACCTTTACCGCCCTCTTCCTTCCCTTCTCTTCTTTCCCGTCTCCATTCCACAGAAGTACGTCAGTGGGCCAAATTTCTCTAATTTCGGATTCCTGTCTTTTCTTTTACACCATATTTCTTTTTTGCATTCCCCTTCGAAGAGCCAGATTTCGGGTCAACTGACTGTTTCAAATTGGCATCGTTGCTGGAATTGTCTACGATGCCACTTACAGGGAATGCTGACAGATGGTGGGTCTGACTACCACCCCCCCCCTCCTTTCCGTCGCCCCCCTCCCCCTCCCTCCGTCTCTTTCTTCTCTCCTGTCTCCTCTTTTGGCATCAGAAGGTGGAACTGGATGAAAACCACTTGCGTTTTATTTTTCAGATTTAAAACGTGTCTTGTCGTTCTGTGCAACACTCCCCCCCCCCCCCCCCCCCTCAGTCTGTCCCAGCACATGAGTGACATGTAGTTTGAAAACATTGCTATGATACTGTATATGAAACGGATAGCTCGGATGGTAGAAAGCCGGAATCCCGAGTCTGCTGATCCTAGGGTCGCAAGTTCGAATATCTCCACTGGAACATATGGGTATGAGGGGGTTTACCCTAGGATTAAGACCGGTTCTGACTCTGCTTCCTGAAAAAAAAATACTCAAGGATACTCAAACATAAAATAAAATTTAAAAAAACACTCAAGGATACTCAAACATGAAATAAAAAACAATACTCAAGGACACTCAAACATGAAATTAATAAAAAAACAATACTCGAGAATGCTCAAACATAAAATAAAAGAACAATACTCAAGGATACAAAAACATAAAATTAAAAAACAATATTCAAGGAAACTCTAACATGTAATAAAAAAAATACTCAAGGGTACTCAAACATAAAATAAAAAACAATACTGAAGGACACTCAAACATAAAATTTAAAAAAAAAAACAATACTCAAGGATACTCAAACATAAAATAAAAAAACAATGCTCGAGGACACTCAAACATAAAATGAAAAAAAAACAATACTCAATGATACTCAAACATAAAATAAAAAACAATACTCAAGGATACTCAAACATAAAATGAAAAAAAAACAATACTCAAAGATACTCAAACATTAAATAAAAAAACAATACTTAAGGATACTCAAACATAAAATTAAAAAAACAATGCTCAAGGACACTCAAACATAAAATAGAAAAACAATACTCAAAGATACTCAAACATAAAATATAAAAACAATACTTAAGGATACTCAAACATAAAATTTAAAAAATAATACTCAAGGATATTCAAACATGAAATGAAAAAAACAGTACTCAAGGATACTGCAACATAAAATAAAAAAACAATACTCAAGGATACTCCAACATAAAATAAAAAACAATACTCAAGGATGCTCGAACATAAAATAGAAAAACAACAACACTCAATGACACTCAAACATTAAATGAATGAAAACAATACTCAAAGACACTCAAACACAAAATTATTATTAAAAAAACAATATTCAAGGACACTCAACCATTAAATTAAAAAAAAATATTGAAGGATACTCAAACATTAAATAAAACAAAACAACACTCAAGGATACTCAAACATAAAATAAAACGAAACAATACTCAAGGATGCTCAAACATAAAATTTTAAAAACATATAGGGGATACTCAAACATAAAATGAAAACGATACTCAAGGATACTCAAACATAAAATAAAAAGAAACAG
>CM031600.1:10642251-10657251 GCA_018398815.1 Conus ventricosus | reverse complement strand
CGCAAGAGTGCGCATAGGACATAGCTAACCCTCCCCCTCACATCCTCCTCCGTCCCCTTTCCCCTTCAGCTGTCTACAAACATACACATACGCAAGATAACGTATTATGCGCTTGGCTGTAGACGCAGACACTCTCTCTCTCACACACACACACACATATATATATATATATATATATATACTGCTGAACAATTAAACAGTGGGAGAAAACAAGTGCAAGTTAACAATTCTTCAGTCATTACAGCAATGACTTCACAAAGATTTGAATTTATATATAATATAAAAAATATGGGGGGAATATATTATAAATATGAGAAACCCTTCACTAGCTGCCCGAGGGAACCATCGTACTCTCCTTCAAAGACAGATCATATTTGTATTGCCTGCTCCTAGGCCTTTCGTCCTCTGGATCGGACTCATCAGGGAGACACGGCTGTTTGTGTCTGTGCTCTTGGTGTCAAATACAGACACACCAAAGTCCATAATTCTGTGGTGTTCTCATCACCAAGGGTTCAAAAAAGAATCCAACAGCACCCCCAAAGCAGCCAGCGAAGGGTAGTAAATGGAACAAAAGGAAAGCGTGGAGAGGAAAAAAGTTGCTGAAAAACTAAAAGCATTATGCAAACAGTATAAAATGTAGGGGACAATCTTTGAGCCTATGCTTGAGGATCCATTCAAGGATGCAAGGGAGATCAAAAGATATGGAACAGAGTGAGTGGTCAGCTCTGCTGTTCAATAACCCAAGCATTGTGAGGGGCTAAGAATTGTACAGAACAACCTTTACTTGGATCTCCTAAGAGATGCAATCTCCCACCAATTGACCAAACATTATTATATATATACATACATACACGCGCGCGCACACACACACACACACGCACACGCGCGCGCACACGCACACGCACGCACGCACACACACACACACACACACACACACACACACACACGCACGCACGCACGCACGCACGCACGCACGCACGCACGCACGCACGCACGCACACCACACACACACACACACACACAAACGCGTGCATACGTGCTCAAATACACAAATAAATAAATACACATATGTGTAGGCGCCCAAAAGTACGCGACATTGTAGACACCTAATAGAGAAATAAAGAGAATGAGAGGAAGAGGGAGCTAAACAAAGGAGATCTAGACTCAAGGGGAGAGGGAGGGTTGGAGAGAGCGAGGGCGAGAAATTTTGAGACAGATAGACAGAGACAGACAGAGAGACAGACAGACAGACAGAGACAGAGACAGACAGAGACAGTGTGACAGAAGGAGAGACAGAAAGAGACAAACAGTCAGACAGACAGACAGAGAGGAGGGGGGGGGGGATAAATCAGAAAGACTGATGGACGAACAAATCAAGATGAACAGCCAAGCCTGACAGAACTCAATCTCCGTCGTCCAATTCAGGCAACTAACAGCCGTTGCGAACAAGGAAGACAACTCGGGATAGGGTTGGCCGAGACCGTTTCAGTCACCCGGTAGCCGAGACTGGGGAGTCAGAAGAAAGGGCCAGGGGATTGAATTAACCCTGTGCCGCCCTTCGCTTAAGGTTAGCGTCCAAAGCAGCCCAATGTCCCTCCGTTTTCATCTCTCCAATCCCCGGAGACAGGTCGAAGGAGCTTGGGCTCATTAGCACACACCGCACGTGCGTCCCACCATCAGGTACAAACGGCTCGTGCACATGCATACGTATTGACTGGCTGACACCGTCTAGTCAGATAGGTTTCTGAAATGGGAGCATGTCGATGCGTCCACGGCCCGATACGTCCACGGCCCGATACGCCCAAATGGACACATCGGGCCGTGGACGTATCGGGTGGTGGCGTGCCGATGTGTCCACGACCCTTAAAGTCCAAGGCCCGTTGAGTCCAAAAAATTGGACTCAGCGGGTAGGTCCGTTGTGTCCAAGCTCCGTTCCGTCCACGGCCTTCGACCTTGGACGTATTGGGGCTTGGACGCATCGGACCGTGGACGGATCGGACCGTGGACGCATCGGGCCTTGGACGTATTGGGCCTTGGACGCATTGAGCCTTGGACGCATCGGGCCGTGGGCGTATCGAGCTGACCCCTCTGAAATTAAGATGATTTTTTTTTGTTTGTTTTCAATGCAACAAGTTCACCTTGGCTTAAGGCTGTGTCAGGCCAATTGACATAGGTCAGAACACCAAGGCTACATCAAAATGTTGTTATGCTCTGCATAGTTATGCGGGGATTGTCTTCAGTTGTGACAGGCTCCTAGCATAACATTATCAGTCACTAAAATTCCTCGAAGTCGGAGTGTGGCTGCCCATGTGGCGGGGTAATCAAAAAACGGTCACACACGTAATGTTCCCATCCCCAGCTGATGTATTTGTACCATAGTGTTCAAGTACTTCGGCTGTTCGGATGATCCCTGGAGTCTTTTAGCCAGGGTAACGACAACAACAACAACAACAACAACAACAATGCAACAAGTCAGCTGCCTCACAGAGGCCGATGGTCCTACACGAAAGATATTAAAAGCAGACGACATTCAGATGACCTTTAGCCGTTCACACGCACCTGAGGTGACAAGGTTGACAGGGAGAACCATTCCAGCGGAGCGGGGACATGCAGACGTATCTAACACTTTACTACCACCACCAGAACAACAGAACTTTGAAAAGGGTAGTCGTCATGTTGTGGCGTCGGCAGATTCGAACTCTCAAGTTCTAAATGCGAAAGAAGGTGATTTACCACTGAGCCGAACAAACGATCCAAACACAATGACGTTTGCACTTTGCTTGACGTCACATATCACGAAATATACACTTTATATTTGTATGATGACCGATTTCAACTGCAATTCCTGCTCCTGTTTGCAATGCTACCCACAAACCCGTCGTCAATTCTGGACAGACTTACTAATTTAGTGTAGAGCCATCGACATCACATTCCACAGAAGGAGAAAGAAGGAAGGGGTAGGAGGACAGGAAATTCTAAATGTATGTCTGCAACATGTGGCATGTCTTGTGTACTTTACTCTCCGTGAACAGCTTGGATGCTGCGCATGCAACATGTGGCATGTCTTGTGTACTTTACTCTCCGTGAACAGCTTGGATGCTGCGCATGCAACATGTGGCATGTCTTGTGTACTTTACTCTCCGTGAACATGGATGCTGCGCATGCAACATGTGGCATGTCTTGTGTACTTTACTCTCCGTGAACACCATGGATGCTGCACATGCAACATGTGGCATGTCTTGTGTACTTTACTCTCCGTGAACATGGATGCTGAGCATGCAACATGTGGCATGTCTTGCGTACTTTACTCTCCGTGAACATGGATGCTGCACATGCAACATGTGGCATGTCTTGTGTACTTTACTCTCCGTGAACACCATGGATGCTGCGCATGCAACATGTGGCATGTCTTGTGTACTTCACTCTCCGTGAACACCATGGATGCTGAGCATGCAACATGTGGCATGTCTTGTGTACTTTACTCTCCGTGAACAGCTTGGATGCTGCACATGCAACATGTGGCATGTCTTGTGTACTTTACTCTCCGTGAACACCATGGATGCTGCGCATGCAACATGTGGCATGTCTTGTGTACTTCACTCTCCCGTGAACACCATGGATGCTGAGCATGCAACATGTGGCATGTCTTGTGTACTTTACTCTCCGTGAACAGCTTGGATGCTGCACATGCAACATGTGGCATGTCTTGTGTACTTTACTCTCCGTGAACACCATGGATGCTGCACATGCAACATGTGGCATGTCTTGTGTACTTTACTCTCCGTGAACATGGATGCTGCGCATGCAACATGTGGCATGTCTTGTGTACTTCACTCTCCGTGAACACCATGGATGCTGCGCATGCAACATGTGGCATGTCTTGTGTACTTCACTCTCCGTGAACACCATGGATGCTGCGCATGCAACAGATTCCAGGGTGGCACCAGCAGGAAAGACGCACCACGATTATCATGATTATTTTATGCATTTCTTTGTTGAACAGATATGTACATAAACAAACTATTGGACTGAAGCAACAGCAAGCAATAGCTTATGATGTGCTCAGTGACGGAAAATTTTACAATAATGAACACATCGGCCGATTGCATAATCAACATTGATACGTAAAAGAGAAAAAAAAAATGCTAAACACTGTAAGGGAAAGATTGTAGAAAGTCTTAAATTAAATAAGAAGAAAGAAGAACAAGATAGCACGGGTCAGAAGAATCTAACAGCGATGCGTTCAGGCAATCTAAGCAACAAGTATCATGGTTTCCCATGCATCAGACGTACACAAATTTGCAGAGTAAGAGAGAGAGAGAGAGGGAGAGACAGACAGACAGACAGACAGACAGAGAGAGATGCGTCCCGTCTCCCAAGACACCAAAGAGCCCAGCCCTGTGTCACATTGGGTCTAATTCAAAGACGAAATCTGAGGGAGTATTAGACAAACATAGACAGCCATCCGAGGGCCAGCCTAGCAGCAACGACGAGAAGAAGAAGAAAAAGGAGAGAAACGAGAAGAAGATGAATAAGCACAAGAAGATGAAAAAGATCAAGAAGAACAAGTACCTGAAGAAGAACAAGAAAATAGTTGTCAGTTTCAGGCGAAGGTTCAGATCCAAGGTCCAGTTCACCTTACAGTGCTACCCTTAGAAACACGCTTTGCAAGAACACTCAAGGGCTGTTTAGAAGCCGTAGTTATTATAAAGCTGAAGTCATGGTTCGCTGGTTTGCCGATGATTGCAGACTCTAAATGCATTTGAATATCGATGGACAGCCACCAGATCCATGGCTGCCAATATGACAAACTAATAATAACAACAACAAAACTTGCTCTCTCTGTCTCTGTCTCCCTCTCTCTCTCTCTCTCTCCCTCTCTCTCTGTGCTCTATGCTTGCTCTCTCTCTCTCTCTCTCTCTCTCTCATCTCCTCTCTCTCTCTCTCCTCTCTCTCTCTCTCGTGTGTGTGTGTGTGTGTGTGTGTGTGTGTGTGTGTGTGTGTGTGTGTGAGTGCTCTGTGCTCTGCGTGAGTGTGTGTGTGTGTGAGTGCTCTGTGTTCTGTGTGTGTGCTCTGTGCTCTCTCTCTCTCTCTCTCTCTCCTCTCTCTCTCTCTCTCTCTCTCTCTCTCTTGTGAGTGCTCTGTGTGAGTGTGTGTGTGTGTGTGTGTGTGTGTGAGTGCTCTCTCTCTCTCTCTCTCTCTCTCTCTCTCTCTCTCTCTCTCTCTCTCTCTCTGGGGGGGGGGCTGTGTGTGTGTGTGTGGGGGGGGGGGGGGGGTGGATGTCGATGCTTGGTTCTTCTTTCTTCTTCCTCCAGTTGGGGGATATCATTCAGTCCCCCACGCTCAGCGCTCTTCACTCAGACCATTATCAGAGCATAGAATGCAGGCTGGGTTTTTTTTTTATTGCACGTGTATCCATCACCATCGGCCCACGGGGCCTGCTCGACATGTGTATTTTGAATGGTATGTGTCAGGATGACCTTCAAGGTCATTACACGTACATAGCTGATAATGGTAACAGTGTAGCTGATTATTTTTTGCTGTCTTATGATTTGTATTCAATAGTTTCTGATAGCATCAGAATGAATGTGTCTGACAGAATTGAATCTGACCATTTGCCTTTGGAATTATACGTTCACTTTCCTAAGGATAATGAAATTTGTGTAAAGGAGGATGTTCATATTTTCGAAAAGTTTATATGGGACGAAACCCAAAGCAATGTGTTTAGAGACAACATTTGTTCAAACGACATGCAAAGTCAGTTTGAAATGGCGATCAGTTTAATAGATATAGATATCAATGAAGCACTTGAGGTTTTTAATCATTGTATAAAAGATGCAGCAGATTTTATGAAGAAAGAAATACACATTGGTAGGTGCGTGAAAGATGACGACTGGTATGATAAAGAATGTCGTGCTGAAAAGAAAACGGTACGCAATCTGTTGAAGAAATTTAAGCATACTTTGTCTCCACCTGATCGCACTTCTTTATGTATAGCAAGACGTGAATATAAACATTTGTTAAAGAGAAAAGAGAAGCAATTCAATGAAACCCTACTAACTGATTTATTACGATCAGTAAATAATCAAAAAGAATTCTGGGAATCTGTGCGTAAAATATCTACAACAAGAAGGCAGATTTCGAATGACATTAGCATAAACGATTGGTACGCACACTTTAAAGAATTGTTAGAAAGAAAAGACAAGTTTGATAATGTTCTGGTTCAAGGAGAAAGTAATAGTAATCAAGATGCTTATGATGCTGTAAATAATGATGATGTATATGACAATGATGATGATGATGACGATGACGATGATGATGATGATGATGAAAATAACGATGGTGACAGTGAAAATAATTTGAATCAACCGATTTCAGTAGAAGAAGTTTTGAATGCGCTAAAAACACTGAAAAGTCGCAAGGCTGCCGGTCCGGATAAAATCATAGGGGAATTAATTAAAAATGCCAGCAAATCAAATTTGGTAATGGAATTTTTGGTAAAATTTCTTAATTCTCTTTTTGATAGAGGAGTGTATCCTGAAAGTTGGTGCGAGTCAATTGTTGTACCACTATATAAAAAGGGCAATGTTATTAATCCAAACAACTATAGAGGAATCTCGTTGTGCAATGTTTGCAGCAAACTGTATAGTGCAATTATTAATAAAAGACTTCAAGTGTGGGTTGAGGACAATAACATTACAGGTGAGTTTCAAGCTGGGTTTAAACAAAATCGTTCCACAATAGACCATATGTTCACGTTGTTGGCTTTCATTCAAAAACAATTTTGTCTGAATCGTAAGTTGTATGTTGCTTTCATCGATTTTGAGAAAGCGTTTGACTCTATTAATAGAACCATACTTTGGCCTATTTTGTTAAAAAACGGTATTCATGGAAAGATGTATAGATGCATTATGAGTATGTACGACTGTTGTAAAGGCAAAAGTACGATGTGGTGCTGCTTTAACTGATTATATTAATTGTACATCAGGTGTTAAGCAGGGTGATGTATGCAGCCCAGTTTTGTTTTCTTTATTCATTAATGAGCTGACTTTGGAGGTGATAAACTCTGGAAGACATGGTGCCCATTTTGTAAATGATGTTATGGAAATATTCATTCTGCTTCTTGCCGACGACGTTGCATTAATGTCTGAGACAGTAATAGGCCTCCAAACTCAATTAAACAGTTTGCAAAGGGCAGCCAATTCACTCCAGCTGAAAGTCAATTTAAGTAAAAGTAATATAATCGTTTTCAGAAAAGGGGGTTACCTTTCCTCTCGTGAAAAATGGACATATGATGGGGCAAATATGCCTGTTGTAAATGTATATAAATATTTAGGAGTATATTTCTCTACGCGATTAAGTTTCACTTTCGCATGTAAAGATATTGCTTGCAGAGCAAAAAAATGCATTGCTATGCTTTATGAAGAAGTTGTCGAAGCTGAATAATGAATCTCTTGCTTTGTTTTTGAAATTGTTTGATGCTCAAATCCTGCCTATGCTACAATATGGGGCTGAACTATGGGGTCTTGATGCTGCCGCTGGACAATGCGAAAAGGTTCATTTGTTTGCTTTGAAAAAGTTCTTGGGTGTATCGTCACAAACCCCAAACGATCTTGTGTATGGAGACACTAACAGATATCCCATATCTTTGCACTTCACTGTTAAATGTATCAAGTACTGGCTCAAATTAACTCAGATGGCTGAACATAGATTACCCCATAAAGCTTATAAATGCTAGTAGAACTAGATAATAGAGGCAAGATTAACTGGGTGTCACGTGTTAAAGCAAAATTATATGAATATGGTTTCGGGCACGTATGGCTTAACCAAGGTGTCGGGGATATGAACAGTTTCGTTCGTACTTTCAAAGAAAGACTAATTGACTGTAGGTGGCAAGACTGGAATTTTCATGTTCAAAACAGTGACAGGTTTAGTTTTTATAGAACATTCAATATTATGCATTCACTCCCAACGTATATGTCAACGACTATGGACAGGCACTTGAAGTTTGTGATGACAAAATTTAGAGTGGTGTTTCTGATATTCGTGTTCATCATTTCCGTTATAGACAGGTAAATGCCTCTGATCTGTTGTGTCCATTATGTCAACAGTCAAGAGAAGACGAAGTACATTTTGCATTGACTTGTCCAGAGTTACAAGATATAAGAGAAAAGTTTATTCCTCAAAATTTTATACAAGACCTTGCTTATTCAAGCTTACTTTGTTAATGTCATCTGCAAATGAAAACACTGTAAAACAGTTCGCAGTATTTTTATTCAAAGCTTTCAAACGGAGAAGCATTTGTGCATTGTAATTATTATAATCAGTTTCACAATGCGACTTTGCTATGTTCTCTGTATATATATATCCCCCTTCTGAGGGGCCAAGGCCTGTAAGAATAAAACATCTGAATCTGAATCTGAATCTGAATCTGAATCTCTGTGCTCTATGCTTGCTCTCTCTCTCTCTCTCTCTCTTCTCTCTCTCTCTCTCTCTCTCTCTCTCTCTCTCTCTCTCTCTCTCTCTCCTCGTATGTGTGTGTGTGTGTGTGTGTGTGTGTGTGTGTGTGTGAGTGCTCTGTGCTCTGCGTGAGTGTGTGTGTGTGTGAGTGCTCTGTGTTCTGTGTGTGTGCTCTGTGCTCTCTCTCTCTCTCTCTCTCTCTCTCTCTCTCTCTCTCTCTCTCTCTCTCTCTCTCTCTCTCTCTGTGAGTGCTCTGTGTGAGTGTGTGTGTGTGTGTGTGTGTGTGTGTGTGTGTGAGTGCTCTCTCTCTCTCTCTCTCCTCTCTCTCTCTCTCTCTCTCTCTCTCTTCTCTCTCTCTCTCTCTCTCTCTCTCTGGGGGGGAGGGGCTGTGTGTGTGGGGGGGGGGGGGGGTGGATGTCGATGCTTGGTTCTTCTTTCTTCTTCCTCCAGTGGGGGATATCATTCAGTCCCCCACGCTCAGCGCTCTTCACTCAGACCATTATCAGAGCATAGAATGCAGGCTGGGTTTTTTTTTTATTGCACGTGTATCCATCACCATCGGCCCACGGGGCCTGCTCTTCCGAAGGACGGTGAGGGGATTTAACGTGTGCACAGCATGCTGTGCGTGCGTTCACACAGGGCAGGTCGATTTGTAGTGTCATTCCACAGACTTTTCAGGGAATGGAGTCGAACCAATGTTACCTCGATGGGAAAGGTTTGCCTTGTACTGAACGACCCCCGGCTGTTAGTAAGAAAGTTCATGTGTGACACTGAGAGTGTGACACAATGGTAGGCTGGTTTTGTATGGTATGTGTTACAAAGGATTTCGTTCATTTTGCCAACGTATTGTTGCTTGTACTTTGTTTATGTAAGACAAGATTTACTGGCCAAAAAAAAAAGAGAGAGAAAAAAGAAATGGCCCCGGTGGGATAATCGAACACGCAGCCCAAGGGTGATTAGAATTATGAGTTTGATGCTCTACCAACTGATATTAGTCCAACCCCACAAAGGTTAGAAGATTACTTTTCTTCTTCTCAAACACTCTGATGGGAACGCAGCTCCTCGGGACGAATGCTGCCTGTGCGCTGTAGGTCCCCAAGGGCACCGTAGAGCTTCCTCTCGACTAAATGTTTGCTCGTCCATGTCTGTTGTCCAGAGCTTCGGTGCAACGGCAATCCTGCAGTAGATGTGCTGTTGTTAAGCTGCCGGTCTGGCATGGCACTGGTCTGACTGACCGATCTAAACTTGGTAAGTGCGTGATAGTTCAGGCGCCTGTCCGCAGCCTGAAGATGACAAGATGGGTGAGGGTGTGGTGGACGCGGAGGCATAGGGCAGAAAGAGGGAAGCTTAAGAGTGCGTGGAATGATAGTTGGGAGGGAGACGTTACCAAAAAAAAAAGGGTGGGGGGGGGTGGTGGGAAGGGGAAACGATGGGACAGAAGAACAAAAAGCATTGTGGTCATGTCACACAGTGACACAGCCCCGGCAAAACACCAGGTTCGAGAACTGCATTGCCGACTGTTCTTTGAAAACCTACTGTCTGTGAGATCCAGTTGGGGATTAAGGCCCCTGTTGTTAGTGGCTTTGTATGTTGTGGATTAAGGCCCCTGTTGTTAGTGGCTTTGTATGTTGTGGATTAAGGCCCCTGTTGTTAGTGGCTTTGTATGTTGTGGATTAAGGCCCCTGTTGTTAGTGGCTTTGTATGTTGTGGATTAAGGCCCCTGTTGTTAGTGGCTTTGTATGTTGTGGATTAAGGCCCCTGTTGCTAGTGGCTTTGTATGTTGTGGATTAAGGCCCCTGTTGCTAGTGGCTTTGTACGTCATGTCCCTCAAAGGGGCCTAGGACTAACTCAACAAGACATTAAACTTTCATCATGTTGAGCGTTTCACACAAAGGTATGGTCAGTCCTTGAAGTCCAGGCCAGGCATTAACACGAGTTGACCGGCAACGCCGTTCACTGGTCCATAATGCGCCAGTTGACCGGCAACGCCGTTCACTGGTCCATAATGCGCCAGTTGACCGGCAACGCCGTTCACTGGTCCATAATGCGCCAGTTGACCGGCAACGCCGTTCACTGGTCCATAATGCGCCAGTTGACCGGCAACGCCGTTCACTGGTCCATAATGCGCCAGTTGACCGGCAACGACGTTCACTGGTCCATAATGCGCCAGTTGACCGGCAACGCCGTTCACTGGTCCATAATGCGCCAGTTGACCGGCAACGCCGTTCACTGGTCCATAATGCGCCAGTTGACCGGCAACGACGTTCACTGGTCCATAATGTGCCAGTTGACCCGGCAACGCCGTTCACTGGTCCATAATGCGCCAGTTGACCGGCAACGCCGTTCACTGGTCCATAATGCGCCAGTTTGTGAGCAGGTTTCCCGCAGGAGACCACGGGCGGAATTGTCCCGAAAAACGAAAAGGCACTCACTCGGGGGAAGCGTAGATCTCCACCACGATCGAATAAATCTTAGAGGCTTTCTTTGATTTGAATCCACTACTTCAAATTTCATCGGTTCGTTCGAGGCCATATTTCATTTAACCCCCAGATCGACCCTGCACCGACGGGTTAGCTTTTTTCACATTCCACCTTTTCACCATGTTTTGTGAAAACTGGTTGCAACGTTTTCAAGCAGTCTTGCCAACAATCAGACGAACAGCCCAACAGAAGTTGATGAGAACAGCCTTTTGTCTGGAGGCAACTGTTCAGGACCAAGACATGTCAGACGGTACATTCCGAAAACACCCCTGCTGCATGATGCCGCCCGTCTGATCTCCCGCTCCTCTAGATTTGATCACATATCACCAATTCTGTCTTCCTTACACTGGCTCCCAATTCAGTCTCGCATTGACTTTAAAGTTCTCCTCCTGGTTTTCAAATCACTGAATAATCTGGCTCCCTCCTATCTCTCTGACCTCCTCCGTCTCTTATGTTCCGTCTCGCAACTTACGCTCATCCACCGATTCTCGTCTGCTTCGGCTTCCCTCCGCTCGCCTGAAAACTTCAGGCCAACGATCTTTCTCTTACCAGGCACCTGCTCTGTGAAATAGTCTCCCTTCTTCTTTGCGCAACACGGACTATTTAGAGACTTTTAAAACCTCCCTTAAGACACATCTTTTCCCTCGGACTGATTAACGATATCCAGTTACCACTCTGCGCGTGTTTGCTGGTGTTGAACGCGCTCCTGTGTGCGAGAGGTTTTTTTTTTGGTTTTTGTTTTTTTCCCCCGGCGGTGTGTGTGTGTGTGTGTGTGTGTGTGTGTTGTGTGTGTGTGTGTGTGTGTGTGTGTGTGTGTGTGTGTGTGTATGCGCGCGCTTTGAATTAGAATTATAATTTTTATCATGTTTTTCCGTAATACGCGCTTTGGGCTCTTGCGAGGTAGAGCGCTCTATAAATCTCCTTTTACATTACATTACATTATTTCAACACGGAACATTGTTTCGCGATTCTTGGAGAGGTTCAGCCATGGACAGTAAAGTTCCTGATGTGAACCTCATCATCACCACTAATACAGAAACAAGCATCTTCCGCTGTGTGACGGTATCACGTGCGGTGTTACATTGGGTGTCCCTGTCGGCTGTAGTGACGCCTGAGGTGGGTGTGGACGCTCAGCTGAATGTATCCTGACCTGCCTGGCCTTGTAGTGCAAGCACCCGTCCTAATCTTCTGTGTGCCGCCTGTCCTAACCTGAAAAGAAGCCCGTTTTCAAGCACAGATCAGCACAGCGCTTGGCTCAGTGACTGAGCGCCGGAGTCACATGTATAAAATGCATGTACACAAACATACGTATATGCATAAATTCATATATACATATACATACATACATACACCAAATTACAGCAGACATTTTTACACATTTCTGGTGAAGAAATGAAAGTAACATACTAGCGATAACAACGTATTCGCACAAAAAAGACAAACGAACGTACATACGCATATAACATTAACGACAACAACATACTCATACCAAAAAAAAAAAAATAATAAAAAATATAAAACACGTACAAACGCATATAACATTAACAACAACATTCTCGTGCAGCAAAGACAGCCATACTTATATCCATCACACGGCTTATAGCTCTCAGATACACGCACTTTCCACATTACACCACTCCTCCCTCTCTCCCTTCCCCCTATCCTGCCCCCCCCCCCCCCCCTCCCCGTCCATCCCTCCCTCTCCCTCACACTTACATCACCTGCTTCCGTAACGTACTGACACACTCCAAATCACACTCCTCGCTCCCAGCAAACAGTGTGAGTTTCCCTGCTCTCACTCGTCTGCAAATAGTTATTATCGCACGGTGTATCATCTTCAGTGGATGTGAACGTTAGACCTCACTGGAACTAGCCAGCCATCGCAGCCATCGCAGCTGTATCTGAGAGTTCAATGATGCGCCCGCTCTCTCTCTCTCTCTCTCTGCGCCTATCTAAGTGTGTGTGTGTGTGTGTGTGTGTGTGTGTGTGTGTGTGTGTGTGTGTGTGTGTGTGTGTGTTGTGTGTGTATTCAATGATGCACTCACTCTCTTCGTGTTTATCTAAGCGTGTGTGCGTGAGAGTGTGTATGTGTGTGTGTGTGGGTGTGTGTGTGCGTGCGTGCGTGCGTCCGTGCGTGTTCGCACGCAAGTATGTATGTCTGTGTGTGTGTTTGTATGTGTGTGTGCGAGTGCGGGAGTGCAGGTGGGTGCAAGTGTCTGTGGGTGTTCGTATGTGTGTGTCTGTGTCTACGTCAATGTT
This sequence comes from Conus ventricosus, assembly GCA_018398815.1. Classification (NCBI taxonomy): domain Eukaryota; kingdom Metazoa; phylum Mollusca; class Gastropoda; order Neogastropoda; family Conidae; genus Conus; species Conus ventricosus. Next base: position 10,644,052 of record CM031600.1, on the reverse strand, counting down.
ATTTAAGTTCACGACAGCGGGACAGACTGGGACATAACAACGGACTGTGTCTATGTCAGTGTTATTGAAGTTCAGGACTGTGTCTATGTCAGTGTTATAGAAGTTCAGGACTGTGTCTATGTCAGTGTTATTGAAGTTCAGGACTGTGTCTATGTCAGTGTTATTGAAGTTCAGGACTGTGTCTATGTCAGTGTTATTGAAGTTCAGGACTGTGTCTATGTCAGAGTTATTGAAGTTCAGGACTGTGTCCATGTCAGTTTATTGAAGTTCAGGACTGTGTCTAGTCAGTGTTATTGAAGTTCAGGACTGTGTCTATGTCAGTGTTATTGAAGTTCAGGACTGCGTCTATGTCAGTGTTATTGAAGTTTAGGACTGTGTCTATGTCAGTGTTATTGAAGTTCAGGACAGCGGGACAAACTGGGACATAACAACACGAACTGTGTCTATGTCAGTGTTATTGAAGTTCAGGACTGTGTCTATGTCAGTGTTATAGAAGTTCAGGACTGTGTCTATGTCAGTGTTATTGAAGTTCAGGACTGTGTCTATGTCAGTGTTATTGAAGTTCAGGACTGTGTCTATGTCAGTGTTATTGAAGTTCAGGACAGCATGACAGACTGAAACATAACACCAGCAGACTGTGTCTATGTCAGTGTTTATTGAAGTTCATGACTGTGTCTATGTCAGTGTTATTGAAGTTCAGGACGGCATGACAGACTGAAACATAACACCAGCAGACTGTGTCTATGTCAGTGTTATTGACGTTCAGGACAGCGGGACAAACTGGGACATAACAACACGAACTGTGTCTATGTCAGTGTTATTGAGGAGTAGGACAGCGGACTGTGTCTATGTCAGTGTTATTGAAGTTTCAGGACTATGTCTATGTCAGTGTTATTGAAGTTCAGGACTGTGTCTATGTCAGTGTTATTGAAGTTCAGGACTGTGTCTATGTCAGTGTTATTGAAGTTCAGGACTGTGTCTATGTCAGTGTTATTGAAGTTCAGGACTGTGTCTATGTCAGTATTATTGAAGTTCAGGACTGTGTCTATGTCATGTGTTATTGAAGTTCAGGACAGCGGGACAAACTGGGACATAACAACACGAACTGTGTCTATGTCAGTGTTATTGAGGAGTAGGACAGCGGACTGTGTCTATGTCAGTGTTATTGAAGTTCAGGACTGTGTCTATGTCATGTTATTGAAGTTCAGAACTGTGTCTATGTCAGTGTTATTGAAGTTCATGACTGTGCCTATGTCAGTGTTATTGAAGTCAGGACATCGGGACAGACTGGGACATAACAACACGAACTGTGTCTATGTCAGTGTTATTGAGGAGTAGGACAGCGGACTGTGTCTATGTCAGTGCCATTGAAGTTCAGGAATGTGTCTATGTCAGTGTTATAGAAGTTCAGGACAGCGGGACAGACTGGGACATAACACCAGCGGACTGTGTCTATGTCAGTGTTATTGAAGTTCATGACTGTGTCTATGTCAGTGTTATTGAAGTTCAGGACTGTGTCTATGTCAGTGTTATTGAAGTTCATGACTGTGTCTATATCAGTGTTATTGAAGTTCAGGACAGCGGGACAAAACTGGGACACAACAACACGAACTGTGTCTATGTCAGTGTTATCGAGAGTAGGACAGCGGACTGTGTCTATGTCAGTGCCATTGAAGTTCAGGAATGTGTCTATGTCAGTGTTATAGAAGTTCAGGACAGCGGGACAGACTGGACATAACACCAGCGGACTGTGTCTATGTCAGTGTTATTGAAGTTCATGACTGTGTCTATGTCAGTGTTA
>CM031600.1:10599751-10634751 GCA_018398815.1 Conus ventricosus | reverse complement strand
AATACGAAAAAAACATGACGGCTTGTTCTTCTTCTTGACATGTTCATCCAGGTGCTGATACAGACTGATGATTTAGCATACCTTGGTCCTCTTTGAAACACTACTACCAAGCTGTTCTACCACGCCAACGTTGTTTGCTGTGTGAAGCTCCTGCCTGACTCTCGCGTTAGTTTCGCACAAAACGCCGCCACGTTAAAAACCGACATCCTGTCAAAAACAAACAAACAAACAAACAAAAAGTCCTGGCATACTACGACTCCATCTCAAAACAAACATGGGGAACACCCCCAGGGAAAAAATGAGACAGCTCACGTCTGTCGTGGCACTAACTGTATCCCACGCAAGTGCAAACTTGAATAAATTAGGCATCTGATCGATGCTGAACTGGTTTCAAAGTATTCTTCATAGATCCGGATCTTCTCGATCTGTTTTCTGTTCAGGCGCAAAGTACCCCCTCCAACCATATGGCCGAGAAATTCCAGAGAATGGAAGCCTGCCTCGATCTTCGAGGGACGAGCTGTGAGGTTGAAAGACCTCAGACACAAAAGGACGCCATTCACTTGACAAAGATGCGCATCCCGTGATACACTATAACCCAAGAATGTCGTCACAGAAACTGACAGCAGAGAACTGATCCAAAGTCAGCATGCGCATCATGCGTGCGAAAACTGCAGGTGCCGACACAAGACCAAAAGGCATCCTAACAAACTGAGAAAAGACCCATATGCCTTGTAAAAGCCGTCTTTGGACGATCCTCGGGCTTAACAACTATCTGCCAATATCCCTTTGCAAGATCGTGTATCAGTCCCTTATTCTAAGTCAGTTTTGTTCTAGTAAAACAAAGAAACATTCATACATTTCAAAACATCAGTCTAGCAAACTTGCACACGCCCTACAAACTGACAGATCCCCATCATTTTCATCAAGATTTTCCGTCTCCTCTGCTGATGGACAGAACTCCTGACGATGCTTCATTTTGCATCCTTTTTCGGTACTATCATTTGGTACCTGCACGGGGCAAATGACCGAATGAATTCTTTTGGTCAAGGTCGTCAGGGAGTGGGCTATTATTTTGATTTGTTCCAAGCCAGTTAGTACCTAGAACCAAACAGCGCCACAAGCCCACAGAAGTAAATGTTCTTTTCATACTAGTGCCTCTAGATCCTTTAATGACATGATTTTTTCTTTATGGAAATTTTCTCCTTACTTTACAGCAACATTTTAAGGAAACAAAAAACGTGTATTTTTCTCTTCTTTCAATATCCCCGGAGACCCAGCAGTCTTCCAGCACGTATCGTTTGAATTCGTGCAGCATCAGTCTACAGCAAGTATCGTTTGAATTCGTGCAGTATCAGTCTACAGCAAGTATTGTTTGAATTAGTGCAGCATCAGTCTACAGCAAGTATCGTTTGAATTCGTGCAGCATCAGTCTACAGCAAGTATCGTTCGAATTCGTGCAGCATCAGTCTACATCAAGTATCGTTTGACTCAGTGCAGCACCATTCTTACAGCAAGTATTGTTTGATTCAGGGCACCACCACCAGTCTTACAGCAAGTATTGTTTGATTTAGGGCACCACCAGTCTTACAGCAAGTATCGTTTGATTTAGGGCACCACCACCAGTCTTACAGCAAGTATCGTTTGATTTAGGGCACCACCACCAGTCTTACAGCAAGTATCGTTTGATTTAGGGCACCACCACCAGTCTTACAGCAAGTATTGTTTGATTTAGGGCACCACCAGTCTTACAGCAAGTATTGTTTGATTTAGGGCACCACCAGTCTTACAGCAAGCATCGTTTGATTTTGGGCACCACCACCAGTCTTACAGCAAGTATTGTTTGATTTAGGGCACCACCAGTCTTACAGCAAGTATTGTTTGATTTAGGGCACCACCAGTCTTACAGCAAGTATTGTTTGAATTTGCTTGGCCCCCAAATGTTACAATGCGTAACTGCGCTGACTTCCTCAGTACAAGGTAAGTGCAGTACTATAGCTTGTAAGAGTTCGTTGTAGATCCTGGGGTAGGTGTTCGGCTCGCAAACGACAAAATACACCAGGCGGTATTGAAACGAAGAGGATCCTTTTATTTACAAACGTTGAAGAATATAGGAACAAAAAACAAACCACTGACCTTCAGGTTCAATAAGCCATACAGGAACTCAATCGTACATGCAGCAGTAACTATTCTACTAATGGCAGCTTCTCGTCGACAAGACTCAAACTCAATGAAGACTGGAACACGTCTTGGCTAGAACTCCTCAACACATCTCATTTCTCTCTCTCTCTCTCTCTCTCTCTCTCTCTCTCTCTTCTTTCTTGTCTGTGTGTCTCTCTCAGTCGCACAGCTCTCCGTCTTTTGTATGACACTGAAAGAATATTCTCGAACCTACTCGATTATTCTTTTCTAGAATATTCTGCATATCAGTAAGTTTAACCAATGAAATCGCGACGACCGTATGCAAATGTAATTCGGTCAGCTTCTACAACATTCTCGAACCTTCGGCAAAGCACTAGCAACTTACGGAAGTCTGGTGAACATTCTAACATAATCTTGAATACTCCAATCACATTATCAATCGATCCAAAAACAATACTGAACAATCAGGCGTACATTCACTTTCCAAACGTTTTAAACAAATCAAATATAGCACTACACTGACCGAAAATACAAAGATCTAAAAGCGATAAATAAAAGGAGGCTTGCAACGCGTCATTATTGCTATGACGTATTTCACAAAAGTTCCCCCTCTCTTGTCTCCCTTTTAAATTGTAACACAGCGCCAGTCTTACAGCAAGTATCGTTTGAATTAAGGCAGCATCAGTCTTACAGCAAGTATCGTTTGAATTAAGGCAGCATCAATTGTACAGCAAGTATCGTTTGAATTAAGGCAGCACCAGTCTTACAGCAAGTATTGTTTGAATTAGTGCAGCACCAGACTTACAGCAAGTATCGTTTGAACTCAGTACAGAAATCAGGCAGCTATGCTAAGTCTTGTAGAAGCATTTTTCCCTACGCTGGTGTCTTAATATTGGCAATTTGCGTCCGACTTTCGCCACCATGTCAAAATTCTTAGATGCGCGTTGTATGTACCCCAAGAATATTTCATCTTTCGATTATTGTCGGTTAGTGCATTTTCCTCTTTCTTTCTTTCTTTTCTTTCTTTCTTTCTTTTCTTTTCTTTGTGTGCGCCAGACCCTTGTCATCCTAAGTCCTCTCTGGTCACATTGGCTGTAAACAATGTGACATGTCTTTGGCAGTTACCCACTGCTTCTAAAAAAATAAAAATAACAACAACTCTCAGAAGGGAAAATGGGGAGTAAAAGGTTCAAACCGAACAAGCTAGGAGAGTTCTCAGAAAAGCACGCCACTCTGAATAGGACAAACGGATTCCTGGATCCGCCCTTTGAACTGCTTCCCGGGCAATTTTCTTGGATCCGCCCTTTGAACTGCTTCCCGGGCAATTTTCTTGGATCCCGCCCACGGAAGAAATAGTGGATACGGACTGTCAGAGGGACTTCCCATTTTCTGTTCTCCATTTTCAATAGGAGGTGAAATAGCACATGTTAATCACAGAGAAGTATGAAATTCCATACAAATACATTAATGTATGAACAGTTATCAACTCATATCAGTAACTTTACAATTTTCATGTTCAGTGGAAGATATGGACACTCGATCCGTTGCTTGTTCCAGGTCCGAACTACAAACCCCCACCAAAATTTGATTGGTTTAAGACTGGGCCTCTCTCTCTCTCTCTCTCTCTCCTCTCTCTCTCTTCTCTCTCTCTCTCTCTCTCTCTCTCTCTCTCTCTCTCCCTCTTCTAAGAATGTTGTTGTTTTGGGATTTCTTTTGTTTTTTCTTTTTTGTTTTTGGCTTGGTTTTGGTCTGTTTGTTTGTTTGTTTTTGTTTCAAACTGGCAAAGTTTTCTGTGTGTGGGGGGTTTTTTTTGGGCGTAATTTTGTTAACAAGCAAACACACCGTGAAACAAACAAGACAGATCCGGGTGAAAGCATCACCTTCACGGCAGACACGATTCATGAAAACAAACAAGACAGATCCGGGTGAAAGCATCACCTTCACGGCAGACACGATTCATGAAAACAAACAAGACAGATCCGGGTGAAAGCATCACCTTCATGGCAGACACGATTCATGAAAACAAACAAGACAGATCCGGGTGAAAGCATCACCTTCATGGCAGACACGGTTCATGAATACAAACAAGACAGATCCGGGTGAAAGCATCACCTTCATGGCAGACACGATTCATGAAAACAAACAAGACAGATCCGGGTGAAAGCATCACCTTCATGGCAGACACGATTCATGAAAACAAACAAGACAGATCCGGGTGAAAGCATCACCTTCATGGCAGACACGATTCATGAAAACAAACAAGACAGATCCGGGTGAAAGCATCACCTTCATGGCAGACACGATTCATGAAAACAAACAAGACAGATCCGGGTGAAAGCATAACCTTCATGGCAGACACGGTTCATGAAAACAAACAAGACAGATCCGGGTGAAAGCATCACCTTCATGGCAGACACGGTTCATGAAAACAAACAAGACAGATCCGGGTGAAAGCATCACCTTCATGGCAGACACGATTCATGAAAACAAACAAGACAGATCCGGGTGAAAGCATCACCTTCATGGCAGACACGATTCATGAAAACAAACAAGACAGATCCGGGTGAAAGCATCACCTTCATGCCAGACACGATTCATGAAAACAAACAAGACAGATCCGGGTGAAAGCATCACCTTCATGGCAGACACGATTCATGAAAACAAACAAGACAGATCCGGGTGAAAGCATCACCTTCATGGCAGACACGATTCATGAAAACAAACAAGACAGATCCGGGTGAAAGCATCACCTTCATGGCAGACACGATTCATGAAAACAAAAAAGAGAGATCCGGGTGAAAGCATCACCTTCATGGCAGAAACGACCGGGTGAAAGCATCACCTTCATGGCAGACACGATTCATAAAAACAAACAAGACAGATCCGGGTGAAAGCATCACCTTCATGGCAGACACGATTCATGAAAACAAACAAGACAGATCCGGGTGAAAGCATCACCTTCATGGCAGACACGATTCATGAAAACAAACAAGACAGATCCGGGTGAAAGCATCACCTTCATGGCAGACACGATTCATGAAAACAAACAAGACAGATCCGGGTGAAAGCATCACCTTCATGCCAGACACGATTCATGAAAACAAACAAGACAGATCCGGGTGAAAGCATCACCTTCATGGCAGACACGATTCATGAAAACAAACAAGACAGATCCGGGTGAAAGCATCACCTTCATGGCAGACACGATTCATGAAAACAAACAAGACAGATCCGGGTGAAAGCATCACCTTCATGGCAGACACGATTCATGAAAAGACAGATCCGGGTGAAAGCATCACCTTCATGGCAGACACGATTCATGAAAACAAACAAGACAGATCCGGGTGAAAGCATCACCTTCATGGCAGACACGATTCATGAAAAGACAGATCCGGGTGAAAGCATCACCTTCATGGCAGACACGATTCATGAAAACAAACAAGACAGATCCGGGTGAAAGCATCACCTTCATGGCAGACACGATTCATGAAAACAAACAAGACAGATCCGGGTGAAAGCATCACCTTCATGGCAGACACGATTCATGAAAACAAACAAGACAGATCCGGGTGAAAGCACCACCTTCATGGCAGACACGATTCATGAAAACAAACAAGACAGATCCGGGTGAAAGCATCACCTTCATGGCAGACACGATTCATGAAAACAAACAAGACAGATCCGGGTGAAAGCATCACCTTCATGGCAGACACGATTCATGAAAACAAACAAGACAGATCCGGGTGAAAGCATCACCTTCATGGCAGACACGATTCATGAAAACAAACAAGACAGATCCGGGTGAAAGCATCACCTTCATGCCAGACACGATTCATGAAAACAAACAAGACAGATCCGGGTGAAAGCATCACCTTCATGGCAGACACGATTCATGAAAACAAACAAGACAGATCCGGGTGAAAGCATCACCTTCATGGCAGACACGATTCATGAAAACAAACAAGACAGATCCGGGTGAAAGCATCACCTTCATGGCAGACACGATTCATGAAAACAAACAAGACAGATCCGGGTGAAAGCATCACCTTCATGGCAGACACGATTCATGAAAACAAACAAGACAGATCCGGTGAAAGCATCACCTTCATGGCAGACACGATTCATGAAAACAAACAAGACAGATCCGGGTGAAAGCATCACCTTCATGGCAGACACGATTCATGAAAACAAACAAGACAGATCCGGGTGAAAGCATCCCCTTCATGGCAGACACGATTCATGAAAACAAACAAGACAGATCCGGGTGAAAGCATCACCTTCATGGCAGACACGATTCATGAAAACAAACAAGACAGATCCGGGTGAAAGCATCCCTTTCATGGCAGACACGATTCATGAAAACAAACAAGACAGATCCGGGTGAAAACATCCCCTTCATGGCAGACACGATTCATGAAAACAAACAAGACAGATCCGGGTGAAAGCATCACCTTCATGGCAGACACGATTCATGAAAACAAACAAGACAGATCCGGGTGAAAGCATCACCTTCATGGCAGACACGATTCATGAAAACAAACAAGACAGATCCGGGTGAAAGCATCACCTTCATGGCAGACACGATTCATGAAAACAAACAAGACAGATCCGGGTGAAAGCATCACCTTCATGGCAGACACGATTCATGAAAACAAACAAGACAGATCCGGGTGAAAGCATCACCTTCATGGCAGACACGATTCATGAAAACAAACAAGACAGATCCGGGTGAAAGCATCACCTTCATGGCAGACACGATTCATGAAAACAAACAAGACAGATCCGGGTGAAAGCATCACCTTCATGGCAGACACGATTCATGAAAACAAACAAGACAGATCCAGGTGAAAGCATCACCTTCATGGCAGACACGATTCATGAAAACAAACAAGACAGATCCGGGTGAAAGCATCACCTTCATGGCAGACACGATTCATGAAAACAAACAAGACAGATCCGGGTGAAAGCATCACCTTCATGGCAGACACGATTCATGAAAACAAACAAGACAGATCCGGGTGAAAGCATCACCTTCATGGCAGACACGATTCATGAAAACAAACAAGACAGATCCGGGTGAAAGCATCACCTTCATGGCAGACACGATTCATGAAAACAAACAAGACAGATCCGGGTGAAAGCATCACCTTCATGGCAGACACGATTCATGAAAACAAACAAGACAGATCCGGGTGAAAGCATCACCTTCATGGCAGACACGATTCATGAAAACAAACAAGACAGATCCGGGTGAAAGCATCACCTTCATGGCAGACACGATTCATGAAAACAAACAAGACAGATCCGGGTGAAAGCATCACCTTCATGGCAGACACGATTCATGAAAACAAACAAGACAGATCCGGGTGAAAGCATCACCTTCATGGCAGACACGATTCATGAAAACAAACGCACGTGTGCAGTCTCGTAGGGAGGAAGCCAGTGCTGAAGGGCATTCCGTCAGGGTAACCTATTTTATCGAACGACTGTCCGGTTTCTTTGTTGCGAATCAGCGCAATCTACGCCAATATCGAGGCTGTTTCCCTCCTGCGGGCTAGGAAAGGGAAGAGTATTGAGAGACAGTGGGAGGGGGTGGGGGGAGGCAGGGAATGATTGCAAAGGGGAGGCAAGACAGGAGGGTTTGAGAAGAACGGGGGGGAGGGGGGGGGGGCGGTATAGAACGTCCCTTCTTCATCAGAACTGACAAGCTTGACAAGAATTGCTCGCCGGAGGCAGAGCTCCTCCATCTGCAACAGCTGCACGAGGGTTCCTGAGAAAATGATATCCTTTCCACGTTTTGTTTTGAACTGCTTTATTCTTTATAACACATAAAAGAATCCTGTGATTGAAAAAAAGTGCTGTGTGTGACACAATTCGGCAGACACAGCCATCCCCCTACGTAGGCTGAATGACTAGGAAATGTAGATGGATTCTCTTTGTACAGTATTGTACCCAAAAAATGATGACGTGGAAAATAGAATTACTTTTTTCACCGTTGATATTTGCTGCATAATTTTCAAAGGTATCAGTTCTTCTTTGAACTATTTTGTGACCTTTTCTTGACACGATATATTGTTAGAGCTATTGGAGAAATGTACAACGTCTTTATTTGTTGCAAATTCTAGTCGCACTTTATGTCAGTCCGCGTCCAAAGCAACGAGCTATAAAGCTGAGTATGTTTAGTTTATTTCTTGTTACAAATGATACATTTATTTGTTGAATTACAGAGTTGAGTTCATTTCTTGTTACAAATGATACATTTATTTGTTGAATTACAGAGTTGAGTTCATTTCTTGTTACAAATGATATATTGATTTGTTGAATTACAGAGTTGAGTTCATTTCTTGTTACAAATGATACATTGATTTGTTGAATTAAAGAGTTGAGTTCATTTCTTGTTACAAATGATATATTGATTTGTTGAATTAAAGAGTTGAGTTCATTTCTTGTTACAAATGATACATTTATTTGTTGAATTACAGAGTTGAGTTCATTTCTTGTTACAAATGATATATTGATTTGTTGAATTACAGAGTTGAGTTCATTTCTTGCTACAAATGATACATTTATTTGTTGAATTACAGAGTTGAGTTCATTTCTTGTTACAAATGATATATTGATTTGTTGAATTAAAGAGTTGAGTTCATTTCTTATTACAAATGATACATTTATTTGTTGAATTACAGAGTTGAGTTCATTTCTTGTTACAAATGATATATTGATTTGTTGAATTACAGAGTTGAGTTCATTTCTTGTTACAAATGATACATTGATTTGTTGAATTACAGAGTTGAGTTCATTTCTTGTTACAAATGATATATTGATTTGTTGAATTACAGAGTTGAGTTCATTTCTTGTTACAAATGATACATTTATTTGTTGAATTACAGAGTTGAGTTCATTTCTTGTTACAAATGATATATTGATTTGTTGAATAAAAGAGTTGAGTTCATTTCTTGTTACAAATGATATATTGATTTGTTGAATTAAAGAGTTGAGTTCATTTCTTGTTACAAATGATATATTGATTTGTTGAATTAAAGAGTTGAGTTCATTTCTTGTTATTACAAATGATATATTGATTTGTTGAATTACAGAGTTGAGTTCATTTCTTGTTACAAATGATATATTGATTTGTTGAATTAAAGAGTTGAGTTCATTTCTTGTTACAAATGATACATTTATTTGTTCAATTAAAGAGTTGAGTTCATTTCTTGTTACAAATGATACATTTATATTTGTTGAATTAAAGAGTTGAGTTCATTTCTTGTTACAAATGATACATTTATTTGTTGAATTAAAGAGTTGAGTTCATTTCTTGTTACAAATGATATATTTATTTGTTGAATTAAAGAGTTGAGTTCATTTCTTGTTACAAATGATACATTTATTTGTTGAATTACAGAGTTGAGTTCATTTCTTGTTACAAATGATACATTGATTTGTTGAATTACAGAGTTGAGTTCATTTCTTGTTACAAATGATATATTGATTTGTTGAATTACAGAGTTGAGTTCATTTCTTGTTACAAATGATACATTTATTTGTTGAATTACAGAGTTGAGTTCATTTCATGTTACAAATGATATATTGATTTGTTGAATTAAAGAGTTGAGTTCATTTCTTGTTACAAATGATATATTGATTTGTTGAATTAAAGAATTGAGTTCATTTCTTGTTACAAATGATATATTGATTTGTTGAATTAAAGAGTTGAGTTCATTTCTTGTTACAAATGATATATTGATTTGTTGAATTAAAGAGTTGAGTTCATTTCTTGTTACAAATGATATATTGATTTGTTGAATTACAGAGTTGAGTTCATTTCTTGTTACAAATGATATATTGATTTGTTGAATTACAGAGTTGAGTTCATTTCTTGTTACAAATGATATATTGATTTGTTGAATTACAGAGTTGAGTTCATTTCTTCTTACAAATGATATATTGATTTGTTGAATTACAGAGTTGAGTTCATTTCTTGTTACAAATGATACATTTATTTGTTGAATTACAGAGTTGAGTTCATTTCTTGTTACAAATGATATATTGATTTGTTGAATTACAAAGTTGAGTTCATTTCTTGTTACAAATGATACATTTATTTGTTGAATTACAGAGTTGAGTTCATTTCTTGTTACAATGATATATTGATTTGTTGAATTACAGAGTTGAGTTCATTTCTTGTTACAAATGATACATTTATTTGTTGAATTACAGAGTTGAGTTCATTTCTTGTTACAAATGATATATTGATTTGTTGAATTAAAGAGTTGAGTTCATTTCTTGTTACAAATGATACATTTATTTGTTGAATTACAGAGTTTAGTTCATTTCTTGTTACAAATGATATATTGATTTGTTGAATTACAGAGTTGAGTTCATTTCTTGTTACAAATGATACATTTATTTGTTGAATTACAGAGTTGAGTTCATTTCTTGTTACAAATGATACATTTATTTGTTGAATTACAGAGTTGAGTTCATTTCTTGTTACAAATGATATATTGATTTGTTGAATTACAGAGTTGAGTTCATTTCTTGTTACAAATGATATATTGATTTGTTGAATTAAAGAGTTGAGTTCATTTCTTGTTACAAATGATACATTTATTTGTTGAATTAAAGAGTTAAGTTCATTTCTTGTTACAAATGATATATTGATTTGTTGAATTACAGAGTTGAGTTCATTTCTTGTTACAAATGATATATTGATTTGTTGAATTACAGAGTTGAGTTCATTTCTTGTTACAAATGATATATTGATTTGTTGAATTACAGAGTTGAGTTCATTTCTTTTTACAAATGATATATTGATTTGTTGAATTACAGAGTTGAGTTCATTTCTTGTTACAAATGATATATTGATTTGTTGAATTACAGAGTTGAGTTCATTTCTTGTTACAAATGATACATTGATTTGTTGAATTAAAGAGTTGAGTTCATTTCTTGTTACAAATGATACATTTATTTGTTGAATTACAGAGTTGAGTTCATTTCTTGTTACAAATGATATATTGATTTGTTGAATTAAAGAGTTGAGTTCATTTCTTGTTACAAATGATATATTTATTTGTTGAATTACAGAGTTGAGTTCATTTCTTGTTACAAATGATATATTGATTTGTTGAATTACAGAGTTGAGTTCCTTTCTTGTTACAAATGATACATTTATTTGTTGAATTACAGAGTTGAGTTCATTTCTTGTTACAAATGATATATTGATTTGTTGAATTACAGAGTTAAGTTCATTTCTTGTTACAAATGATATATTGATTTGTTGAATTAAAGAGTTGAGTTCATTTCTTGTTACAAATGATACATTTATTTGTTGAATTACAGAGTTGAGTTCATTTCTTGTTACAAATGATATATTGATTTGTTGAATTACAGAGTTGAGTTCATTTCTTGTTACAAATGATATATTGATTTGTTGAATTACAGAGTTGAGTTCATTTCTTGTTACAAATGATACATTGATTTGTTGAATTACAGAGTTGAGTTCATTTCTTGTTACAAATGATACATTTATTTGTTGAATTACAGAGTTGAGTTCATTTCTTGTTACAAATGATATATTGATTTGTTGAATTACAGAGTTGAGTTCATTTCTTGTTACAAATGATACATTTATTTGTTGAATTACAGAGTTGAGTTCATTTCTTGTTACAATGATATATTGATTTGTTGAATTACAGAGTTGAGTTCATTTCTTGTTACAAATGATACATTTATTTGTTGAATTACAGAGTTGAGTTCATTTCTTGTTACAAATGATATATTGATTTGTTGAATTAAAGAGTTGAGTTCATTTCTTGTTACAAATGATACATTATTTGTTGAATTACAGAGTTTAGTTCATTTCTTGTTACAAATGATATATTGATTTGTTGAATTACAGAGTTGAGTTCATTTCTTGTTACAAATGATACATTTATTTGTTGAATTACAGAGTTGAGTTCATTTCTTGTTACAAATGATACATTTATTTGTTGAATTACAGAGTTGAGTTCATTTCTTGTTACAAATGATATATTGATTTGTTGAATTACAGAGTTGAGTTCATTTCTTGTTACAAATGATATATTGATTTGTTGAATTAAAGAGTTGAGTTCATTTCTTGTTACAAATGATACATTTATTTGTTGAATTAAAGAGTTAAGTTCATTTCTTGTTACAAATGATATATTGATTTGTTGAATTACAGAGTTGAGTTCATTTCTTGTTACAAATGATATATTGATTTGTTGAATTACAGAGTTGAGTTCATTTCTTGTTACAAATGATATATTGATTTGTTGAATTACAGAGTTGAGTTCATTTCTTTTTACAAATGATATATTGATTTGTTGAATTACAGAGTTGAGTTCATTTCTTGTTACAAATGATATATTGATTTGTTGAATTACAGAGTTGAGTTCATTTCTTGTTACAAATGATACATTGATTTGTTGAATTAAAGAGTTGAGTTCATTTCTTGTTACAAATGATACATTTATTTGTTGAATTACAGAGTTGAGTTCATTTCTTGTTACAAATGATATATTGATTTGTTGAATTAAAGAGTTGAGTTCATTTCTTGTTACAAATGATATATTTATTTGTTGAATTACAGAGTTGAGTTCATTTCTTGTTACAAATGATATATTGATTTGTTGAATTACAGAGTTGAGTTCCTTTCTTGTTACAAATGATACATTTATTTGTTGAATTACAGAGTTGAGTTCATTTCTTGTTACAAATGATATATTGATTTGTTGAATTACAGAGTTAAGTTCATTTCTTGTTACAAATGATATATTGATTTGTTGAATTAAAGAGTTGAGTTCATTTCTTGTTACAAATGATACATTTATTTGTTGAATTACAGAGTTGAGTTCATTTCTTGTTACAAATGATATATTGATTTGTTGAATTACAGAGTTGAGTTCATTTCTTGTTACAAATGATATATTGATTTGTTGAATTACAGAGTTGAGTTCATTTCTTGTTACAAATGATACATTTATTTGTTGAATTACAGAGTTGAGTTCATTTCTTGTTACAAATGATATATTGATTTGTTGAATTACAGAGTTGAGTTCATTTCTTGTTACAAATGATATATTGATTTGTTGAATTAAAGAGTTGAGTTCATTTCTTGTTACAAATGATACATTTATTTGTTGAATTATACAGAGTTGAGTTCATTTCTTGTTACAAATGATATATTGATTTGTTGAATTACAGAGTTGAGTTCATTTCTTGTTACAAATGATACATTTATTTGTTGAATTACAGAGTTGAGTTCATTTCTTGTTACAAATGATATATTGATTTGTTGAATTAAAGAGTTGAGTTCATTTCTTGTTACAAATGATATATTTATTTGTTGAATTACAGAGTTGAGTTCATTTCTTGTTACAAATGATATATTGATTTGTTGAATTACAGAGTTGAGTTCCTTTCTTGTTACAAATGATACATTTATTTGTTGAATTACAGAGTTGAGTTCATTTCTTGTTACAAATGATATATTGATTTGTTGAATTACAGAGTTGAGTTCATTTCTTGTTACAAATGATACATTTATTTGTTGAATTAAAGAGTTGAGTTCATTTCTTGTTACAAATGATATATTGATTTGTTGAATTACAGAGTTGAGTTCATTTCTTGTTACAAATGATACATTTATTTGTTGAATTACAGAGTTGAGTTCATTTCTTGTTACAAATGATACATTTATTTGTTGAATTAAAGAGTTGAGTTCGTTTCTTGTTACAAATGATACATTTATTTGTTGAATTAAAGAGTTGAGTTCATTTCTTGTTACAAATGATACATTTATTTGTTGAATTACAGAGTTGAGTTCATTTCTTGTTACAAATGATACATTTATTTGTTGAATTAAAGAGTTGAGTTTATTTCTTGTTACAAATGATACACTCATTTGTTGAATTACAGACACAGAGATGGACACTCATTTGTTGAATTACAGACACAGAGATGAGAATTACCTACAGTCTGAAAACCATCACCACAAAGCATTTATCAAGAGTTATGGTGGCTAATTGTAGTGGTAACGTTAATGCAACACAAAGAAACATATTTTCCAAATGATGTTAAACCTACGACTGTAGATTCTTTAAAGGAGTCAACTACATTCGGAAAATGACTCTGCTAAAGTTTGTTTCTCTTTTCCCTCAGTTTTAATGTGTATAATCTTGTGAATCGTACGACAGTTTCCTTTGTGACTAACTTTTCACTCCGTTCCGTGGACGCCCAGACTATGAGCAACAAAACTTTAAAAACAACTGATGAATACCTGACCTTGACTGATGCTCGGCCAACGCAGCATAAACAAATCACCTAACTGTGTTCGGAAAAGTTCCAGACAGCAGTTACTGAAAAATCTGTTTAAAATCTTTTAAAAGTCAAGTGTAGACTAATACCAAGACACGATGACATAAGACGTCAAAGGATGCGAATCTGGTCACAAATCCCTTAGTTCTTTTTCTGCCGGATCTTCTATGCCACTCCAGGAGCACACGGCTTATTCCAGAACCCCTATCCACAGCCCTAATTTGACTTGTTCCGCCCAGGTCTGACACTGTCAATCTACAAGGAGAAGTCAGCGTCAAGTCGTTATGAGGCAACTCACCGGAGGAGACACTGCTGCCAGGTCATTTTGATGGTGTTGAGTGGTGGCTGTTCCGATCCAGCAAACGCAGGACACCACATACTCAGCCCGTTACAGACCACAGTCATTGCCTTGGCGTGAATCCGGCGAGAGTTACCGGCCCCCTCCAGGGGGCGCCATTACGTCTGTACCCATGAATGCGTCGATACTGGCAACCACAACACGAACACGAACACATTATGGGCATAGACGAAGGGAGAAACTGAGGTCACGATGACATCAGGGCAAGAACTGCAGATTCTGAGGCGTTTTTATGTTGATCGATGAGGACGAGGATGAGGATGACGAAAATGATGCCAGGAGTTCTATTCCAGTCTGAAACTGCTGGACAGGGCTGTGTTCTACGCTTACTTTCGTGACATATCCCGGCATCAACCAGGCCCGGAAGACACAAAACCTGCAGTGTTGGTCAGAAAGTTGTAGCAACACTCTCAGAGAAAGCATCACTCTGTAGATGAAACTCGACGGTGTGATTTCCGTCTTCCCAACTAAACCCTTAGCAAACTCAACACTGGTTAGGAGCAACAGGTCGGTACAGAAAAACACACATCAAAATTTACGCCAACTTTTCTTTTAAGTGGGGCCTCTTTGCGACTGCTGTGAGAAGTAGCTCCTGCGTTGGAATGCACCTGATGTTAAGATGGGTCACATGCACAAAGAATCAACTGTATTAGACACTGAAATGCATAAGAGTGTGTGTGTGTGTGTGTGTGTGTGTGTTGTGTGTGTGTGTGTGGTGTGTGTGTGTGTGTGTGTGCGTGCGTACGTGCGTCCGTGCGTGCGCGCGTGCGTGCGCGCGTGCGCGTGCGTGCGTGCGAGCGTGCGTGCGTGCGTGCGTGCGTGTGTGTGCGTGCGAGCCCGTGCGTGCGCTTGTGTGTGCGTGCGTGCGTACGTGTGTGCGACGTATGTACGTGTGCGTGTGCGTAGTGTGTGTGTGTGTGTGTGTGTGTGTGTGTGTGTGTGTGTGTGTGTGTGTGTGTGTGTGTGTGTGTAAGAAGCTTCCGGTCAAACGTTTGGACGAAACTGAGCCATACCTGAGTTTCTCTTCCAAAAAGAGAGAGATAGCTACCTATTCACAGAATATTTCCATGGACAGAGAATTTAGGAACCTTTTTGTACATATTTTGTTGAATGAAAACCTAACTTTTTACGAATAAAAAGATGAAAACCACACAGATACCAAATTGTATCAAGTAAGACATTTTAAAAGGGTGTCCGGTTTTCGGTCTTCTTTCTACCTGTATTTGAATGTCTATTTAACTTCTTGTTGCAGTTACATTCCCCCAACCCCATCCCTTCTTTATTCCCTCACCCCATCCCCGCTCTCCTCTCTCTCTCTCTCTCTCTCTCTCTCTCTCTCTCTCTCTCTCTCTCTCTCTCCTCACCCCCCTTTTTCTTTCCCTCTCTCTCTCTCTCCCTCCCCCTCTCTCTCTCTCCATCCCTCTCACTCTCTCTCTCTCTCTCTCTCTCTCTCTCTCTCTCTCTCTCTCTCTCTCTCTCTCTCTCTCTCTCTCTCCCTCTCTCTGTCCCTCTCTCTCTCAGTGTGACAGAGAGAGAGAGAAAAAAAAAGAAGAGAAGCAACGGAAGAATGAAGGAATGAGGGCGGAGATAGGGAAGAGGGGAAGCGGGGAAGGGGGGGGGGTGGGAAATGACAATGGTGGGGGAGATAGGGGGACGCGGGTAAAGGAGTGTCAAAATCCATTTGCTTTTGCATTCAAATTAGTCGTGGCCTACGCTTTCCTCGTTCGTGACATTTACTCTGTTTCCTTGAAGCTTCTCTCACTATTGTCCGTTCTCTTAGGTTGTCTCCCGATTTTTTTTGATTTTTTTTTCTTTCTTTTTTTTTTTTTTTGCTGTTGGAGAGGGAGAGAGAGAGGGAGGGACGGAGAGAGAGAGAATGAGAGACAGATAGACAGACAGACAGAGATAGACAGGCAGACTGACTGACAAGACAGGCAGACAGACTGATCGACAGACTGAAAACGGACAGACAGATAGAGACAGAGAGTAAGAGAGAGAAGAAAAGAGGGTCGGGAACGGGAAACAGAGGGGACGAGAGAGACAGGCAGACAGACAGGCAGACAGAGAAAGGAGAGAAAAAAAAGTGGGTCCGGGGAGCGAAACAGAGAGAGACAGACAGACAGACAGACAGAGAGAAAGAGAGACAGAGAAAGAGAGAGAGAGAGAGAGAGAGAGAGAGAGAGAGAGAGAGAGAGAGAGAGAGAGAGAGAGAAAGAGAGAGAGAGAACGAGAGAGAGAGGCAGTGGGCCAGAGGCAAACTGACAGGCAGATAGACAGACAGATAAATCTGGAGATACAGAGACAGAGACGAACAGAGAGAATGAGGCAGACAGGTAGAGACAAAAAGCGTGACAGACAGAAAGCCAGAGAGAGAGAGAGAGGGAGGGAGGGAGGGCGGGAGGGAGCGAGACAAACAGACAGACTGACAGTCAGACTGACAAACCGGCAGACAAACCGACAGATAGATGGACAGACAGACAAGAGTAATGTGGCCAGCGCCCAAATTGCTATGTCTTCTTTGATTGTTGCGATATATTTTTTTTCTTTCTAATCTTATACTTGCATTGCTCGAGTCACATTATTTGTCCGTCAATGTTTTGTTTTTCCAGTTTTTCGACGCAATGCCTTCCATCTCACTCTCTCTCTCTCTCTCTCCTCTCTCTCTCTCTTCTCTCTCTCCTCTCTCTCTCTCTCTCTCTCTCTCTCTCTCTCTCTCTCTCTCTCTCTCCTGTGTGTGTGTGTGTTTAATCTACATTATCCAGTCTACGTATACTTTATCATAAACGTTCTCGGTAGCAGCTCTAAAGAAAATCAGAGACACAACAGACCAGACCGACCGACAGAAAGACAGAGAGGCCGACTAACAGATAGACAGACAGACAGACAGACAAACTGACGGATAGACAGACAGACGGATAAAATAAGATTTGTCTGGTCAGCGCCCAAAATGCTACGACTTCTTTGATTGTTGCGATAGGTTTCTTTTCTCTCTCTCTAAATCTTATACTTGCATTATTCGAGTCACATTATTGGTCTGTTAATGTTTTTGAGTTTTTCGTTGCAATTCCTTCCGTCTCTCTGTCTCTGTCTCTGTCTCTCTCTCTCTCTCTCTCTCTCTCTCTCTCTCTCTCTCTCTCTCGTTGTGTGTGAACGTGTATATGTGTGTGTGTTTGTTTGCTTGTGTGTGTGTATGTATGTGTATGGTGTGAGTGTGTGTGTGTGTGTGTGTGTGTGTGTGTGTGTGTGTGTGTGTGTGTGTGTGTGTGTGTGTGTGTGTTCTCCAGAGAGAGAGACAGACAGACTGACAGACAGACCGAGGCAGAAAGAAAGAAACAGTCAGACAGACAGACCGGACAGACATACAGAGGAAAATATGAAAGGAAGATGGCAAGTGAGAAAGAATACGATGTCAAGAAATGAAGGAACAAAAAAAGGAGAAAAAACAAACAAACAAAGAACGCAAAAAGATGGACAAAAAAACGAGATGGAAAGACGAATGAAATGACAAATTACGGCTGAAAGAACGTCTGAAGAAAGCGACAGAGAAAATGACACACGATGTGTCGCCATTTCTATCACTATCTCCCTGTGGTGCTATTTTTCAGCGTACCCCCGACCGCTCTCTTTCCCTCCCCCTCCCCTCCTCCTCCTCCTTCCTGTCTCTGTCTCTCTCTCTCTCTCTCTCTCTCTCTCTCTCTCTCTCTCTCTCTCTCTCTCTCTCTCTCTCTCTCTCTCTCTCTTCTTCTTCTTCTTCTTCTTCTTGCGGTTCAAAATGTGTGACAGGTGTGTTTGGCTGTGTCAGCTCAGGGAACAACCTTAATACTAGCTGTTTGTTTTTTTTCTCGGGTGAACGTCGTCGATCACTCTAATACCTTTATTATCCCCCTTTTGTGCTGCACTACTAGTTTTATCCGTCGTAAATATGTAGCATGTTCAATTTTCTTCTTTTTTTTTTTCTTTTTTTGATGATGATTACGAACGGGTGACGTTTGTTCTTTGAAACTAATTTTGATGCGGTGCTACATTTTAATTTTCTTATCCTTAGTTTTCGTTCGGAGTATATATATATATATATACAAGTGTTCTTTAAAAATCTGAAGGTGCTCAACCCCTTGGGGAGCAACATCCGTTAAGAATATTTTTTAAAAATGAAGTGTTAAAATCAAAAAGCTTGTTTCGAACCTCTCGCTCTCCTCAGGATATTCTTTTGGGGCACGCTATCTGTCTTTTATAGCGTGCGGGACCCGATTCCATTTCTGCACGTGCGAGTCGCTTCACGTGTGGTCTGTGGTTCTTGTTGGGGTCTGTTCAGGTGGCGTGCGCTAACAAAGATTTCCATTTGTGCCTGCAATTGTTTACTATTTCTACTTTTGTATTCAAGGTTGCTAGGTGTGGTTTACATAATATTAACCATTTTTCTGTGGAGCATAGATTGCATCTTTTTGAAAATATTGTTGTATGATGTTGCTCTTTTTATGATTTTCCATGATATGTTGTAGTCTATTTTTTTATCTTTGAGTCTCCAAATGTATTTACTCAGCTCTGTTTGATTTTTGTATTTTTCATTTTTGAATGACTGTTTGTAGTTTGCGTATCTGGTTTTGAAAGTGTTTTCTGTGATCCCTATATATGTTTCTTTTTCATTTTCTGAAGTTACCGTAGCTTGGTATACAATGTTGCTGTGAAGGCATTTGTTGCTTAGGGGGCACTGTTCTTTTTTAGTGCAGTTGCAAGATGTCCTTTCAGCACCCTTCTCTTTTATGTTGCTTTTCATTTTGTTAGATGAATCGATTATGTTTTTAAGGTTAGGCATACATGAGTATGATAGTTTGATGGTGTTTTTGTTGAATATTTTGGACAGTTTGTGTTCTTTTGGAAATGATGTTGCCAAGATTTTAAAGAATTCTTTTTCTACATTTGTTTTTACTTGTCCATTGTATGGTGGGTTGTACCATATGATCTTTCTTTTCCTATTTTTCTTATTTCTGTTCGTGTTATTGTCTGGACTGTATTGTAGTTTGTAACTGTAACCACTTTTTTGTAATGCTTCTTGATATTCTGTTGCTGCATCATTGAATGCGTTTTCATTGCATGACAGGTTGGATAATCTCTTGTTTATACCATTGGGTATTGTTTTTAGTATGGATGGTGGGTGGTTGCTTTTGATATTTACGTAGATTGGTATGTCATTGGGTTTTTTGTATGGTTTGTACACGTGGTGATTGAGGTCTAATGTTATGTCTAGGTAATTCACTACTTTTTTGTTTGCTTCTATTGTGATTTTTAAGTTGTGGTTTTTAAAGATTTTACATAATTCTGTTTTCTTGTTTTCAATGGTTCTTGGATTATTGTTTAATGCAGCGAGGCCGTCATCTCTGTATAAACCGACCTGTTTTCCAAGTTGTTTTTGGATGTTGGATAGCATGAATAGTCCGACTAGTTCACATGTTTCGGCGCCATCATACGATCCCATGGTTACATCAAATGTGGAGTTTTTGCTCGTTTTTTTATTCCAAGTTTCATTTCTGCTATGGAGTAAGGTTTTCTTGGTGTGGAAAATAATCTCCATTTCTGACTCTGTTATATTTGTGTATTTGTTGGCAAATTTCAAAGCTTTATTGAGTAGTTCTTCATCTATGGATGGATAGAAGTCTACTATGTCAAATGTAATGAACATTGTATTTCTCTGTTTATTGAGTTTCTTAAACCATTGTATGACCTCATAGCTGTTTTTCCAAAGGTTGTATTCAGTGTTTGATTTTACATCTTCTATAGCCTTTTCCAAAATTCTCTTGCTTATTTTGCCCAGTTCGGATTTAGATGGGTTTATTAGTCTACATGTTGGGTTGTTTTGGAAGTTAGGCTTTTAGAATTTGAAATGGAAATCGTTGTTAGTGAACACATCCAAAACAAAAACCTGAAAGCCCCAAAAAACACGTGCAGCCAACCCGCACGTGCAAACAACCGCAAACGTGAGCCCACACGCTATATAACATCGGCGGTGGGCAAACAAAAACCATCCTGATGACAGCGCAACGCCGCTAGAAACAAATTTGTCGATTTCTCTTTTTAGTACCTTATTTTAACATATATATATATATATATATATATAATATATATATACTGACTTCCATAAACAAACGCGAAAACAAAACAAGCTGAAGGTTGGGGGCGAATTTTATTGGTCACAATTGTACAGAGTGGAAGCGAGAATTCAACGCGATTTGATTCATTACACCGGTAATGTGTGAAAATGTCATCAGCAATATGTCCGTGTGGAAAATCCAAGGTCACGTGACAAACCAGCTTGAAGTCCTAATACCGTGTGTGGCCACCATTTGCATGGACAACTGCTTGACACCTGCGGCTCATTGAGTGGACCAGTGGTTGATGCGTCCCCTTGGCACACCAGCCCACACATGGACGATGGCCTGGTGAAGTCCAGCCGCTGGTGCTGGTCGTGGACGCAGGAGTCCAACCGTCTGCCAAGTTCATCCCAAAAATGTTCTATTGGGTTTAAATCGGGACTGAGGGCTGGCCAGGGCAGCACATTGACGTTGTTAGCTGAAGAAATTGCTGGGTGGCCCTGGCGGTGTGTGGTCTTGCATTGTCCTCTTGGAATGTCCAGTTTGCGTGTTGCGCAAAAAAAAGGATCGACATGGGGTCTGAGCATCGGGTTGATGTAGCGCTGTGCATCGACACCCTGTCCACGACCAGGACCAATGTTCTGAAAGATGACTGGTCTTATGGCGTGTTAATGCCAATTGCACCCCATATCATAACGTTCGGGCCTCCCAGGGTTCCGCTCTACCACACAGGAGTCAGCATAGCGTTCACCAGGTCGACGCCATATTCTGACACGACCGTCAGCCATGTCAATATAAACACGGCTCTCATCTGAGAACAGTATGCGTCCCCACTGCTGCCTGTGCCAGTTGATTCGGGCTTGTGCCCACTGCAGCCTGTCCTGCCGGTGTCTTGGTGTCAGTACCGGACCTCTGTGAGGACGCCTACATGCCAGCCCGTTCTCCTGAAGATGCCGCCGCATAGTGTTGAGGCTGATTCGTTGCTGGAGATTCCCAGGCACCTGTCGAGCAGTGTTAGCGGCTGTTTGCCGCCTGTCCCGCAGATGGGTTCGAACAAGATGGCGATCCTCTCTTTGTGTGATGACCCAAGGACGGCCGGGCCGGGGACGATCATCAGTGGTACCAGTGACCTCGCATGCGGTGCTGCAGACGATAGATGGTTTGAGATGTGGACGTTAAAGATGTTGCCGACCTGCCGGGCATCCACACCAGCCTCCAAATGGCCTAGGGCACGATTGCGTCCTCTGCTCGTAGTCTTGGCATCTCTGTAGCGCTCAGACGGCAAGTCGTTACCTGAACCTTGACGCGGCTTTATAAGGGCTGCATGCCTGCGTACTTGTCGCTGGTAAACGTTGCTCTGCATGGGTGAAAGGGCCCCACATGCAGCAACCAGTTTGCCCATTTTGTTGACCATCCAATGCCGGAATAATGTGTTGCTCACACAATTTTTTCACTGCACGTGAGTCTTAGACCCAAACAACTTGCCACAATGGTTCAATATTGTATATTCACCCCTTTTTCCCAACCCGAAAAATACCCTTTTTCAAATTTTCGCGTTTTTTAGGGAAGTCGGTATATATATATATATGATCATTTATTTAAAAACCTAAAACAATTTTTTAAGTGCTAAAACCCCTTGGGGAGAAACCCATTAGTTAAAACAATTTAAAAACAAGTTAAAAGAGGAATCTTAAAACTATCTTTAGTTTAAGATTCCTCTTTAACTTGTTTTAACTGTATATATATATAATATAATATATATATATATAATAATATATATATATATATATATATATATATATATACACACACAGAAAACAAGAAAAAGAACTATGCAAAATTTTCCAAAACCACAACTTAAAGATTACCATTGAAGCAAACAAAAAGGTAGGGGAACAACTTAGACATAACACTGGACCAACAATCCCCATATAATAAACCAAAACAAGAAACCCAACGATACACCTCTTTATGTACACACCAAAAGAAACCCATCCACCATCTTTATTAAAGACCATACCCCAGCATAAACAAGAGACTATCAAACCTGTCATGCAGTGAGAGAGTGTTTCAACAATGCAGCAGTAGAATACCAGAGGCACTACAAACAAGGGGATACAATTTAAAAATTTAAACAATACACCCCAGACAACAACAAAAATAAAAGCAAGAAAAAATAGGAATAAAAAATCATATGGTAAAAAAACCGCCCATACGAGGGGAAACTCAAAACAAACATAGGAAAGAATTCTTCAAAACCCAAACAACTCATTTCCAAAAGAACACAAACGTCCAAAATATTTAACAAAAACACTGTAAACTATCGTACTCATGTATGCCCAACCTCAAAAACCTAATTGACGCATCCAACAAAATGAAAACCAACACAGCAAAGAAGGTGAAGAAAGGGAAATCTTGCAAATTGCACCAGAAAGGAGCAGTGCCCACTAAATAAATGTCTTCACAACAACATTGTATACCAGGCAAACTGGAAAACAAAAATGAAAAAGAAAAAATACATAGGATCACTGAAAACCACATCAAAACCAGATATGCAAACCACAAACATCATTTAATAAAGAAAAAATATAAAAACCAAACAGAACTGAGCAAATATATCGGGAAACTTAAAGACGCAAAAACAAGCTACAATATGTCCTGGAAAATCATAAAAAGAGCATCACCATACAGCAATGTTTCAAAAAGGGCAACCTATGTTTAATGAAAAATGGTTAATACTATCAAACCACACTTAGCAACTTTAAACACCAAAACAAAATAAAAACACTGCAGCATAAATGGGAATCGTTGTTAGTGAATACACCCAAAACAAAAACCTGAAAGCCCCCAAAAAACACGTGACCAACCCCACGTGCAAACAAACCGCAAACGGGAGCCCACAAAGCATAAACAACGGCGGTGGCAAACCAAAAACCATCCTGATGACACGCAACGCGCTCGAGAACAAATTTGTAATAGTTTAAGATTTTTCCCCTTTTCTAACTATTGTGGGTGTGTGTGTGGGGTGTGGTGTTGTGTTTTTGTGTTGGTTGTTTTGTGTGTAAATCCTAACAAATTTCACAAAAAAAAAGAAGAGAAATCTTAACAAAACTGTAAATGAAAAAAAATTTTTTTAAAAAAACAAAAAGGGCAAACAAAAATATACAAAAACATAAAACACTCAAAGCAGAATGTGACAATAACTTTCCAGTTCTTATAAAAAATACACACATTGATATGTTGTGTTTTTTAAGAATATCAACATAATTTCAATGTATACACCATTATTATACCCTGCTTTTACTGCTGAAATTGTCTTTTTCATTTTTTTTTCAAATGAATATAATAAACTTTTCGTTTTTGTATTTCTTTTCACTTTTCAATTAATTCTTTATACCATAAATATAAGCTTTGTTTTTTTTTTGCTTTTTCGATCACCCACTATCCAATATAAGTTCTTTGTGAAAATGTGCCCCCCTCCCTCCCTCCCCCCCCCTCCCACACCCCACGCCAACCCCACCCCTGTCCTGCCTTCTTATACCAAAAGAAGTAAGGACACTTAGACTTCTGCGGCATCACTCTCACGTCCATGTCAACTCTGCCTCCATCCATCCTCATCACTGTCTTCCTCACACCATCGTTAGCGTCATCTCCCACTCATCTAACAGACCTGGTTCCCCCATACCCCTCTGTCCTCGTCACTTTCACCCCACTCAAACTCCGTCTCCTCTACTATAAGCAACGCACCCACCGCAAAAAAAAAAAAAAAAAAAAAAAACCCTAAACGGTCATCATTGCAATCTCTTTACAAATCACTCAACCGTTTCTCCAGTTTCGGTTACTTTTTAAACATAAAGTCTTTTTAAAAAAAAAAAAAAAAAAATCTAAAAGATGGCAAATTTAACACGGTTCAAAAAAAAAAATTATCATTTGAAAATCCGTCTAACATGTTCTTTTCATCAACTTGGCTCTCTAAAAGCAATTTACAATTTTTGTCATCGCGCAAACATGCTGTTATAGATGCCCTCTCTCTCTTCTCTCTCTCTTCTTTTCTCTTCTCTCTCTCTCTCCTTCTTCTTCTTCTTCTTTTCTCCTTCTTCTCCTCTCCTCCCTCCTCCTCCTTTTTCTTCTTCTTCTTCTTCTTCTTCTTCTTCTTCTACTTCATCTTCTTCTTCCTCTACTTCTTCTTTGTTCACTCTTTGTTCATTCTTCTTTCACCTGCGTGACGTGAAAGCCTTAATAGAATATTTCGACATATTCTATCTCCTGATGACCAGCAATCCAACCAGTAGACGTAAAAGAAAGCAAATATGGCAGAGAGGGGTTGGGGGAGGACGGGGGGTGGCGGAGAGAGAGAGCCCTTCGTGTGGGGCCTTATTGGTTGGAAAACGTCGGCGCGGAAATCATCTTCCTTATTCTATCCAATTTTTATCCTCTCTGGCATCTGTCAAAACATCCGCCCAAACTGTCCCCCCTCCCCATTCCCACCTCCTAACTCCCTGCCCCCCCCCCCCCCCTCCCCACCCCCATTCCAACGCACGTGCCACAGAATTGCTGGCACGTCTTATTTCTTCCCCTCCAAACCCATTGCTTTTCCCTTTTCTCTTTAAGACGTGTGTGTGTGTGTGTGTGTGTGTGTGTGTGTGTGTGCGTGCGTGCGTGCGTGCGTGCGTGCGTGCGTGCGTGCGTGCGTGTGTTTTGTGTGTGCGCGCCTGTCTGTCTGTGTCTGTATGTGTTTGTCCCTGCATCCTTGTGCATGCGCGTGTGTATGAGAGAGAGAGAGAGAGAGAGAGAGAGAGAGTGTGTGTGTGTGTGTGTGTGTTGTGTGTGTGTGTGTGTGTGTGTGTGTGTGTGTGTGTGTGTGGTGTGTTGTGTGTGTGTGTGGAATGGAAGGGTGGGTAGGTGCAAGCGCTTATGTAAGATTGGATGTTTGTACGTCTTGTTATGTATGTGATTGTTTAAGATTATTACGATTATTATGAGAGCTTTAGACTTATATATAAATGATTATAAATCAAGAACTACTACTACTACTACTACTACTACTACTACTACTTCTTCTTCTTCTTCTTCTTCCTCTTCTTCTTCTTCTTCTTCTTCTTCTTCACTAATAGTGGTCATGGTAGCAGTAGCAGTAATAACAGTAGCTGTAGTAGTAGTAGCAGCAGCGGTAGTAGTGATAGAAGTAGTTGTAGTGATATCAACAGCAGCAGCAGCAATGTTAGTTTTTGTAGTGGTGGTATTAGTAGCTTATATTACATAAAAATCGTTGTTATAACTATCTATATCATATCATTACATAAAAATCATTTTTATAACTATACAGATAGATATTATTTCCATGTGGTATTAGCGATTATCTTGTTTCAAAAATTCATATCAAGCCAGCAAGGGTAAGTCTACACCGACATCCAAACAGCATTATAATTTCGCCACAAAAGAATCACACATCCAGAATATATTTTTACGTGATCTGACATTCATCAATTCTGGCAACGATATTTCGCCACACCGCTCGAATGTGTCAGCAGACGTCCCCCAAATCCCGAGTGTTTCAGTCAAAAGAAGAAACTCCAGCGAAAGCTTCTCAGCAAGAGGTCTTCAGAGAAGAACCCCCCCCCCCCCCCCCCTATTGTCTACAAATGTTTGGGCAGTGAAGTCCTTACACTTCAAAGGGGTCGCATGCCATCCAGGTCACGCCTCTCAGATGTCCCCTCTACCATCAAAATATTTTTGGTGCAACCGGGATTCGAACCTCCCAACCTCCTGGCTGAAATTTGTCTTGTTCATTTTTTTTTTTTCAAATGAAGTATAATTATCTTTTCGTTTTTGCATTTTTTCACTTTCAATTATTCTTTATGACCATAAATATAAGCTTGGTCTTTTTCTGCGTTATCCGATCACCCACTAGATCCAATATAAGTCTTTGATGAAAATGTGCCCCCCCTCCCTCCCTCCCTCCTCCCTCCCTCCCCCCCCCTCCCCCTCCCCCCCCCTCCCCCCCCCCCCCCCCCCCACACCCCCCCCCTCCCCCCCCCCCCACCACTCCCACACCCCCCCCCACACCCCGCCCCTGTTCCGCCAGCCTCTTATACTAAGAGGAAGTAAGGACACTGACAACTCTGCGGCATCGCTCTCAGCGTCCATGTCAACCCTGCGCCTCCCAGTCCATCCTCATCACTGTCTTCCTCACCACCATCGTTAGCGTCATCTCCACACTCATCTAACAGAACCCTGGTTCCCCCATACCCCTCTGTCCTGCGTCACTTTCACCCCCAGCTCAAACGTCCTCTCCTTCTACTGATAAAAGCAACACCACCGAAAAAAAAAAAAAAAAAAAAAAAAACAACACCCTATAACCGAGTCATCATTGACAATCTCTACAAGAATCCACGTCAAACCGTACTCCAGTTGTCGTGTGTACTTTGAAACATGAAAAGTCTTGTAAAAAAAAAAAAAAGAAAGTCTGAAAGAGATGGCAAATTTAACACGGTTCAAAGAAAAAAAAATTATCATTTGAAAATCCGTCTGACATGTTCTTTCAGTCAGAACTTGGCTCTCTAAAAGGCAAGTTTACAAGTTGCGTCATCGGCGCAAACATAGGCTGTTATAGATGCGTCCTCTCTCTCTCTCTCTCTCTCTCTCTCTCTCTCTCCTCTCTCTCTCTCTCTCTCTCTCTCTCTCTCCTCTCTCTTCTTCTTCTTCTTCTTCTCTTCTTCTTCTTCTTCTTCTTCTCCCTCCTCCTCCTTCTTCTTCTCTTCTCCTCTCCTCCTCCTCCTCCTCCTTTTTCTTCTTCTTCTTCTTCTTCTTCTTCTTCTTCTTCTCCTCCCTCCTCCTTCTTCTTCTTCTTCTTCTCCTCTCCTCCTCCTCCTCCTCCTCCTTTTCTCTTTTCTTCTTCTTTTCTTCTTCTTCTTCTTCTTCTATTTCATCTTCTTCTTCCTCTACTTCTTTGTTCACTCTTTGTTCATTCTTCTTTCACCTGTGTGACGTGAAAGCCTTAATAGAATATTTCGACATATTCTTTCTCCTGATGACCGGCAATCCAACCAGTAGACGTAAAAGAAAGCAAATATGGCAGAGAGGGGTTGGGGGGAGGAGGGGGGGTGGCGGAGAGAGAGAGCCCTTCGTGTGGGGCCTTATTGGTTGGAAAACGTCGGCGCGGAAATCATCTTCCTTATTCTATCCAATTTTTATCCTCTCTGGCATCTGTCAAAACATCCGCCCAAACTGTCCCCCCCCCCATTCCCACCTCCTAACTCCCTGCCCCCCCCCCCCCCCCTCCCCACCCCCATTCCAACGCACGTGCCACAGAATTGCTGGCACGTCTTATTTCTTCCCCTCCAAGCCCATTGCTTTTCCCTTTTCTCTTTAAGACGTGTGTGTGTGTGTGTGTGTGTGTGTTGCGTGCGTGCGTGCGTGCGTGCGTGCGTGCGTGCGTGCGTGCGTGCGTGTTTGTGTGTACGCGCCTGTCTGTCTGTGTCTGTATGTGTTTGTCCCTGCGTCCTTGTGCATGCGCGTGTGTATGAAGAGAGAGAGAGAGGAGAGAGAGAGAGTGTGTGTGTGTGTGTGTGTGGGTGTGGGTGTGTGTGTGTGTGTGTGGAATGGAAGGGTGGGTAGGTGCAAGCGCTTATGTAAGATTGGATGTTTGTACGTCTTGTTATGTATGTGATTGTTTAAGATTATTACGATTATTATGAGAGCTTTAGACTTATATATGAATGATTATAAATCAAGAACTACTACTGCTACTACTACTACTACTACTACTAACTACTACTTCTTCTTCTTCTCTTCTTCTTTCTTCTTCTTCTTCTTCTTCTTCTTCTTCTTTTTCTTCTTCACTAATAGTGGTCATGGTAGCAGTAGCAGTAATAACAGTAGCTGTAGTAGTAGTAGCAGCAGTGGTAGTAGTGATAGAAGTAGTTGTAGTGATATCAACAGCAGCAGCAGCAATGTTAGTTTTTGTAGTGGTGGTATTAGTAGCTTATATTACATAAAAATCGTTGTTATAACTATCTATATCATATCATGACATAAAAATCATTTTTATAACTATACAGATAGATATTATTTCCATGTGATATTAGCGATTATCTTGTTTCAAAAATTCATATCAAGCCAGCAAGGGTAACGTCTACACCTGACATCCAAACAGCATTATAATTTCACCACAAAAGAATCACACATCCAGAATATATTTTCACGTGATCTGACATTCATCAATTCTGGCAACGATATTTCGCCACACCGCTCGAATGTGTCAGCAGACGTCCCCCAAATCCCGAGTGTTTCATTCAAAAGGAAGAAACTCTAGCGAAAGCTTCTCAGCAAGAGGTCTTCAGAGAAGAACTCCCCCCCCCCCCCCCCCCCCCCCCCCCCCCCCCCCCCCCATTGTCTACAAATGTTTGGGCAGTGAAGTCCTTACACTTCAAAGGGGTCGCGTGCCATCCAGGTCACGTCTCTCAGATGTCCCCTCTACCATCAAAATATTTTTGGTGCTACCGGGATTCGAACCTCCCAACCTCCTGCTTGGTTGGGCGCCTCAAAGTCATGTTGCTTTTTTACTGATATCCATCCCACGTACCTGTCGAACACCTGCTCCAAGTTTGAAAATGTCAGGCTTTGACAAGTTCACTTTTGTTCCTCTTCTGTCGAGTCCAGCAGGAATTCTTTTCACTGCCTTCACGAATCTGGTCCTCGTCCTGCCAGTAATCGCGAGCCTTCTTCATGAGGTCCTATGCTGGTGTGCCTACAAACCCCTTCTCCAACGTCGACAAAAATTCCACGGTTTTGTTTTCCTGATATCCTCAGACTGCTGGTTAGGCTCGCATACTTTTGCATACACGTACCTCATTGCTCGTGGGAGACAAGAACAATATCTGTTAACATCGTAGCATGCAGACCTGACACGCAAGTCCCTCATTTCGAGGATGCTGTCGTACGTGTTTACTTACTTTTTTTTTGGTGTGTATGTGTTGAATGCTTCCTGAGTCCAACGACGTCAAACGTTCAGAGAATGTAAAATGAAGGATGCATAATCAGAATGAAAAAAATAATCCTGCAAGGATAAATTAGATGAATTTGTTTGTCGGTCGGTTTCTTGTTGGTCGTGGTGATTTTATTTTGCTTGTAGTTTCTTCTGATCTCTCTTTTCCACACTTTCTGTTTTGGTTATTCATCTTTTCCACACTTTCTGTTTTGGTTATTCATCTTTTCCACACTTTCTGTTTTGGTTATTCATCTTTTCCACACTTTCTGTTTTGGTTATTCCTCTTTTCCACACTTTCTGTTTTGGTTATTCATCTTTTCCACACTTTCTGTTTTGGTTATTCCTCTTTTCCACACTTTCTGTTTTGGTTATTCATCTTTTCCACACTTTCTGTTTTGGTTATTCATCTTTTCCACACTTTCTGTTTTGGTTATTCATCTTTTCCACACTTTCTGTTTTGGTTATTCATCTTTTCCACACTTTCTGTTTTGGTTATTCATCTTTTCCACACTTTCTGTTTTGGTTATTCATCTTTTCCACACTTTCTGTTTTGGTTATTCATCTTTTCCACACTTTCTGTTTTGGTTATTCATCTTTTCCACACTTTCTGTTTGGTTATTCATCTTTTACACACTTTCTGTTTTGGTTATTCATCTTTTCCACACTTTCTGTTTTGGTTATTCATCTTTTACACACTTTCTGTTTTGGTTATTCATCTTTTACACACTTTCTGTTTTGGTTATTCATCTTTTCCACACTTTCTGTTTTGGTTATTCCTCTTTTCCACACTTTCTGTTTTGGTTATTCATCTTTTCCACACTTTCTGTTTTGGTTATTCATCTTTTACACACTTTCTGTTTTGGTTATTCATCTTTTCCACACTTTCTGTTTTGGTTATTCCTCTTTTCCACACTTTCTGTTTTGGTTATTCCTCTTTTCCACACTTTCTGTTTTGGTTATTCATCTTTTCCACACTTTCTGTTTTGGTTATTCCTCTTTTCCACACTTTCTGTTTTGGTTATTCCTCTTTTCCACACTTTCTGTTTTGGTTATTCATCTTTTCCACACTTTCTGTTTTGGTTATTCATCTTTTCCACACTTTCTGTTTTGGTTATTCATCTTTTCCACACTTTCTGTTTTGGTTATTCATCTTTTCCACACTTTCTGTTTTGGTTATTCCTCTTTTACACACTTTCTGTTTTGGTTATTCCTCTTTTCCACACTTTCTGTTTTGGTTATTCCTCTTTTCCACACTTTCTGTTTTGGTTATTCCTCTTTTCCACACTTTCTGTTTTGTGTATTCCTCTTTTCCACACTTTCTGTTTTGGTTATTCCTCTTTTCCACACTTTCTGTTTTGGTTATTCCTCTTTTCCACACTTTCTGTTTTGGTTATTCATCTTTTCCACACTTTCTGTTTTGGTTATTCATCTTTTCCACACTTTCTGTTTTGGTTATTCATCTTTTCCACACTTTCTGTTTTGGTTATTCCTCTTTTCCACACTTTCTGTTTTGGTTATTCCTCTTTTCCACACTTTCTGTTTTGGTTATTCCTCTTTTCCACACTTTCTGTTTTGGTTATTCCTCTTTTCCACACTTTCTGTTTTGGTTATTCCTCTTTTCCACACTTTCTGTTTTGGTTATTCCTCTTTTCCACACTTTCTGT
The DNA here is from genome assembly GCA_018398815.1 of Conus ventricosus. Taxonomy (NCBI): domain Eukaryota; kingdom Metazoa; phylum Mollusca; class Gastropoda; order Neogastropoda; family Conidae; genus Conus; species Conus ventricosus. The sequence goes on along the minus strand of CM031600.1, from coordinate 10,603,173 downwards.
TTTGGTTATTCCTCTTTTCCACACTTTCTGTTTTGGTTATTCCTCTTTTCCACACTTTCTGTTTTGGTTATTCATCTTTTACACACTTTCTGTTTTGGTTATTCATCTTTTCCACACTTTCTGTTTTGGTTATTCCTCTTTTCCACACTTTCTGTTTTGGTTATTCCTCTTTTCCACACTTTCTGTTTTGGTTATTCCTCTTTTCCACACTTTCTGTTTGGTTATTCATCTTTTCCACACTTTCTGTTTTGGTTATTCATCTTTTCCACACTTTCTGTTTTGGTTATTCATCTTTTCCACACTTTCTGTTTTGGTTATTCATCTTTTCCACACTTTCTGTTTTGGTTATTCCTCTTTTCCACACTTTCTGTTTTGGTTATTCATCTTTTCCACACTTTCTGTTTTGGTTATTCATCTTTTCCACACTTTCTGTTTTGGTTATTCATCTTTTCCACACTTTCTGTTTTGGTTATTCATCTTTTCCACACTTTCTGTTTTGGTTATTCCTCTTTTCCACACTTTCTGTTTTGGTTATTCCTCTTTTCCGCACTTTCTGTTTTGGTTATTCCTCTTTTCCACACTTTCTGTTTTGGTTATTCATCTTTTCCACACTTTCTGTTTTGGTTATTCATCTTTTCCACACTTTCTGTTTTGGTTATTCATCTTTTCCACACTTTCTGTTTTGGTTATTCCTCTTTTCCACACTTTCTGTTTTGGTTATTCCTCTTTTCCACACTTTCCGTTTTGGTTATTCCTCTTTTCCACACTTTCTGTTTTGGTTATTCCTCTTTTACATTTTTTTCACTTGCCAGCTCTTTTGCATACATATTTTTTTGTTCTTCTTCTTCTTCTTCTCGTTGTTGTTGTTGTTCTCCTTCTTCCTGCCTATCTGTCTGTCTCGCTGTCTATCAGTCTCTCTCTCTCTCTCTCTCTCTCTCTCTCTCTCTCTCTCTCCTCTCTCCTCTCTCTCTCTCTCTCTCCCTCCCTCCCTCCCTCTTCTCCGAAACATCTGAATCTGAATCTCTCTCTTCTCTCTCTCTCTCTTTCTCTCTCTCTCTCTCATAGATATCTAAACTGTCGTACATGCGAGACAGACAGACAGACAGACAGAGTGTGTGTGCGCGCGCGCGCGCGCATGCGTGTGTGTGTGTGTGTGTGTGTGTGTGTGTGTGTGTGTGTGTGTGTGTGTGTGTTTCAATGCGTTTCTGAGTGTGTGCGTGCCTGCTTATATGTTTGTTATTGTGTGTGTGAGTGTGTGTTCGTTTGCGCACACAGTCGAGCGCGCACTTGTGTGTATGCGTGTGCGCGTGTGTGTGTGTATGTGTCTGCATCTCCGTTAGATTTCATGGCTCAAGGAACGTCGTGTAGCGTGTTTGGACTTGTTAACTTGCAGGCATGGCATCTTATTAATTGACTCTCTCTCTCTCTCTCTCTCTCTCTCTCTCTCTCTCTCTCTCTCTTCCTCTTCCTCTCTCCCTCCCTCTCTGTCTGTCTGTCTGTCTGTCTGTCTGTCTCTCTCTCTCTCTCTCTCTCTCTCTCTCTCTCCCCTTCTTACGCTGTCCCTTCGAGCAATACCACTTGTTTGTGAACTTATTGATGGCCATTGTCCCTCCCTGGACCAAAGGCCTATTAGATGTGTAGGGCGGAAGCTGCAGATAGCGTCTCCAATGATCCCGCAGCGTTTTTCGAGTCCGCTGTATCGATTTTCCTGGCCATCATGTCTGCCGGCTAAACGGTTCCAGACATGAACGAACGTGCTCCTGCGTGCAGTGCGCACAGTCGCACAGACACGTGCATGAACGGGGATAACAATATGCAATCTTGTACATAGGCACAGTCGCACAGACACGTGCATGAACGGGGAGGTAACAATATGCAATCTTGTACATTGGCACAGTCGCACAGACACGTGCATGAACGGGGAGGTAACAATATGCAATCTTGTACATAGGCACAGTCGCACAGACACGTGCACGAACGGGTATAATAATATGCAATCTTGTACATAGGCACAGTCGCACAGACACGTGCACGAACGGGCATAACAATATGCAATCTTGTACATAGGCACAGAAAGGGTGCATACGCAAAATAAAACACACAAGCAAGTACGCACGCGCGCACGTGCGCGCGCACACACACACGCACACACATACTCACACACACACGCGCGCGCGCGCGCACGCACGCACACACTAACATCCATGCACGCACGCACGCACACACAAACACATGCACGCACACTCATGCGCACGCACACATAACAGACAGGCACGCACGCACGCATGCAAGCACACACGCAAGCAGGCACACACACGCACACATACACAGGCATGCGTACGCACGCATGCATGCACATCTATACAACCACACACGTACACACAGAAAACACTTAAGCAAGCACGCACTACAAGCACACTTACACAAAGAAAGAGAGAGAGAGAGAGAGAGAGAGAGAGAAGAGAGAGAGAGAGAGAGAGAGAGAGAGAGAGAGAGAGAGAGAGAGAGAGAGAGAGGTAGGTCTACTCAATGGCTGTAAGTGATAGTCATCTGGTTAACCTTTGGTTGTATGGACTAAACCTGCACACATACACACACAAGCAAGCGCGCTCGTATGCGCAGTCAGTCATTTGTCTTTTTCATCGTTTATGCAGATCGTTTTAAAATGTGTGTTTGATGAAGTGACAAAAGTTCATCGCATGAACCACTTATTGTGCCTTTCATTCAAATCGTCATTCAATGGAATATTTCTTACTATCTTTCCATGGATGGAGACGCATATATAGCAATCATTCATTACTTATTCATACCACAAGCCTGTCTGCAACAAAATACTGATGGAGAGACTGGACCCAGCGGGTTGAGAAAGGAACTGGACGCAGAATTACGAGGAACATTGAGTGAGAAAGCGAGGGAATGGGCAAAGCACAGACGAAGAACAAGACGACAGTTCTCTATTGAGCAAACATAGCATATTTCAACAAACGCCACGAGCAATCCACACGCGTTACCTGAATTACAGCATGTCTGGAAACGGAATAACATCCTGCCAGATGTGATCCAACCCCAAAAATATCGGCTGCTCGGTTTTACATCTACACTTTAAAAGTTGTTCTGAAGATGGTTAAGCGGGGAGAGGGAGGGAGGAGGTGGGGGAGGGGGTCAAGGCAGTGTGGTCAAACAACAGATCGCAGAGTTGTGTGATTATGGCTACAGATGGAGACAGACTGCCGATTTGTTCGGGAGGCAGGAGTCTGGAATTCCAGCCGTACGCAAACCGTTCTGTTATCTGGCGCACCGTGAAGCATTCCCACAAGAGACGCCGCTGTTGAGGTTCTGCAGGAAATATGGACAGCTGATATTACGAGAGAAAAACGAATTTGACAAGGACGAAATTCACCCATTAGCTACTGTATCGTTCA
>CM031600.1:10588391-10596438 GCA_018398815.1 Conus ventricosus | reverse complement strand
TTGTAAAAAAAACAGACAAAAAAAAAAAAAAAAACCTGACAAACTGAGGAGGTGGTGGAGAGGGGTAGGTTTTTGTTTTTTTTAAAAATTTTTTTTATTTTATTTTTTAAAGAAAAACAAAAAAGATTTTAAAAAACGGGAAAATTTCCCTTTTCGGATTTAAGATAAGAAAGCCCCCGCAGCACACTACTTTCCCCAGGGCAAGCGCGCGACACAAAATCACTTTAAAACACGCGAGCGCCCGCGCCCAACCACACGCACACAACACACACACACACCCACACCCCAACACACACACACACACAAAACACCACGCAAAAAAACACCAACGCACACAACACGCCCCCAACGCACAAAACCCCAACGCACGCACCACACACAACACACACAAACACACTCACACCCCCGCACACACACACGCACCACGCACCCCACACACGACCACACCCCCCAAAACACAACACCCCCCACACACCCCAAAACACACAACACACCCCAAAACCCCGAAAACACACACACACACCATTAGGCGCGCGCGCGCGCACCACCACAAAACCCCAAACACACACCACACGCCAAGCATACCACACACACCCCCAAAACACACACACAAAACACCCACCACACACCCCCAACACACACACACAATCACATCCACACAAACTTCCCCCGCGTGCAACACACGCACGTAGGGTTGTGGGAAAAAGCACTCAATATTTATGCCCCCCAAACGCCACGAAAAACGCACGCACAACAAACACACTCAACACACCCCCAACACACACACACAAAACACACACTCAACACACACACACACCCCACGCACGCCACACAACAACACACACAAACACCCACACACACACACAAAGCTTTTAAAACGGGTCGACTGGTAGAGATTAGGAAAGGGGAAAAGGGGGGGGGGGGGGGGAACCAGGAGTAAAAGACGGAAGGAAAAGAGGGCGGAGAGGAGGGGGGAAAAGGGGGGGGTGTGGGTTGGAGGGGGTCCTTTTTTCGTTTTTCCCTTTTCTTTTCCCTCTCCCCCCCAACCCCCCCCCCCCGTGATCTGCAGCAGTTGGTTGGCGGGGAAGGGGTCCCATGCATTATGGAGCCGGCAGTTTTTTAAAATGGTCTGGCAGCATTTTGATGAAAAATGTTGGCAGGAAGCGGGGCCCTTGCTTTAAGGGACCGGGAGTGGGTTAAGGGTTTCGGGCGAAAGGAAAATGAAACTTTTGGGGCGGGAAAACAGGGGGGCCAAAGCATTAGGAGCCGGCAGGGGGTTTTAAGGTTTGGAACCCGGGTGTGTAAACTTTTGGGAAAAGCGGGTTTGGCCAGCATTTTTTGAGGGGGCAGGGGGTTTAATTGGTATGGCAGCAGTGATTAACTGCAAATTGAGCGTCCTTAAAAGGGTCTGGGGGGAAAAGGAAAAGGTAAACCGGCGCGGGTTCCCCTTTCCCCCCCCCCGGGACAGACAGACAGGCAGAGGGGACAAACAGACAGACGACAAAAGGGGACAGCGGGCCCAACACACACACACACACACACCAACAGTTTCTTTCTCTCTCTCTCTCTTCTCTTTTTCCTCTCTCCATATATATTTTATATAAAATTTTATATAGATAAAATATGTTTAAAAAAGGCCAAAATGATTTTTTAAAAGTGCTCGACCCCTTGGGGGCAACATTAGTTAAAAGTTTTTAAAAGGAATCTTAAAACTATTTTACAAATTTGTTTCTAGCGTGTTTTCGCTGTCATCAGGATGGCCCCGGGGTTTTTCCCCCCGCCCATTTTTATGCGGTGGGCTCCCGTTTTCGGTTGTTTTTCACGTGCACTACTCACCAAAGCCCTGAAAATTTGCCCGTAAACCCCACAGGGGCATAACAGGGGCAAAATTTGGAAAACAATTTTCCACCCCCCAGAAAAAAATTATTACACAGGGAAAAAGAAACCTGGATCAGGGAAAAAAAAAAAAGAAACTCAACATTCGACTTAAAACCCTGGGGTTTTATGATGGGGGCAGGGAAAAATGTGAAAGGTCGGACTATTCATGCTTTCCAACATCAAGAAAAAAAAAAGGGAAAACAAAATCCCCGGACTATCCCGGGGACGATGGCCCCTTTCCTTTCATAAACCCAAAAACCCAAAAAAACCATCGAAAAAAAAGAAGAAAGGGAAATATGCAAAATCTTCCAAAACCCAACTTTAAAAAATTTCCATTGAAGCAAAAAAAAAAGGTAAAGGGGAATACTTAGAATTAAAACCGGATCCAACAATTTAAATATTTCAAACCAAAAAAAAAAAACCCAAAAGAAAAAACCCCTTTATGTACCCCACCAAAAGTAAACCCCTCCAAACCCTTTTGTATTGAAGGGCCCCTACCCATGGGGATTTAAAAAAGAGACTATCAAACCCGTCAGCATGAGAAGGGTTTAACAATGCAGCAGTAGAATTCCGGAGGACTTTCAAACAAGTGGGTACAATTTTCAAATTACAATTTAAAAACCCCGAAAAAAAACACAAAAAAAAGGGAAAAAAAATAGGGAAAAGGGAAAAAACCAAAAAGGGGATAACCCCCCATTCGGGCGGGGAAAATCAAAACGAAATAGGGGAAAAAATTCTTTGAACCTAACAAAATTCATTTCCAAAAGAACACAAATTGTTCCCCAAAAAATTTAAAAAAAACATGTCAAAACTAAACGTACTCAAAGTATGCCCAAACCCCAAAAATGATTGAGCTCTAACAAAAGGGAAAAACAAAACAGCAAAGAAGGGTGAAGAAAGGAAATCTTGCAAAATTTACCAGAAAGGGCAGTGCCCCCCTGAACAACAAATGTTTCACAGCAACATTGTATACCGGACTGTGACATCAGAAAAATTAAAAAAAAACAACATAGGGAAAACACTGAAAAAACCCCTTCAAAAAAACCCGATATGCAAACCAAAAAAACAGTCCCTTTTTAAAAAAGAAAAATATAAAAAAAAAAAAACAGAACTGAGCAAATTAAACTGGAAAAATTAAAACGCAAAAAAAAAGTTTCAATTTATCCCGGAAAATCATAAAAGAGCATCACCCTCAGCAATTTTTTCAAAAGGTGCAAAAAAATGTTTAACTGAAAAAAAGGGTTTAAAACTATGCAAACCATACTTAGAACTTTTAAACCCAAAAAAAGAAAAAAGTAAACAACTGCAGGCATAAATGGAAAAACCCTTGTTAGGGGAACACCATCCAAAACAAAAACCCTTGGGAAAACCCCCCCAAAAAAATTTTCAGCCAACCCGCCCGGGAAACCAAAACCCCAAACGGGGGGCCCAAGCTAATAACATCGGCGGGGGGGCCCAAAACCCGGGGGCCTTCCCGATGGGCACGCAACACGCTAGAAACAAAATTTTTTATTTGTTTTTTTAAAATTCCCCTTTTAAATTCTTTTAACTAATGGGTTTCTCCCCCAAGGGGTCGAGCACTTTTAAAGTCATTTTTTGGCTTTTTAATCTTTTTTCATCTTATTTCTCCCCACTTTTAACCCCTGTGGCCTGAAAAGGGTTTTAAAATGGGGAAATCAATTTTGGCATTTAACAAAAAAAATAAAAGGTTTTTTTAAAACCCCCAAACCCACTTTAAAAAAGATTAATATAAAAAAACCCAAAAAATTTTGTACGCAACATGAGATTGGAAAAGCATTCTTTTTCCTGAACCCGGGAAAGCAAAAAAAAAGGACAAAAACACCCACGATTTTTAAAACTGGCGATCACCACCCTCATAGGCGAATTAAAAAAACCCCTTTTAAAATCAAAAGAAAAAAATGATAACCCAAAAATTTTAATTCAAAAAATCTAAAAAGCGGGTTTTCCAAAAAACATTAAAAAAAAACCCAAAAAAAAAACAGGTACAAAATGGGCAAAAAAATATTTTTTTGAAGGGTGAAAAAACTAGCAAATACTACAAAAAAGGGAAAAAAAGGAATATTCCCCAAACCCCCTTGACAAAAAACATCCAGAAAAATTTCAAAAAAAACCGACAAAAAAAAAACTTTACAGTATCCCCACTAAAGAAAAAAAACTTGCAGAGGGGCATAGACCTAAGTGACAGGATAGAAACGACAGCAACAAAAAAAAAGCTTTTTATAACACTCAAAAAAACCCCCAAACCCAACTTTCACAATAAAACCAACCTTGTAGAAATAAACCCATCCAAAAACTGAATTAGGCCCAAAAAAAAACAAGAAAATTTGGGAAAAAAATAAAAGGCATAAAATCAAAATCTGATTACAACCTCTGGGAAAAACACATACGAAGGGAAATTTTTAAAGGTTTTAAAACCCCTCAATAAACAAAGTAATACAGTATTCTCACATTTGGGGCAATTTGTAGATTTTTTCCCCTCAAAAGATGAGGAACTACTCACCCAAAGGGCCTTTAAATTTGCGTAAAACCCCACAGGGGTAACAGGGGCAGGGAAAAGGAAAAACATTCTCCACACCCAAAAAAAACATTATTACACAGCAAAAAATTTAAACCGGATCAGGAAAACCAACAGGGAAAATTAATTCGGCGTAACCCCTGGGGTTTTATGATGGTGGGAGAAACATGTGAAAGGTCGGGGTTTCTTTCTGTCCCAAAATTCAAGAAAAAACTCGGGGGGGGGGGGGGCCCCCCGGGGGCGGGGGGGGCCGGGGGGGCCCCCCCCCCCCGGGGGGGGGGGGGGGGCCCCAAAAAAAGGGAAAACCCCACAAAAAAATTTCCTTGGAAAAAAAAAAAGGGGGGAATACAGAAAAAACGGGTTCCCTTTCTTTTACAAAAATTTCAAAAACCCCAAAGAAACCATGAAAACCCAAAAAAAAACCACTTTTTGGAAAACCCCTTCCCAAAAAAAGAGGGGTTTAAAAATTTATTCCCTTTAAGCCAAAAAAAAGGTGGAAGAATACCAGGGGGCATAAAAATGGATCCAAAAACCAAATTCAATTCAAACCCCAAAAAAAACCCAAATAAACCCAAGAAAAAAAGGGGAAAATAAACCCTTGGGATTAAACCCCCCCAAAAAACAAAAATCAAAAAAACCCTTAGGGAAAAAAATTTTTTTCAACAACACCCAAAAAAAACCAAAAGGGCCAAAAAAACAAAAAAATGGGGCAATTAAAATTACCAAAAACAACCCCAAAAAAACCCCACAAATTTAAAAAAAAACAAGAAAAAAAGGGGGAAAAGAAAAAATTTTTGGAAACCCCCCAAAGGAAAGTCCCAAAAAACCTAAAAAAATTCTTTAAAAAATTTAACCCCAAATTCATTTTAAAAAAAAAAAGAAAATAATTTTAACAAAAACACTTCAAAAATTTTTTCAAAAAACTCATTTTAAAAAGAAAATATTAAAAAAAACCAAAAGAGCATTAACAAAATTAAAACAAAAAAAGCAAAAAGGGTAAAAAAGGAAATTTTTCCCCAAAGCAACCCAAAAAGGTTTCCCATTTTAAAAAAAAATGGGTTTACAGCAAACCCTTTAACCAAATTTTTGGGGACCCAAAAAATGAAAAAAAAAAACTTAGGATAAAAAAAAACTTTTAAAAACCAAATAAATAAACCCCCCAAAAAAAGTCAAAATAAAAAAAAATATAAAAACAAAAAGGCGAATGGGCAAAAATCCCGGGGAAATTGACGGGCAAAAAAAAGCTAAAAAAATTTTTGAAAATTTAAAAAAACTCAAACCTTTTAAAAATAATATTATTTTTAATAAAAATTTTAATATATTAAAATTAATTAAATTTTAAAATTAAACAGAAAAAGTTAAAAAAAATGAGGTAAATAAATGTTTTATGAAAATCCCAAAAAAAAAAAAAATGAAACCCCCAAAAAAACAAAAAGCACAAAACCCCCCGGCCCAACAACCCCAAACACCCACACCAAAACACCTGGGAAAGCCCAGGAAGAAGAAGGAAAGAGGAGAAAAAGGGGGGGAAAAAGACCCTTTTTTTAAAACAAAAAATAAAAAAATTTTTAAAAAAAAATTTTATATTTTTTTTTTTAAATTTTAAAGGTCCCCGTTTGAAAAAACTGTTGTTAACCTGGTTTTTTTTTTGTGGAATTCTTCCATTTTACTATTTTAAACTGGTATGTCGCTCCTACATGGTCGAGCACTTTTAAAGTTCTGAGTGGCTTTTTAACTCTGATTTTATATATGTATATATATATATATTATATATATATATATATATATATAATATATATATATATATATATAATATATATATATCCTCTATGTCGGTAAAATGCCAGTCATCCTGTTGCACAATCCAGACATAATTATTTCGACATTTTTTCTTCTTCCTTCGTTTTTCAGTCAGGCCTCAGCAGCATGTGAAGTTAATGCATGAGTCAGGCATCTGAAAGGTCTGTTCCATAACATCCTCTTCCCACGCCTTTTTTTCCTTTGTCAATTCTCTTCTTTACCTGTCTGTCTGTACTCCCTGCGCGCTGGGTCGTAACAGACATGGTGAAGCGTAGATGGACTAGACCACGCGCAGGGACGCTCCTCTTCTCTGTTTGTCTGTCTGTCTCTCTCTCTCTCTCTCTCTCTCTCTCTCCTCACTCTCACTCTCTCTCTCTCTCTCTCTCTCTCTCTTCTCCTCTCTCTCTCTCTCTCTCTCTCTCTCTCTCTCTCTCTACCGACTTGAGAACGAACTCCACTTTCTTTTAAGATGCAATGGTTATATGCCTTTCAGAGAAAATGCATACTAAAATGAAGCACAGACAATTTCAGAATGTGAACTCCATTGAACTAAACCAATTACTTGCAAACAAAAATGTGCCTATTACAAGAGATACTGCTATGTACATTTATTATGCATTGAAAAAAAGAGAACTCGTATCCCATACAGTATGAATAATTAGTTACCCTCATAAATAAGCATTATTAGAACATCGAAAAATATACTTTTGTTGTTATTTCTCTTTTTTCTCTTTATGTGTGCACTGCACCTCACATTGTTACAGGCCGGAGGCCTGAAACATTAAAATTGTGTTCTCTCTCTCTCTCTCTCTCTCTCTCTCTCTCTCTCTCTCTCTCTCTCTCTCTCTCTCTCTCTCTCTCTCCCTCTCTCTCTCTCTCTCTCTCTCTCTCTCTCTCTCTCTCTCTCTCTCTCTCTCTCTCTCTCTCTCTCTCTCTCTCTCTTGACAACACTGAAACCAAAACTTCCTAGATAAGGGGCGGCTGATTTTGAAAATGACTGTGTTCTTCGAGTCTCTGGAATGAATGTTTGTTACTCTGGAGAAAAACGAAAACATGGAGCCTGAAGTCGCGATGTGTCGTTGGTTTTTTTTTCATTGAGCAGAGAACCGGGAGTATGGAATCGTGAACCGTGATGGGTGTTTATTTTTTAATGCAGATTAAAATGTCAGGATAATATTGGCCTGTATCCATGATGGAATATTGTGTTGATGTTGGATAGAAGTGGAGAGAACGTAGTCTGAAAACCGTTACAGAATACATATCATTATTTCCTGTAGAGAGAGGGTGGAGAATATGAACCGACAAGCCATGAAGGAATGTGTTTTTTGATTCAGGTGAGGGTGGGGGCAGGATTGATCTGTAAACCGTGATGAAAATAGATCTTTAACACTGGAGAGATTTGGGGAGAGGTGGATCTATAAATCTTGATGGAATATGTCTTTGGTACTTTGGAAGGTAGTTGAGAATGGAGCTATAAATTATGATAGGACGTGTTTTTTTTTATATTGGAGAGAAGTGAGGAGAACGTGGACACATACACCCGTTATGGAATACATTTGGAATCCATGAGAGAAATGAAGAGAGAATGGACCTACAAACATTGATAGAATTTATGTTACAGGGGAAAATTGGGGAGAACATGGAAAGTTAACCATGACTGAATATATTTCAAATACTGGACAACATTGAAGAGAACTTAGACTATTAGCCTTACCATTTATAGAGAGTTCATGAAGAGAACATCGATCTATACATCATGATGGACTACATATATTTTTGTTGTTGATATTTGAGAGAAGTGAGGAGAAGATGCATTCACAAACTCCATCGGAA
>CM031600.1:10573391-10578391 GCA_018398815.1 Conus ventricosus | reverse complement strand
GTCATTGTTGTCATCATCATTGTCTCTTAAACATTCATGTTGTGTTTACGCCACAGGATTCCTTCCTTCTTTTCTCCTTGTTCTCGTTCTTCTCTTCCTTTTCTTTCTTTCTTTCTTCTTCTTCTTCTTCTTCTTCTTCTTCTTCTTCTTCTTCATCTTCTTCTTCTTCTTCTTCTTCTCTTCTTCTTCTTCTTCTTCTTCTTCTTCATCTTCTTCTTCTTCTTCTTCTTCTTCTCCTCCTCCTCCTCCTCCTCCTCCTCCTCCTCCTCCTCCTCCTCCTCCTCCTCCTCCTTTTCTTCTTCTTCTTCTTCTTCTTCTTCTTCTTCTTCTTCTTCTTCTTCTTCTTCTTCTTCTTCTCTTCCTCCTTCTTCTTCTGTGTGACAGTCTCTGTCCGACGAGCCAGTGTGTCCGGAATCAGCTTCTGTTTCTTCCAGGCTCGGGTGCTGTCCACCCGCTGCTTTCTGCCACCGGATCTTCGCTGTATGCCTTCAGGGTACCATGAAGAAATGAACTTAAAAAAAAAATTCATCTTCTGTGCGCCCTCCAGGGGGCATTCCTCTCATGCCGCTTGTGCCCGGCTCCTTTAAACACAGCTTCACCCAGACTAGTGTTGTCGTAGCCTCAGTTCCGGCAGTCCACGGGAGTTGTAGTTTTCTTCTTTCTTTCTTTCTTTCTGCGCGGGCAGGCTGATATTTCTGCGGACACTCCCTGTATAGACAGGCAGTGGAGTTTTGTGTGTATGACCGTTTTTATCCTGCCATTAAGGCAGCCATACTCCATCTTCGGGGAAGGTGCATGCTATGTGTAACGTGTCATCCATACCAACGGCCAAACTGGCCTTCTCTTCCGAAAGTTGGTGATGGGATTTGACGTGTGTGCAAGATGTTATGCGTGCGTTCACACACGGAACCTCGGTTTATAGTCTCATTCGAAGGACTGTATGGGGAATGGAGTCAGAACCAATGTTAACTCCCAGGGAAAAATCCCCTCTGTACCGAAACGGCCCGGGGGAGATGCGAACCCGCAACCCCGGGATCACCAGAGTCCGGCGCTCTACCAACGGAGCTATTCCGGCCCCGGAAGGTGCAGTGAATATCAAGTCTCCGTGAGGCACCTCACAAGATGAGACACTGCAAGATTCTGCTGAGTCACTTGGGCAGTGCCGCGAGGCGTTGTCTCGGATTGTACACTGGATCTTTTTATTTTTTAAATGACCCCATGTCGTTCTGGTTTTCTCTTTCTGGCAGCTGCGATTAGCTCTTCGTAAACTTCTCTCTGTGCAGTGATTCTCTCGGGCAGTGCTTCATTGTGTTGTGTTGTAGTGCGCTGTGTTGTAGTTTATCGTACTATACTGCACTGTATGTTACTGCTCTGAACTTTCCTCCGCTGTGTTCCGTTATATTGTATTGTAGTCTGCTGCTTTTTGTTAAAACTGCATTTTGTTGTGTTTATCGGATTTTGTCGTATTGTGTGCCCCATATCTTACCTTGATCTTCTTCTCTCATCTGAGCTTACTTCGTCATCTTATTTTTACAGCGTCTACATTATCCCGTGGCATTTCACCTTATTCCATTAATCTTACCTCGCGTCATTTTTTTTTTCTTCTCCCGTCCGTTGTTATTATCATTTTTAATGTTATCATTATTACTTCTGCTGCTGCTGCTGCTGCTACAACTACTATTACTACTACTGCTGCTGCTGCTGCTATTATTATTATTATTATTATAATAATAATTATTATTATTATTATTATCAAGGGTACTTCTAAAGCGCTTATCCTCGGTCAGAGACCAAACTCAAAGCACTTTACAATCCACGCTCTCGTTTACACAGCTGGCTGCCTACCTGGGCAGAGCCAACCGAAGAGCTGCCTGCTGGCGCTACATTCAGTCGTTCCCGCGTCATTCAGACTGTCAGTCACTTATTTTATTCATTCATATTTTCATTCTTTCCATTCATGCCATGTGTAGCGTGTCATCCACACCAACGGCCAAACTGGCCTTTTGTTCCGAAAGTTGACGATGGGATTTTCCGTGTACGAGATATAATGCATTCGTTCACACATGGAACACCGATCTGTAGTCTCATTCAAAGGACTTTTTGTGAAGTTGAGTCAGAACCAGTGTTAACTCCGTGGGAAAAAAAATCCGCCTGTATTGGCCAAAACGGCTCAGAATAGATTCGAACCCGCAACCCAGGATCAACCAGGATCAAGAGTCCGGTGCTCTACCAACTGAGCTACTCCGGCTCCTAGCTATTCAGGTCTCTAATAGCCGCGATCCATCCACATTAACGGTGAAGGGACCACGTCAGGGAGCTTTCCTATTGACTGCACAGGAAACGCGTTTAGGGACTTTTCAATGAAATGTACTGAGGACACCTCCACAGCATTTCTACATTGTTCAATAAGAAACACACCAGGAATTTCCATACTGCCGTGAAGGAAACACATTAAGAAACTTTCATATTGACTTTTTGGGAAAGATGACAAAAAAAGCGTCATGCGAACTGTGTTGGGAAGACAACGAGAAACTTGAATATTGACTGTAAGAGAGACATCAAGGAACACATGAAAGAGCTTTCATATTGACTTTATAGGGAACACACAAGGAATTTTCATATTGACTTTGTAGGGAACACACCAAGGAACGGGCATGTTGACTTTATAGGGAACACACCAAGGAACGGGCATGTTGACTTTATAGGGAACACACCAAGGAACGGGCATGTTGACTTTATAGGGAACACATGAAGAAACTTGCATGTTGACTTTATAGGGAACACATGAAGAAATTTGCATGTTGACTTTATAGGGAACACACCAAGGAACGGGCATGTTGACTTTATAGGGAACACACCAAGGAACGTGCATGTTGACTTTATAGGGAACACACCAAGGAACGTGCATGTTGGCTTTATAGGGAACACATGAAGGAACGTTCATATTGACTTTATAGGGAACACACCAAGGAACGGGCATGTTGACTTTATAGGGAACACACGAAGGAACGTTCATATTGACTTTATAGGGAACACACCAAGGAACGGGCATGTTGACTTTATAGGGAAAAACATGAAGGAACGTTCATATTGACTTTATAGGGAACACACCAAGGAACGGGCATGTTGACTTTATAGGGAACACATGAAGAAACGTTCATATTGACTTTATAGGGAACTCACCAAGGAACTGGCATGTTGACTTTATAGGGAACACATGAAGGAACGTTCATATTGACTTTATAGGGAACACACCAAGGAACGGGCATGTTGACTTTATAGGGAACACATGAAGGAACGTTCATATTGACTTTATAGGGAACACACCAAGGAACGGGCATGTTGACTTTATAGGGAACACATGAAGGAACGTTCATATTGACTTTATAGGGAACACACCAAGGAACTGGCATGTTGACTTTATAGGGAACACATGAAGGAACGTTCATATTGACTTTATAGGGAACACACCAAGGAACGGGCATGTTGACTTTATAGGGAACACATGAAGGAACGTTCATATTGACTTTATAGGGAACTCACCAAGGAACGTTCATATTGACTTTATTGGGAACACACCAAGGAACGGGCATGTTGAATTTATAGGGAACACACCAAGGAACTTGCATGTTGACTTTATCGGGAACACACCAAGGAACTTGCATGTTGACTTTATAGGGAACACATGAAGAAACTTGCATGTTGACTTTATAGGGAACACACCAAGGAATTTGCATGTTGACTTTATAGGGAACCCATCAAGGAATTTGCATGTTGACTTTATAGGGAACACACCAAGGAACTTGCATGTTGACTTTATAGGGAACACACCAAGGAACTTGCCTTTTGACTTTATAGGGAACACACCAAGGAGTTTGCATGTTGACTTTATAGGGAACACACCAAGGAACTTGTCTGTTGACTTTATAGGGAACACAGGGATTACATCAAGGAACTTGCATGTTGACTTTATAGGGAACACATGAAGAAACTTGCTTGTTGACTTTATAGGGAACACACAACGAACTTGCATGTTGACTTTATCGGGAAACATGAAGGAATTTGCATGTTGACTTTAAAAGGAAACATGAATGAATTTGCATGTTGACTTTATAGGGAACACATGAAGGAACTTGCATGCTCACTTTATAGGGAATACATGGAGGAATTTGCATGTTGACTTTATAAGGAACACATGAAGGAATTTGCATGTTGAATTTATAGGGAACACATGAAGGAACTTGCATGTTGACTTTATGGGGAACACATCAAGGAATTTGCATGTTGACTTTATAGGGAACACACCAAGGAACTTGCATGTTGACTTTGTAGGGAATACATGAAGGAATTTGCATGTTGACTTTATAGGGAACACATGAAGGAACCTGCATGTTGACTTTATAGGGAACACATGAAGGAACCTGCATGTTGACTTTATAGGGAACACATGAAGGAATTTGCATGTTGACTTAATAGGGAACACATGAAGGAACCTGCATGTTGACTTTATAGGGAACACATGAAGGAACCTGCATGTTGACTTTATAGGGAACACATGAAGAAACTTGCATGTTGACTTTATAGGGAACACATGAAGGAACCTGCATGTTGACTTTATAGGGAACACATGAAGGAACCTGCATGTTGACTTTATAGGAACACATGAAGGAATTTGCATGTTGACTTTGTAGGGAACACATGAAGGAATTTGCATGTTGACTTTATAGGGAACACATGAAGAAACTTGCATGTTGACTTTATAGGGAACACATGAAGGAACTTGCATGTTGACTTTATAGGGAACACGTGAAGGACTTTGCATGTTGACTTTATAGGGAGCACACCAACGAACTTGCATGTTGACTTTATAGGGAACACGTGAAGAAACTTGCATGTTGACTTTATCGGGAACACATGAAGGAACTTGCATGTTGACTTTATAGGGAACACACCAAGGAACTTGTCTGTTGACTTTATAGGGAACACATGAAGAAACGTGC
>CM031600.1:10563391-10568391 GCA_018398815.1 Conus ventricosus | reverse complement strand
GGAGAGGGGGGGGGGGATGAGTGCACGAAAGAGTGTGCTGTGCGTATCAACGCACGCGTGGACTTTGGCGCGCGAATGCGATTTGATTGAATTCCGTAGGTGGCACACTTTCTCTCTCCCCTCCCTCCCCCCCTCCCTCTCTCTCTCTCTCTCTCTCTCTCTTTAGTGTCCGTCTGTGAGTGAGTGAGTGTGTGTGTGTGTGTTTTATTGTGTGTGTGTGTGGGTGTGTGTGTGTGTGTGTGGGGGTGTGTTGTGGTGTGTGTGCGCGCGCGCGGTGTTTTGTGTGTGTGTGTGTGTGTGAGTGTGTGTGTGTGTGTGTGTTTTGTGTGTGGTTGTGTGTGTGTATGCGTGCGTGCTTTGTGTGTGTGTGTGTGTGTGTGTGTGTGTGTGTGTGTGTGTGTGTGTGTGTGTGGGGTGTGTGTCGTGCGTGATTGTGGGTGCGTGTGCGCGGTGGGTGTTTGTATGTGTGCGTGTGAGTGTGTGTGTGTGCGCGCGCGCGCGGCGCGCGCGCGTGTGTGTGTGTGTGTGGTGTGTGTACGTGTTGTGGTGTGTGTGTGTTTACATTTGTCAGTCTCTCTTCCTTAAAATCTGTCTTTTCCTTTTCATCTTTCACAGACTCTCTCTCTCTCTCTCTCTCTCTCTCTCTCTCTCTCTCTCTCTCTCTCTCTCTTTTGCTTTCATAGATTTTCAAAAAGCATCTGAGTCTATAAATAGACATATTCTTTGGCCAATTTTGCTTTAAAAAAAAAGGTATACAGAGAGCTTTACCGATGTATACGAAGCATGTATGATGGGGAGGCTAAGGTGCGCTGTGGTGCTAAATAACAGACTATATTACGTGCACAACTGGTCTTAATCAGGGAGATGCGTGTAGTCCTATTTTGTTTTCTTTTATTTATAATGAGCTGGCAATTGAGGTAATTAATAAGGAAAGACATGGTGCTTTCATGTCAGTTGATGCTTTTGAATTGTTTATTCTTTTATTAGCCCATGATGGGATCTTGTTGTCGGAGACAATAGTAGGTGAACAAACGCCGTGAAATAACTTACAAGAGCTGCTGCATCTTTTCAACTAAAAGTGAAATTTAAATAAAGTAGCATTATAGTGTTTCCAAAGGGAGGCTATTTAAGTGCACGAGAGAGGTGGTTGTACGACGGTGACTTAATGCTGTTGTTAATGCTTATAAATTTTTGGGCAAAATTTTCTCTACTCGTTTTAGTTTTGTTGGTGCATGTAGTGACCCAGCTAGTAGGGCTGAAGGTGCTTTACTTTGTCTGTGAAAAAGTTTTTACGTATTAAAAAAATTCATCTCTTGGTTTATTTTTTCAAAGATATTTGATAGTCAAGTTCAGCCAATATGGTTCTGAGATGTGGGGTCTTGACAAAGCTGCCATCCACTGTGAAGCAGTGCATACGTTTGCTTCGAAGACATTTTTGGGTGTAGATAGGCGAACGCCTAATGATCTCATTTACGGTGAAACCAACAGATTCCCTTTGTATCTAGTTTCAGCCTGTTTTGAATGTGTTCGTTACTGGCTGAAATTGCTACAAATGGAAGACGGTAGAATACCTCGGGAAAGCCTACAATATTCTAAATACGAATTAGATGCAAGAGGGAAAAAATCACTTGGGTAAATAAAGTACGTCTTATTTTTTGAATAAGGGTTTGGTTTTGCATGGCTCAGTCAAGGTGTTAGAAATGCACATGAATTTTTAAGCCTTTTTCGTCAACGCCCGATTTATTGTCCTTTGGGAAAAGTGGTTGACCACATCAGGAATAGCGAAAGATTTGGATTTTACAAACGTTATTGTAATTTTCATGAATCTGAAACCTTATCTAGTTCTCGACATGGATGGACATTTAAAATTTGTAACTACGAAAATTCAGACTTGGTGTTCAGAAATAGCTGTTCATCACAATAGATAGAGATCTGCTGAGAGCAATGGGCTGTTATGTCCTCTGTGCAAAGAAAAACACAGGAGAATGAAAACATTTTATCCTTTGTTGCCCTGCTTTACCGGAATGTTCGAGTTGAATTTGTCATCCAAAATTTGTATAGGCAGCCACCTTATTCAAATTGGTTTTGTTGATGTCGTCATCCTCTGCCCAAGATGTTAAAAAATTCCCGTTAAATACAAGGCATTTAAGGTCAGAGAATTATCATTTCCTAAAACAGAATGATAGATTAAAATCAATCCAAATTATTGTCAATAGTTTCAATTTAAAAGCAGGGTTTTGTGTGTGTGTGGTTTGTTTCTTTTTCGGACGGTTTTGGGGTACGATTGTCCTCACCCCCTTCATTTTTGGCGCCAAGGCTTATGAATGATTAAACCATCCTAATCTCTCTCCTCTCTCTCTCTCTCCTTAGTGTCCGTCTGAGAGGAGAGAGAGAAAGAGAGAGAGAGAGAGAGAGAGAGAGAGGAGAGAGAGAGAGAGAGGTGTGTTGTGTAATGTGTGTGTGTGTGTGTGGTGTGTGTGTGTGTGTGTGTGAGTGTGTGCGTGTGTGTGTGTGGGTTTCGTGCGTGCGTGTTGTGTTGTGTGTGTGTGTGTTTGTGTTTTGGGGTGTGTGTGTGTGTGTGTGTGTGTGTGTGTGTACTTGTGCTTGTGGGTGCGCACGCGCGGTGGATGTTTATATGCATGCATGCAGTGGGGGTGTGTGTGTGTGTGTGTGTGTTGTGTGTGTGGTGTGTGTGGTGTGTGTGGGGTGTGGTGTACATATGTCAGTCTCTCTTCCTTAAAAACTGTCTTTCCTTTTCATCTTTCACAGACCCCCCCCCCCCCCCCCCCCCCTCTCTCCCCTTCTGTCACACACACCCCACACACCACACCCACACACACACACACACACACACACCACCACCCCACACGGGCGCGCGTGCAGGACGCACGCCAGTCTCTCTCTCCCTCTCTCTCCTCTCTCTCTCTCTCTCTCTCTCTCTCCCCTCTGTCCTCCCTCCCCCTCCCTCTCCCTCCCCTCTCCCCCCCCCCCCCCCCCTCTCTCTCTCTCGCTCTTCTGACTCTCTTAATAACAGAGAGAGCGATCAGCCGGAGAGGGAAACGCCGTCCCGGCTCTCCGATCCCGTCATTTGGGGCGACATGAAACGGGGAGGCAACAAAACGCACCCCTGCCCCGTCCCAATTCTCCCCCCGCTGCCTGGCACAACTGTTGAGGCCGCCTGTGTTAGAAACCCCTCAACACCCTCCCCCCTCCCCCCCTCATCCCGCTCGTATATCCCCCCCCCCCTCCCCCCCATTCCCTCTCCCCCAAGCAGCTCCCGAAGGAAAAAAAAAAGTAAAAGAAGACCTGTTCGCTTTGACAGGTATGAG
Organism: Conus ventricosus; assembly: GCA_018398815.1. Taxonomy (NCBI): domain Eukaryota; kingdom Metazoa; phylum Mollusca; class Gastropoda; order Neogastropoda; family Conidae; genus Conus; species Conus ventricosus. Next base: position 10,565,062 of record CM031600.1, on the reverse strand, counting down.
AAAGCGAACGCTTAGCGTGCGGTAGGTCTCTCTTTGAAGGTCTTGATCCCGTTATGGTAATTGATAGTCGCTAAGTGGAAGGACTCTCAGAGCCACGACGCTGCGGAGTTCTGTCTGGGAACGCTTGTTGTTCTGGAGTTCTGGCAGAAACGACGTTGATCTGACTTTCCATCGTAGCAGAAGAATGTAGACCTTGCCAAGTGGAACGGATCCCCCGGATCCGTCTTTCAGTTCGATCTGCAACAAATCGATTGGTGGGTTCGAACTTGGGCCGTGTTCTATCTTTCTACCTAATTGTGTTCCAATTCGGTGAAATAGTTTTTGCGTCACACAGCATATTGACCATCTTCCTAGTGACTGCAGGGACTTGTGTCACATCAGATATAAATACTATACTGCAGACGCCCGAACGAAACGTCTCTGAGAAGTTTCTGCATATGAATAATTGTTTGTTTGTTTGGTAGGTTGGTTTCTAAGAGATCAGTATATTTAAGCTCATATAGATACATGTTATCTGAATTAAGTGTTGTGAATGTTTAAGCTTATTTCAAGAAGTTGAAGACATATTCGCCTCTTAACCAGAACTTGTATAGCATTTGTACATTTCGTTTTCCAAACAGCTGGAGACATAGCCCTGGTACTACCTACGTGGGCAGCTGGGCTACATGCAGCATAATTGAGATTAATTGAAAAAGGACTGAATAGGAATGACAAATCCAGACATCATCAGGTTCACAGAGAGAGAGAGAGTGTCATTTTTTTTTACCAGTCTATGGGGCACTGCACGAATGTCACATTTTTCCTAAACACATTTCACATGAGTTTCTTTTCCAGTGCAGTTGTACTTTTTTTCATGGTCAGTGTGTCTTCAAAATTACTTTCTAGGAAAAAAAGAGCAGTTTCGTTATGTCTGTTAGTGTATGTGAATCTCTTTCTAACTCCCAAGAATCCGCGCTTAGAGAGATTGGTCCAGTTTTTGACTGGCTGAAATCAAGCGTTTTCATGATGTTTCGTGAGAGAACTGGCACGTACAGCGGTTAATTTTGATATCCAGATGAACTTAAGGTGAAGATGGAAGACTTGCAGGTGACGATAAACAATTCGTCACTCCTTCATATTTCTCTTACCACTTGACAAAAAGCGATTCATCACTATGTCAGATGTCACCGACAGGTGGACAGCAAACTGTTGATCACTATTTCAAAAGCGACAGATGAAATAACAACAAACCATTCATCACTGTTTCAAACGTCACAAACCTAAGTGACGACATGGTATTAATCACTGCATCAAACGTCACAAAGTAGGTGAGGAAAAGGCATCTTATCATTATTTCACATTTCACTAAGGGTACAACAAACTATTCTTCGCTCTTTAAAACTATACCAACCAAGGAGAAAGCAACACACTATTATTGATCACTAATCAGACGTGACTAACGGAGTAACGACAGACAATTCATTAGTACTGCAACTATCACTCAAACGTGACGACAAAAAACCCCAAACAATGCCTCGCCGATTCAAATGTGACTGAGATGACATGACAACACTTGAGTTGATGCTGTTGGTCATCTAGTCGTCAGCAGGGAGGCTATATCAGGACTCAGACAACCCGTCACTGTTTGAAACCTCACTCACCAGACAACAGCACGCTCGTTATTTCCAAAAT
>CM031600.1:10550891-10555891 GCA_018398815.1 Conus ventricosus | reverse complement strand
CAACAACAACGACAACAGCAGCAACAACAACAACAGCAGCAACAACAACAACAGCAGCAGCAGGCACAGCAGCAACAGCAGCAACAACAACAACAACAGCAACAACAGCAGCAACAACAACAACAGCAACAACAGCAGCAACAACAACAACAACAACAGCAACAACAGCAGCCACAGCAGCAGCAACAACAACAATGCGCTGCGCGCTCATTTTAGGACCTAGTCCACTGTTAATGACTGGGCCCCAAACGCTATATTTCCCCCATTACCCTCAAAGCTGCGCCTTGCTTCTGTCAGAAGATCAGCAATTACCAAAACATGTTCACCGCACAGTCCAGCCCTTGACCCATACTGTGTCTGACTTCGGAGGGAGATCCAATGTCTGCTTCATTTTATATTACCACACGATCCACATGACCCTTCTTTTGTCTGTTGTCTGCGAGGCTTTTCACTCGCAATTCCTTGTGCTCTACCAACGGCGTAGAAACATTTTTAAAAAAACCCACACAAGCCATGCATAGTTCCGCTATGCTTGCTGACATATGGAATTGAGCGAATTTACTGATCCCAACTTCCAGGATAAAAATCGTTGTTTTTTTCACATTCAAAAACTCTTTATTTCTCAGATCCCGGGGCGATTTTCATCTCTTCAAACTGTGTTGGAACAACTTGACTTTTGTTGTAACCTCGAACTCTGAACTGTGCATACAGAGTCACTGATGTCATCATCACTTGCGATGGATAATTAATACTACTGATACAGTGAATTTGTCGGTAGGAAATGATCATGAATGGCTCAGTTTTTGCATTGCAGTTGCTTCAGGTATGCTTCGGGCGGGGTCCCCGTGTTGTTCTCAGTCCAACCGCAGCTCCCCCCCCCCCCCCCCCCCCCCCCAAATCCTAGCTCCATGCGTTGTGACCAAAGCCAGAGACACAGTCCAAAGTTCGGAGTCCTGAACTACCGAGTTCTCTCCCTCTCTCTGGACCGCAAGGAAACGCATGTCCTGGGGGACAACGGTGGAAATGGGGTGGGGGTGGGGGTTGGGGGCGAGGGTGGAGGTCGTGCTATCCATCACTGGGGTGTCAAGGGAGAGAACTCCACAGATAGGCAGACACAGGAGAAGGTAACCACTGCAACGGTAGCTCCATGGTAACGATCTTTCCGTGCCATTAGAGAGAGAGAGAGAGAGAGAGAGAGAGAGAGAGAGTGGTGGACGACAAGGAAAACGGATAGACTATATTTCTGACAATAGTCTTTGCTTCACATTGTTGTTGCCTGCTTTCCCATAAAACATGACTCTGTGTGTGTGTGTGTGTGTGTGTGTGTGTGTGTGTGTGTACGTGGTGTGTGTGTGTGTATGTGTGTGTGTGTCTACGTGGTGTGTGTGTGTGTGTGTGTGTGTGTGTGTGTGTGTGTGTTGTGTGTGTGTGTGTGTGTGTGGTGTGTGTGTGTACGTGGTGTGTGTGTGTGTGTGTGTGTGTGTGTGTGTGTGTGTGTGTGTGTGTGTGTGTGTGTGTGTGTGTGTGTGTGTGTGTGTGTGTGTGTGTGTGTGTGTGTGTAGTGTGTGTGTGTGTGTGTGTGTGTGTGTGTGTGTGTGTGTGTGTGTGTGTGTGTGTGTGTGCGTTTGCATGAAAGGGAGTGTGCATGCGTGTATATGTCTGCGTGTGAGTGTTGCTGCACATTTGTAGACGGAGCCTGCTTAAAAAAAAAAGAAGAGAAAGGCATTCAGAGAAAACAAATCTCCCTAGCTACCCACGACACATAAATTGCATAAACGCAATGATACCCCCCTCCCCCCTCCCCCCCCCCCTGCCCCCCCCCCCCCCCCCCCCCCCATCAACACCGTACCCCGTGTTCCGCTCCCCTTTTGCATTTCTTTATTCCTTTTCTTCCTGTCCCGCTTACATCTCAGCACGCACTTTGTTGCCATGGCAGCGACAAGTGTCACGCCTCGTAGTACATACGTATGCACGGTTGCTGTGCATGCTTTTTTTTTTATTCCTTTTTTTGGGGTCTTTTTCTTTGTGTGTGAATTTTTTATGTCGTTACCATGGTACTGATAATCATAGGACGGGCTTTGAGTACCTTCGAGTTGGCAGTGAAGTAGTTCATTTTTGCCGGAAACGATCACAATTACAGTCAAATGATACGCGATGAACGCCGCAATCTCTTCCTACCAATCGCATGGTATTTTTACACAATTGGACAAATCATGTCACTCAACACACCTTGCAATTTTGGGTAAATAAAAGATTGGAGAGTGAAAACAAAACAAAGCCCAAAGACGGGGTTTAAGCAGTCTACAGTGTCATTCAGTTTTCCTTCCGTGTAAAATCCACCTATCTTCCATAAAACCCATACATCTTGAGTTAAGGGGTTGGAGGTCATATTCAACACAACACAACACCACACCACACCACACCACCCACACCACACCCACACCCACCACACCACACCACACCACAACCCCACCACAAAACCCAACACCACCACACAACCCAACAACCACCACAAAAACACAACACCACCACACAACACAACACCACCACACAACACAACCACACAACACAACATAACACAAACACCACACAACACAACACAACACACAACCACACAACACAACCACACAACACAGCCACACAACACAACCCAACCACACAACACAACACAACCCAACATACAACACAACACAAAACAACACAACCACACAACACAACACAACACACACAACCCCAATACAACACAACACAACCACAACACAACACAACACAACACAACACAACACAACACAACCCAACCCAACCAACCCAACCAACCCATCCAACCACACAACACAACACAACACAGCCACACATCACAACACAACACACCACACAACACAACCCAACCCAACACAACACAACACAACACAACACAACACAACACAACACAACACAACCACACAACACAACACAACACAACACAACCCACAACACAACACAACACAACACAACACAACACAACCACACAACACAAACACAACACAACCACACAACACAACACAACACAACCACACAACACAACACAACACAACCACACAACACAACACAACACAACCACACAACACAACACAACACAACACAACACAAACCACACAAAACAACACAACACAACACAACACAACCACACAACACAACACAACCACACAACACAGCCACACAACACAGCCACACAACACAACACAAACACAACCACACAACACAACCACACAACACAACCACACAACACAACCACAACAACACAACCACACAACACAACCACACAACACAACCACACAACCAACACAACACAACACAACACAACACAACACAACACAACACAACCACACAACACAACACAACACAACACACCCACACAACACAACACAACCACACAACACAACACAACCACACAACACAACACAACACAACACAACCACACAACACAACACAACCACACAACACAACACACTCACTATCACACACACTCGCTATCACACACACTCACTATCACACACACTCACTATCTCACACACTCACTATCTCACACACTCACTATCACACACACACACACACACATACACACACTCACTATCACACACTCACTATCACACACTAACTATCACACACACACACACATACACACACTCACTATCACACACACATACACACACACACATACACACACACACACACATACACACACACATACACACACACATACACACACACACATTCACACACTCACTATCACACACTCACTATCACACACTCACTATCACACACTCACTATCACACACTCACTATCACACACACACACATACACACACACACTATCACACACTCACTATCACACACACACACACACATACACACACACACACACACATACACACACTCACTATCACACACTCACTATCACACACACACATACACACACTCACTATCACACACATACACATGCTGAAATCAAGTTCTGCTTAAAAGTAAAGTTCACTTTACTACAAAGTTAGTCTATATGTCTAGCTCTCTCTCTCCCTTTGTCTGTCTGCCTGTCTGTCTGTCTCTCTCTCTTCTCTCTCTCTCTCTCTCTCTCTCTCTCTCTCTCTCTCTCTCTCTCTCCCTCTCTCCCTCTGTCTCTCTCTCTCACACACACACACACAAACACACGCACGTACATACACTCCCACGCACACACTGAGACACAAACACACAGACACACACAGACACACACACACACACACACACACACACACACACACACACACACACACACACACACACACACACACACACATACACACACTCACTATCACACACATACACATGCTGAAATCAAGTTCTGCTTAAAAGTAAAGTCCACTTTACTACAAAGTTAGGTCTAAGCTCCAGTAGACATTTCATACGGGGCATTCATTCCGGAAGATAATGGGCATTGTTTGGATCGTGTTCTGGGGGTCAGACTTACTCCCCAAATGGCTTCTACAACAAAGGATGTCAGTGTGGCGGATGGCCCCGGTGACTCCCAGTCTACGTCATTACTCAGGCTGTCACTGTCGCAGTGCTGGATGCGATATTGAATAAACAGGCAAGAAAGGCGTGTTTAGTGGCCGAAACATAGCCTGAAGAACGAAACTAACGAGATTGAAAGTGAGGGGGAAATTGACACAAACTTAAAAGGAAAATTACTATCGCACCGTACACACACACACACACACACACACACACACACACACACACACACACACACACACACACAATGAGCAAACAAACAAACATATTACAAGACAAACACGACGCGTTTTCACCTGTTTTGTTTTTCTTCTTCAGGTAAGACAAACAACATTCAAGACAATGAGAACGAAGAACCAGCAATCACTTAATCCTGAACTTCATTTTGCGCCCAATTTAAGGAGATAAGTGAAGGTTACAGTCAGTAGGTGAGGGGCAGTGGAGGAGGACAGAGAGAGAGAGAGAGAGAG
>CM031600.1:10508391-10510891 GCA_018398815.1 Conus ventricosus | reverse complement strand
GAGAGAGAGAGAGAGACAGGTGGGCTTAAGTGGACTAAGGGAATGTGATTATAAACAAAGAAACAAAGAGCACCTTCACGCTACATAGAACTAAGAACAAAAAAATGTGAAAAGAATCGTGACTTTTTTTTTCTTCAGTTCAGTTCAGTTCAGTTCACTTGGGACTTAGCCTCACAGCTTTAGTGTCCCAGTCATCTTATTTATTTAATAAACAGTGGTTGCATAATGCATGCATATGCCCAGTATTTATTTTACTCTATTCTGTCAATCAATTGAAATTTTAACATATTTAACTTTTGGCGTTAGTATCCAGAAGGTTTTTAAGAGTATATTCAAATCTTTTGCTTTTTTAATGTGTGCAGGTAGTTTTTTTCCAATAAGGTGCCACTCTGTTACTAAAAGGAAAATTTTCTAATATTAGTGCGACAATATTTTCAGAATTTCTTGTAATTTGATTAGAGGTTAGTTGAAAAAATCTGTTAAAATTTGTATTGTTAAGTCCCTTAAATAGCTTGTAAGTCTCAATCAAGTCTCCCCTTATTCGTCAGAACTTTCGATGGTTAATTTAACCTTCGGAATCTATCTGCATAGCTTATATCTTTAAACTTTTTAATTAACAAGGTGGCTCTTTTTTTTGCACTCTCTCAGTACTCACTGATTGCCTTTTTAAGTAAGGGCGTCACATCACATTTCCATTCTCCAGGTCTAACTAATGACTTATATATATTGTAAAACTTCAGGATCCAAATATGAAAAAGACCGTCTAATTATACCGAGCGTTTTGTTAGCTTTCATCTCTTGCACTGTTTATGTGCTTATCAAATTTCAGACAGCTATCAACGTTACCCCAAGATCTTTTTCTTCTGAAACGGAATCAGTATTTGAACAGCATCATTGTATTTCATAGTATAATGTATATTCCGGATTTTTTTTCCATCATGTATAACCTTGCATTTACCTGGATTAAAATAAAAATTCCATGTTTCACTCCACTTAACTAGATATCAATATCTCTTGTAACTTAAGATGGTTACTGACAGAATCATGTATTTTTCGTGTCATCTGCAAATATTTTGCATGTACTAATTACACGTTCGGGCAGGTCGTTTATAAAAACTGGTGAACAGAATAGGTCCAAGAGTACTTCCCTGCGGATACCCGTTAAAACATCTGTGCTTGAAGAATAACTATTCCCAGCTCTCACCCTTTTTACTCGATTAGAAAGAAAATTCTTAATCCAATTGTATACATTCCCATTTATAATATAACCTTCTATTTTTTCAACAATCGGTAGTGGGGCATAGAGTCACAGGCTTTTTCTAAATCCAAGTAAATTACATCAAAAGCAAGCCAATCATCGATCATGTTTGTAAAATCTTCCATTACTTCTAAAAGTTGTGTCATACAAGACTTACCCTGTCGAAACCCATGTTGACAATCGAATATAAGAAAAAAATCATTCATATGGTTTACTATTGCATCTCTCACAAATGACCCAAGCACTTTGCAAAGGATACAAGTTAAACTTACAGGGCGATAAATTTCCTGGGTCAGACTTGTGCCTTCTTCTTTTAATTCTTAATGTTGTTTAATAAATGGCATATCTGATGGAAAGAATGATCTCTCCCACTCATTTATTTCTTTATCTTGATTGATTGATTGGTTGGTTGATTGATCGATTGATTCATATTTACTTACGTTTATGACATATAAATAGATACGAACAAATTACTCGATTAGCTCGTTTGTTTGTTTGATGTTGATGCTTCTGAAGGCGTTCGTTGTTTACGGTTGCAACCCTCCTTTTTCATTCCCATTTTCTCTCCTTTCCTCCATCTCTTTATTCCCGCTATAAATCTTGCCTAGTCATTGTCTAATGACGAATGATTTGCTAATCTGCTTTTGTTTTCTCCCGCTATTTATTTAAATGTTCAACATATTATTTTTTGCGAGTTCAATCCGGGGAAACTTGCATCTCTTCAGACATCAATGTCAAGACTGTTTTTTGCAAAAGTCTTAGGTGCTGCTAGCGCCGATGGGACCAGCAATGCTTGGTTATTGAACAATAGAGCTGATCCCTCTGACTCTGAATACTTTCTTCTACTCACCTTACATACTTTGATGCTCCTTAAGCATATAAACAGGCGCAAAGATATTCTGTTATATATATTTTTTTCGCTAATTGATCCAATCTTTTGGCAATTTCTTCCCATATTGTACGTTTTTCTCATCATCATTATTATACTTTTTTAGTTACCCCCCCTAACTGCTTTGGGGGTGGGTGGGTGTGGGTTGATTTTTTTAGCGTCCTTGAAGGTGACAATACCCTATAATTATCGGTCATGCATCTGCATTTGATACCAAGGGTGAATGAGTCTCTATCAGGGGACGCAAATCGGCTGTGGACAGGGACACTAATGGTTCATATTTCTAAGCAGACTTCGATGCTTTCCTATATTACGGTACTAATGAAGTGTTTCATAGGTACAGAAGTATTAGA
>CM031600.1:10498391-10500891 GCA_018398815.1 Conus ventricosus | reverse complement strand
AGGCCCGAGAGATACAGGCACCTGCAGTGTTGGTCAGGAAATTTGAGCAACACTCTCAGAAACGCATCCATTAAGTGGATGAAACTCGACTGTGTGGTCCCAGTCTTCCCAACTGAGTCCGCAGCAAACTCAACTCTGGGTAGGAACCGGTCGAGGCAGAAAAAACGGTTACTTCCCATTTGGTCTACTCCCATTTCGCCTACTCAGAAATGTGTGAGCACGACTTGGCCTAACGGCCTTCGTTCATTCGTCCTTCGTCCTCTCTCGGGCTTCGCCCTACTCTAATCTAAAGACCATCGATTCTGCTTTGGAGTAGACTGGGACACTGGTTACGCAGGGGGGAGCCTTGCAGTATGGTCAGTATGGAAATAGGCGAAATGGGAGTAGTAGACGAAATGGGAGTAGACGAAATGGGAGTAGACCAAATGGGATGTCACCGAAAAAACACACATGGCTCTGATGGGATTCGAACCCACGACCTCCCAGCCGGGAGTCCGCGACGCTAACCACTTCGCCACGGCGGCTGGTCCATTTAATCTTTACCTCCATAGTACTAGCTACTTTACCTCCCTTTCTTCGTCCTCCTGGCTCTACCATCCTCACCAACTCTCTCTCTCTCTCTCTTCTCTCTCTCTCTCTCCTCTCTCTCTCTCTCTCTCTCTCTCTCTCTCTCTCTCTCTCTCTCTCTCTCTCTCTCTCTCTCTCTCTCCTTCTTCCTCCCTCCCCCACTCTCTCTCTCTCTCGATCAATAACTGGAGTCGGACAGAGATGTTTGTATGGTTGTTTTGATGTCCTTGTTTCCTGTGTGCTATATTTCATTTTGTTTGTTTCCTGTGTGCTGTATTTCATTTTGTTTGTTTCCTGTGTGCTGTATTTCATTTTGTTTGTTTCCTGTTTGCTGTATTTCATTTTGTTTCCTGTGTGCTGTATTTCATTTTGTTTCCTGTGTGCTGTATTTTATTTTGTTTCCTGTGTGCTGTATTTCATTCATTTTGTATCCTGTGTGCTGTATTTCATTCATTTTGTTTCCTGTGTGCTGTATTTCATTTTGTTTCCTGTGTGCTGTATTTCATTTTGTTTGTTTCCTGTGTGCTGTATTTCATTTTGTTTGTTTCCTGTGTGCTGTATTTCATTTTGTTTCCTGTGTGCTGTATTATATTTTGTTTGTTTCCTGTGTGCTGTATTTCATTTTGTTTGTTTCCTGTGTGCTGTATTTCATTTTGTTTGTTTCCTGTGTGCTGTATTTCATTCTGTTTGTTTCCTGTGTGCTGTATTTCATGTTGTTTGTTTCCTGTGTGTTGTATTTTATTTTGTTTCCTGTGTGCTGTATTTCATTTTGTTTCCTGTGTGCTGTATTTCATTTTGTTTGTTTCCTGTGTGCTGTATTTTATTTTGTTTGTTTCCTGTGTGCTGTATTTCATTTTGTTTGTTTCCTGTGTGTTGTATTTTATTTTGTTTCCTGTGTGTTGTATTTCATTTTGTTTGTTTCCTGTGTGCTGTATTTCATTTTGTTTGTTTCCTGTGTGCTGTATTTCATTTTGTTTCCTGTGTGCTGTATTTCATTTTGTTTCCTGTGTGCTGTATTTCATTTTGTTTGTTTCCTGTGTGCCGTATTTCATTTTGTTTCCTGTGTGCTGTATTTCATTTTGTTTGTTTCCTGTGTGCTGTATTTTATATTGTTTCCTGTGTGCTGTATTTTGTTTTGTTTCCTGTGTGCTGTGTTTCATTTTGTTTCCTGTGTGCTGTATTTCATTTTGTTTCCTGTGTGCTGTATTTCATTTTGTTTCCTGTGTGCTGTATTTCATTTTGTTTGTTTCCTGTGTGCTGTATTTCATTTTGTTGTTTTCCTGTGTGCTGTATTTCATTTTTGTTTGTTTCCTGTGTGCTGTATTTCATTTTGTTTGTTTCCTGTGTGCTGTATTTCATTCTGTTTGTTTCCTGTGTGCTGTATTTCATTTTGTTTCCTGTGTGCTGTATTATATTTGTTTGTTTCCTGTGTGCTGTATTTCATTTTGTTTGTTTCCTGTGTGCTGTATTTCATTTTGTTTGTTTCCTGTGTGCTGTATTTCATTTTGTTTGTTTCCTGTGTGCTGTATTTCATTTTGTTTGTTTCCTGTGTGCTGTATTTTATTTTGTTTGTTTCCTGTGTGCTGTATTTTATTTTGTTTGTTTCCTGTGTGCTGTATTTTATTTTGTTTCCTGTGTGTTGTATTTCATGTTGTTTGTTTCCTGTGTGCTGTATTTCATTTTGTTTCCTGTGTGCTGTATTTCATTTTGTTTCCTGTGTGCCGTATTTCATTTTGTTTCCTGTGTGCTGTATTTCATTTTGTTTCCTGTGTGCTGTATTTCATTTTGTATCCTGTGTGCTGTATTTCATTTTGTATCCTGTGTGCTGTATTTCATTTTGTTTGTTTCCTGTGTGCTGTATTTCATTTTCTTTCCTGTGTGCTGTATTTCATTTTGTATCCTGTGTGCTGTATTTCATTTTGTTTCCTGTGTG
>CM031600.1:10488391-10490891 GCA_018398815.1 Conus ventricosus | reverse complement strand
AAGCACCCTTCCCAGTCAAGACGCTGCTGTACCGCTGGCGAGTGAATGTGGTGATGTTTAGTGATATCTGTTCTGATCCAACGTGCGCAGGACTCCGTCTGCACAGCTTAGTCTGGGGGCCACTGAGAGTTGAACTTGTTCCTTGCGAAGGTGCCACCACAACCGTCCAGTAAGAGTCTCCAAGAACGTTTCGCTAAAAGAAAGACTTTAAGGCGGGATCACCACGGATATAGACGTGGAGAGAGAATCAAACCCAAGATTACCACGAAGGGGCTACAGAATTCAATACTACTTTGATAATGACCGGTGAGGATGATGAAGGTGATACTATGAAATTCCATTTTGGTCGGAGAATTCAAGACAGGGCAGCATTATACGGTTGGAATATAATCATCCCGGCGTCATCCAGGCCCGAAGGTGGCAGACACCTGTGGCGTTGGTCAGGAAATGGAGCGACACTGCCGGAGACGCATCCATTTAGTGGATGAAACTTGACAGTGCTGAGCCAGTCTGTCCGTCTGGTTTCCTAGCACACTCAGTTTGGGGGTGGAGTTTGGTGAATCTGAAGACTCCCCCCCCCCCCCCCCCACAAAAAAAAAAAAATGCTTCTGATAGGACCAGCCGCCGAAATGAAGAGGTTAACGTCGCAAACTTCGGGAACAGAGATCGTGGGTTTGATTCCCATCTCGGGGCCGGAATAGCTCAGTTAGTAGAGTGCCGGACTCGTAGTCCAAGGGTTGCGGGTTCGAATCTCCGCAGGGCCGTTTCGGTACAGGGGATTTTTTCCTCAGGGTTAACATTAGTTCTGACTCCATTCCCCATACAGTCCTTCGAATGAGATTATAAACCGAGGTTCCGTGTGTGTGAACGCACGCATAACATCTTGCACACACGTAAGACCCCATCACCAACTTTCGGAAGAGAATGTCAGTTTGGCCGTTGGTATGGATAACACGTTACACATAGCATTCACCTTCCCCGAAGTTAGAGTATGGCTGCCTTAATGGCGGGATAAAAAAAACGTTCATGCACACAACACGCCACTCCCTTTGTGGGGTAGATGTGATTAATACTTGTCTGTCCACATAGGGAGTGTCCGCAGGAGTATCAGCCTGCGTACACAGAAGAAGTAGAAGAAGAAGAAGAAGAAGAAGAAGAAGAAGAAGAAGAAGAAGAATGTTCCCATCGGAGCCATGCATTTGTGGGCATGTTCTGCCCCGATCGGCTCCTACCCAGACTTGAGATCGCTGTGGGCTCTAGTGGGAAGACTGTGACCATGGAGTCGAGTTTCATCCTGTAAATGGATGCGTCTGTGGAGTGTTGCTCAACTTTCCTGACCAACACAGCAGCTCCCTGTCTCTCTCAGGCCTGGTTCACGCCGGGATATGATATAAAAAATGAGCGTATAGCCCTGCCGTGTAGTCTCAGACCAGAATGGAATCCATAACATCATCTTCACCATCCTCATCCTCATCGAGTAGCATAAACATGTATCAGATTCTGTGGCCTTTTATGCCTTGCTTTAGATTCCTTCTCCACATGTATGCTCGTCCCTTTGTGAGATTCTGTCGGGGTCAGCGGCATCGATAGATTCATGGGAACTGTCGTTGGGCAGACGTGGTGGCGGCCCCCGAATGGAGAGCTCACGTACCTTGGCTCCGCGACTAATCGATTATTGTAGGTAGGTGGTGTCGTTCATATTCTGGATCAGAACAGACACCACCGAACACCAGCGAAGTGACTCGGCAGCAGCGCAGGATCTTCCCTGGTGGGTTGCCTCGGACGACTTGACGTTGACTGCTCCCTGTGGATTGCAGGTGCCGAGTTTGCAGCAGGACTAACCAGGCTATGGCTGTCGACGAAGAGGGGGTGGAGAGAAGGTGTGTGTGGGGGAGGGGGGGTGTCAGCGGAATGGGTACAATCTAACCGCTGTGGCAAGGAAGGAAAAGAAAGAGCGTTTAGTAAGACTGGAACCCACGTTGTCCCAGCCATGAAGTCCGCGACGCTAACCACAACACCACAACGGCTGGTGTCTAGGCTCACTGTTGAATTCCTCGCCTAAAACAACTCTCATGATTCACTGGCCAAAACTGTTTCGAGGAAGTTGTCAGTAAAGTCTGAAACAAGAATGAAATATGCTGGGTAACACACACACACACACACACACACACACACACACACACACACACACACACACACGCACACACGCACACACGCACGCACGCACGCACGCACACAGACACAGACACACACACACACACACACACACACACACACACACACACACACACACACACACACACACACACACACAGAGATTGACTGACTGAAACCAATTTATTGTCAGATTAACTCATGGTTGTACTGACAAACACACACACACACGCACGCACGCACGCACGCACGCACGCACGCACGCACGCACGCACGCACGCACGCACGCACGCACGCACACACACACACACACACACACACACACACACACACACACACACACACA
>CM031600.1:10433391-10445891 GCA_018398815.1 Conus ventricosus | reverse complement strand
AGCTGTAAAGCCTAACATTTTAGCTAGTTCTTTATCAAAATAGTAACCTACTTCTTCTTCAGGCTTGAATGTTAACATTGTTTTTAGATTCGCATTGTTAAGTTTGAGAGTAATGTCGAAGTTACTCATTGCTTCTTTTAGTGAGCAAAACCCGTAATAACCATCAGCTATTGTTAACTGGCTAACTAATGTTCCTGCATTATCATATTTTTGAATCTTATTATTCTCCTGGATTCACTTATATTAAACCATACGACTTTGTAGAATATTTCATGGAGCGCGACCGTTTTGGCCCCGCAATTGTTATCAATAGCATGTTCTAAAAACGAAGGACTGTCTTGAGTTGTTATTGTTACAAACATTTTTTAAAACAAATTAAAAATGAGTGCATTCAAATATACTGGCGCAAAATATTCTGTTGGGCCGCACTACAATCTTAAAAATATAGCAACTGATACTCTTGACATTGCTGTGACCCAGACTGCCTCTTTTCATAAAAAGGTGAGTACTCCATTGAAGAGCTATCTTAACCCCCCTATTGAAAACGACCACATCAAGAAAGCGTGGTTTAGTCATCCGATGCAGTTTTATCAGAACCAGTTAAACTTGCTGTGTTTTGCGCATCAACTGGGTGTGGAGTGTCGTATGCTGATCATTTAAATCACCATGATCCTTTGGTGAGGTCAGTGTACAGATTTCATTTTTATTACACCTTCAGACGTATTTTGACTGAATTGCAAGCGCCATTGCCAAAAGACAAACCGTTTAATCCACTTAGCAACATAATAGACATGAAGGCTTTTGAAAGGATTTGTAACGAATTCAATATTAACATCAAGACAGGCTTTAGACAAAAGTTGGATCATAATCATGGCCTAGGCGACCTTTATTTTCGGGCACGCACAGAAAGTATAACTATGACTGGCATCCTCCTTTCAAATCTTTCTTTTTGGCACAACTGTTGAGCCCGGGTCCCTACAGCAAGAGCATAAAACAGCATGGACAACATTTATCTTAGACACTTCTAAGGGCCTAACTAGGGCGGGAATAGAACGAATAAACGACTCTATTCGTACTTACGTTGGTGTTTGCTAGGGTCGCAAGCACAGGCAAGATCGAGCATAACTGATCCTTCTACTGGCTTTGACGCCCAAAAACACATACTTAGCAAATTTAGAGGACGCCATTAATTCTACAGTTGATTTACCTTCAAGTATTCAAAGGTACCACACATGTTTTACAATACGCAAGATCGAAAGTAGACTTTGCTGTTGGCACGGGTTTTTATACATGCTGCCTTCTGACCTCAGACTCCAGGTAGGAATAATAATAAACTATAATAAATGAAATTCTTATAGCAGGCAATGAACAGAAGGTTGGGAAAAACGACATAAATTCTGAGCCAGTAATATTACAAACAATAAAAGAACACCCAAGATTAAGTCATCTAATCCCCGAAGTCCAAACCCCCAAAGTCATTGAAGGCCTCAGCAAAGCTTGCGGACTCTGTTCGCGATGACCATGAATATGAAAAAGACAGCGCTTGTTCTTGGATTAACTGCATAGGATTACTTGGTCTTTATCTTACTAAATAGTAACCCAATATTACAAGAAACTAATGCCATAAGTGCTCGGCCATAAAGCCAACTACTTTGCTTGCAGTAGACAAAAGCAGCTGACAATACTCCCCAATATTCCTGGTAAAGAGTCTATAGCTTTACCGGCTAATTTTTTTAATAAATTCGCAAGATGATCAAGCTGTTTTTTTACCCATGATTTATCAGGTGGAGGCGATGGTGGTGGAGGCACTGAACTTTGACCACCGCCGCCTGTAATAGCCAACACCAGTGTACTTATTGCAAATCCTAAGGCTGTTATAACGCTTACTAATGTGACTCCTTGCTCTCTAAACAGTGTTCGTATTCGTTCTGCTAGTGTCGTGTCTTCATATAAAATTTTTTCGATAGTTTCTCTTATTCTATTCACTTGAGTTCGTAATTGGTCTCGGTTAGTAGTCAGCGCTTCTAGTCTTGCTGATCTTTCTTGTTCAAGATTTTTAGTCTTTGTCTTATTCTTTCTTTAATCTCACGCCCTACGTTGGCGTCATCAGCCTCAACGAGTTTTTCTTATTCTCTTTTTATATGCTCATCTAGTTCACCTAGTTTTGCTAAATTGTTTGTTAATCCGCCTCTGGATGCTTCTCAAGCCTGATCACGGGCCGCTATTTCTCGCAAGGTAGCGGCGAGTCGTGTATAGTCTTTAATGCTGTTTCTTCTGAAAACTGGTAATGCTTTCTATTGCTTTTATTATTTCCATCTGCCGAATGATTTAATACTTTACGTTCCATGTTTTGTATCTGTTAGATGTTGGGAGTTCCTGCAGTGTGTTTGAAGTTTAGCAACTGCATCCTTCACTACTTATGGTCTAACTAGGACCAAGGCGATTTTGATCTTTCACACTGGTCTATGTATAATTGGTATCTTGGCTAAAATTTGCAGGGTATGGTTTAGTTGTAACGCCGAACAGATTCTCATGATCGCCCCTTTACCAAACAATGGACCATTTTAATTTAAACTCATTTGGGTCTATAAATTCGGGGGTTTTGGACAAACTTTTGTAAAAATGCTCCGACCGTACTTTCTGTTAATTCACGCCGGCATTGAGGGCGGCGAGCGATTGCTGTGTCAAAGGGATATTACACTCATGTCGTCTCCCAGATCAAAAACATCATAATCTTCTTCAGCTTCAATTCTGCCATGTTTTAAATAATTAACTTATTATTTTGATATAAAAAAATGGCACTGCACATGGCTCGATCTTAAACCCGTATAGAAGACCTGAAAGAACCCCGGCGGCGGAAGGAGAAATATGCGGAATAGTACTGTTCCAATAACTCCATCTACTATTTGTTGCGGATCAAAATCTTCCTGTCAAATTTCCATACCTAGGAGCGGGATGAAGTGATTGTGCCAGGCTCTGCGCGTCTTACTTTCAAAAATAGTAACTCACATCAACAACAGACCCAACAGGACCAGTTGTACAGAATTGGGGCGGGCAATCGTAAAGAAAATTTTATAAATTGGGGGCAAGAAATATTTATTCTTTACCACAATGGCAGGACATTTTTTTAACCTATTGAACTATGGCTACTGTGAACTGAGAGGGCTGACTTTGCGTTCAAGGAAACGCAAATGAGGAAGCACTATAACATAGAATAGGCGCCGCAGATGTTAAGACGCAAAAAGTATGTAGACGTAAAGATTGCGTATGGAAATCGCTTTACCATTCCCTTAGATTTTGAGTTGTTCAAAGCGCATGCCTACTTTCAAGGAGCATTAACGACAGATTGTCATATGAACTAACTTTAACGAATACCAAACGTGTTATCAAATCATCAGAAACCGAAGCAAGTTACAGCATTTCTGCATCTCGTTAGAGTTTGACGTTCGTTAGCCAAACCTTATTTAACCAAAAGCTGATAAGGACATTATAAGTCAAGCTTGCCATATTTACGAAAGAGTGATTCATCATCCAACATATCCCAGAAGCAGGGCAGACACTATATGGAATTTTAGTTTAGGTCTTATCAATATCGCTTAAGGTATTTTAATTGCTTGTGAAGATGACGAACGTTCAAAGAGCAAGCGAAAAGTATTTTAATCCTAAATACGAAAGTGCAATGTACAATTGACGGTAGTCATAACCAAATCTACGCTAGCGGGCTTAGACCTTATCATCATTTTGACGAAATAAGAAAATAGTTTGGGGTCTGGGAGGGGTAGAAATCCAACAGCAGACCTAGTGTATAAGATTTACATCTTACAATGTTAGGCTTGTGATTATTTAACAACAAAATTCGGTTTATGGATGACTCAAGGTCAACAGAGGATAATGAGTGTATGGAGCGGGAGGAAAAGTGAGCGAAAGTAATAAACATTCAAATTGATAAAGAAGAAGAAGCCGATAAACCGCTTAATGTACATTTTTTTAAATATTTTGCCAGCGCAGCTGAATATTGAAAATAACAGATTAGATTATGTATTATACTAAAATTATGTTTCTTTTATAAAAAGCATGTCTGTTGAGGTTTATCTAAATGGCTTACAGCACCGAAACCGTGAATGCCAGAGACGAGATAGCAGGCCTTCTGCTGTTATAGAAACCTCGAAGTAAAAACTTAGATTAACCAACATTACGCAAATGCAACAAAACTAGAGCAGGACCTTTCAAAATACAGGCAACCAAACGAAGGTATTCTGCTGACATTAATGCTGTTACTTATGTTAATACTGGTGCATCGACTATAAGTGCTCTATCAGCAGGAATCGGTGTGGTCTCTTAGCAACAGGCATAGGCGCACCGAAGCTTTACTCATATGAATGTTGTCTTAGCTCTCGGTCAGTGTTCATTAGCTGTAAAGTGCGGCAGGCAAAAAATTAAACACTAACACTCCCAAAGACACAGCTATGGTTCAACTAATACGGCTAACTTAGTTCATTTAAAAGACAATACATAAAGGCTTGTTGACTCAAACATCACGGATGACAGATTTTAATCGTTTACACGGTCGGATTTGATGACTACACACAGACAAAAGTTTGATCTTCAAAGAAAGGCGGGGGACAAGTTTTTCTCAACAGCCCGACCCCGAGCAGGATAAAAAAGGAAATGATTAAAAAAAAAAGTAACGAGACATTAAACTCTGTGCTAAACTGTTCCACATTAACAACACCAAAAGGTGTTTATACTTTAGTTTATGAGTCCATGCGCAAAAAGACCGTCGGATATTGGTTTGATAAGATTTTTTTTAATTAAAATAACTATTTGGCTAAGAACAAGAAAGACAGCCTGGCTAAGATATATGAAGGACATGACGAATTGTTTGCAGGAAAGCTCGAGAGAGAGCGTTAATCAAGAGCAATGAAAGATATTTGATTAGAAGTTAATGACCCAAACAAACGTACAGGCAATCGTAGTACATGCAATTTCTCAAGTTCTAAGTAAACTAACAATAGACCCACCAGTTAAAGTAATGTTAGCTGTTTTAACACGACTATGTAACTTAAAATGAAGAAAATTCTAGAAGTCTGGGTTCAACCTAAACAGCGATATTCTTTCTCATAATGACTTAACACCGGGTTGGGCAGACGACTGTTACACAAAACAAACACTCATATTAGCAAAGCCACAACCATAGGACCAAAAACAAGTTTGGACGCTGCCGCTGAAGAAGCTAAAATGAGAGGCTCTGGTGGTCCAGAGGGCGAAGTCTTAGAGATTAGACTTAAACAGGCATACGTATGCACCGATTGTAGGCAAGGCTTACATTACGCTACCTGGGAGTTGGTTTTAAAGAGAGCAGTTTTAAAATTAAAAAAATTCAGACAACAAAAGTTTCATTGGTGCGTTTCTATCAGGCTGCACTCATGTCGTGAACACGCAGAGAGATTGACTAACTATCGCAATACGCCAAAGATCTTAAATTCAAGGAATATCCTCGTTCCTGTTAGTGTAGACCAAATTGATCAGTTTGAGAACAAAACAACCCAATAACGTTAATTAATACACCATGGGATGAGGAAACAAATTTGGCGCAATTAAAGTGTACAGACAGTTCCAACAATTAGGCGAACCAGACAAAATCATGTTGACTTACTACTAATGTTTTCAACAGCGGGGCTACCCATTACACATAGATAACGCACAATGAGTAGATTATTGAGTTATATACAAACAACCTAGGCAAACAAGAATTCGGCAGAAAATGATTAACAAGAATTCCATCTGTGCCATGCTGCGGTGACCATATAAAACATTGTAAAAGTTCTGTAGACTGTAATACCAGAAAACATAATAACGCCCCACCCGGATCTAAAGTTAGTTTAAGAACTGGAAAAACAACTGCAAATTTCTCCATATGTTGTTTACGCAGAACTTGAATCATCATTGTTCCTTATGAAGGGCCAGCTCCCACAAAAACTTCGAAAAAACAGTCTTAATGAGTAACATCAGATTTGTTCATTTGCCTTCATTGTTGTCAGGTCGATGCGTATATTCAGAACCAGTTATATATAGCGGACCAGATGCTGGCAGAAACATTCTTAAAACGCAATGCAGCAAGTGCGTAACGCCTGTTCTAATAATCTAAATTATCTGAAATCATAATGGCCGCTGAAGACCACAACAGTATGACTCAGCCACGCATTGTTGGATTTGCGGTTTTAGAGCTAACGCCCAAGAGTGTAAACCCACGTAAGCGCCCATGAATACACATTAGTGGGAAGTTTTAGAGGTGCGCGCATACAAATGCAATCTTCAAACTAAAGTTTGAACAAAGAATGGAAGCTGCCTGTATTCTTTCACAACTTGCGAGGTTATGACTCTCACATTATAATGCAAGCAGTAACCAGCGCCTTCAGGGTCGCAGCAATGCCAGTCATCAGAAAAGTTACATGTGCTTTACTCTACATAATATGTCTTTCTACGACACTCTATGCAACACATGATGGATCAATAGAGGCACTGGCTATGTCTTAAAGTCCTGCCCAATAACGGTGACACACATATTTTGACCGACTCTCGTTAGAAAGGGCGTTTATCCTTATGGTACATGATCAGTTGGGACAGGTTTGCGAGAGACGCTTCCTTAACGGCGCGTACTTTTCTAGACTTAGGCGGCAAAGGACATCAGCGACTCCGATTACCAGCATGCTCACAAGATGCTTGGCAAAAGATAGATATTTAAAAACGATGGGAGACTACATGACTCCTAGTCTAATGACAGATGTATGTTTGTTGGCGGCTATTTTTGAAAATTACTAGAAAGACCTGCATAAACATAACAGTTAGGATCTGCGCAATACATTCTGCGCCCCGGGATGAGTTGGGATGCTTCTTAAAGTTTTAACTGGAGTACAAATTGATTTATTGTCACGATTTACCAATGATTCAGATGATGACAACGGGTTGCGTGGGGTAATTAGTAATGCGTCGCATTCATTACTGTTAAAGCAAACAAACAACTACTTGGATCATTATGATCCGAGTAAAAGGTCCAACTATCTTATGTATTTAGATGCAAACAATCAGTTTGGTTGGGCTATGGCGCCGCAATCACTTCCATTACGCAACTTTTAAAATGTACAAAGGCGGTGCATACGAACAAATTCAAAGGCGTTAAAGGTGGATGGGCAGTTTAACGCATGACCAACAGCGTGGTAACATTCTAGAAGTTGACTTAGAATTCTCATGAACTCACTGACCTGCATAATGACTATCCATTAGCAGCAGAAAGTCTAAAGTGGATCCAAGAGAACACCTTAACTGTGCCCTAATACGAGGCAAAAAAAATTTATGTCTGTCATTACAGACTTCTACAATTTTTATTTAAGGCAGGGATTGAAGTTGACAGCTGTTCATCGTATAATTGTTACTTTAGAACAAGAAAACAGTTCATGAACATACATCATGAAGAACACTGATCTTAGAACTAAATCACAGATGCTTGAAAAGATGTTTCAGCTGATGAACAACAAGCTGTTTTGGAAAAAAGATATGGAGAATCCGCAAAGCGCAAAGCTGTCAGATATGGTTACCAGAGGAGTACGAAGCAATTAAGCTAACTTCAAAACCTAATTATCAGGACATCAGAAGATTTCATGATCAGCTTTTCGGATAATGATGAAAAAAAAACGAAAAGTCAAATTAGACAACCTGTATTTATTGGTTTACTGTTTTAGAATTTCAATGCTTAAGATGTTAGAGTTTTTAAGAACTTTCCGCCCTCGTATCCCAAGTCCAGAGGTGCTTTACACAGATACAGCAAGTATTGTTATAGATATCCTATGAAGACTACTATACAGCCATGGAACCGATTGGCTAAAGGGCATGCGAGGGAGGTAGAAATTCCGATTATCCTAAAGAATCGCCTATAATTCAATTACTAACAAGAAGGGTTTTAGAAAGATGAAGGATGGAATTATCTGGAAAGGTGAATCAAGGAGTATGAGGGGATAACACACACCCACCACACCCCCCCCCCCCCCCCCTTATCTCTGGGCGGTTTAAGATCGAAATGTACAGTATTTCGAGCCAGGGAAAAAAATCATTAAGAAAGCAAAAAGGAATATCTCGCATAGGTTGTGCGTCAAAACATATCGCATGGACAACTACAAGAAGCATGTTTGGCAATAAGAACTTTTCATCATGACAAACGTAAAACTGCGATCTAATCTCATGAGATCAACACACCTGTTGTACAATAGGAAGTATTAGATAGAACAAAACCAAAACGGAGTTGTTAGTTAATCGGCGTTTTCATATGCAATCGGGCAACTGGAGGACCGCATATAAACCAGGGGGGTTTTATATATTTCATCAACTTTTATTATACGATCAATATAGCTTAATCAATTCATTTAATCTTTCTCATGTTTGCTTGACGAGAGTTCGAATTTTTCTTATTATTACAAGATATTCTTTTTTCCCAATTTGGGGGGTTTGAGTTTTAGGTGATTCTGCATGATTTAGCATGCAATTGATTAATCTCGAAAAAACTGTTTCCTTAATGCATTAACTCTGAAAAATGGTTCCGTATCATATTTCAAGGTCTCTTCCATTACCATCTTGTTTCGTTCTGCGCTACCTTCTGGCTTCCATTTTTAAACCAAAATATGTTTAAAGTAAATTAATTACGCGAATGTGGTCTGCGGAATTATCTGCAGTTCTTCTTTCACAAAAGATCTTTGAGGAGCTGGTTGTTTGTTGTGTCAGTTTCTCGTAAATAATACACGGGCGGATTCATTTTTACAATTCTTTTTATTTCATACGGGTCAACACTCCAAACTGGATCGGTTGCCCTGATGCGAGTGTCCCCTTCTGCTTCTCCCGGTAAATAAAGGTATCTTACTTTCAATCCAAATGGTAATAGTTTTGCTGGATGAAGACTTCCTTCAGCAACATTTATTGTTTTTCTTTTGATTGCTTGTACTGGCTTTAGCCCTTTAAATTCTTCATTATTCATTGCGCGCAAAACTGAGGGCAGTCTTCTAACCCATTCTGTGTTGCGAGAATTGTCAATAAGCTCTCTGTGATACTGGTAGGAGAAAAGTCTTTCAGCTAACTGTTTGTTAAAGTTTTCAACTAAAGCCTGTGATCTGTGAACTCCTGGAATGCCTCTTTAATGGTAACTCTATGTTTTAACAATAATTGATTCACTTGGCCTTTAAATTCTTTTCCATCATCGACTTGAATCATGCGAGGATAAGTTAGCGGGCCTCGTTGGTATATCAGTTGTATAGCGACAGCAACAGCAGAGGCACTCTTTTGTGTTAATGGCTCCGCATCTTTGTATCTTGAAGCCATGTCAATGACTGTGAGTGCGTACTTAAATCTTTTTCGTCTAATCCTATCAAGGGTAAATATAGAAGATCCATTTGATGGGTGTCGTTTGGAGTTGTGTTCACAAAGTGCGGTCTCTGTATTCGTCTAGGTGCAGGTAAATAAATTTGCCAAATCGCTTGTTTAGATAACCATTCCTTTGCTGTTTGTTCACTGACTCCTGCCGCTTGGCTTAGCTTTTGTATTGCTGTGATACCCTTCCAATATCCTTTGGGCGAATAATAGATTTTGTTCATTTTTTATTCAGCCAATATTATGGGCAACAAAATACACGACGGTCATACCAACGACAATAAACCCGATTTCTTGCATCTTTTGTTTTTCTGATGGTTGATAAAAGTCACTGAATTTTGGTTGGGGCAATGTCTGGACCGGTTTGCCTGTTACTAGATAATATTGTTTTATTGCTTGATCAACATTTTTAAATGTGTAAGCTGCATGCCCCTGTTCTTTCAGTGTGTCATTAATAAAATCTAACTGCTCAAGTCTCTGCTTTTCATAGGCGTCTTGTGCAGCTGCTAGTTCCTCCATAGCTTTGTTATGTCTTTTTCTCTCGCCGTCATCCCGCAGTTTACTAAACGCGAATTACTTCCGCTAAAGCAAGCGCATTCACCACAGCGCCGCCTATCATTATTGCGAGTGAAGCCATTTTTTTATAAATGTATTTTTTTTCTTACATATTTATATTGTCCGGAATTATTCCTTGCTTAACTAGAAAATCTTTCGTAGCAAACGAAGCTGCAACAATAGCAATCAGCTTTGCTGAATCCTCAAAGTCTAGTTTGCCAAGATCTGCTGGTTTAATTCTTAACAGGCTTTTACCAAGCATTGAGTATCCTACACTTAGCCCTCCAATAACAGCAGAATGGTATACAAGGTTAGCAACAGTTTTTTCAGTGCTCATTTTTAGAAAATAAATAATTATAATTTAATAAAAACATGAACAGTGATGATCTACTACAGCTACAAGGCGGCCTAAACCTTCCTGAACTTATGAATGACCAAGTTGATGATCAAGCTATTATGCTCAAAAAGGAGAGGCTGTATTCTTTGGCAGCATGTGGGAAAACAAAACAGTTCCTCGGAACTGAATTCAGCATAGAACAGATTCAGCAGATGTCTTCACAAGACATATAAAGTATCATAACAGGTATGAGGCGCAGCTAGGGTCTAGAATGGTGAAAAGTGTGGGCAAACGGTTCTTAGTTTGTACACTAAACTAGTCAGTAGATTTGCTCCCATTGATTCTGAACAAGATCTTACGTATGATTTAACGCAAGATCCAGTTTTAACAAAGTCATTAGAGTCTCTAGGGTGTGATTTATACTATAGATTTGGAACATTGTTATCGCCATTAATCATGGGATTAATAACTTTTAATCATATAGATTTTATTTCCCTTCAAAATGACCGGGCCAGAAAATCAGCAGAATCAGAAAACACTGAACCAGGTGGAGAAAGTAACCAAGCCAGAAAATCAGCAGAAAACGCTGAATCAGGCGGAGACCATTAAAAATCCTGGGCGTGTTGAAGCAGGAAGAAAATTAGCAGAGTGAACAGACAAAAAAAATTAATGTTACAGAATATGACTCATCATGAAAACATAACACCTCCAACGCCAGAACAAGTTGATTCAATGCCAGCTATAAAAACTCCATGTGATACAAGGGCCCCAAAGTCTTCATGGAATATTGAACTTAAAACTGTTGCCATTTTTGGCGCCATTGCTGCTGTTGGGGGCAGTTATTACGGCTATAAAATATATACACAATGGCAACAGAAACAAAAGAAATCAAAAAAATCTGAGCCACTAAATGCAGAAAAAGACACCAGCCCGCCAAAACCGCCAATAACAAAGCATCATTTTGATCCATTTATAATGGAATAATATTTTAAGAACTTAATTTTAAATTTTTTATAAAAATAGATCATGGCGTATTATAAAATGATGAAGTCAATAAATAAAGACATGGAGTCTATAAAAGACATTTCCATAGACCAGAATTGTAATCAATGCGGTTGCTTCGGATGTAAGACCTTCATTAAGATCTATGCAGAGAACGCTGAGCAAGACATCCTCAACGATGACGCGTTTTTTGAGGCGTGTGTGTACTATCTTAGACATTTACTATTTAAGATAAAAACATAGCTTGTATTTTTTTGATAATTATAAGATAACTTAATAAGAACTTGGTTGTACTTAAAGGATGACTTAATCAAGAACTTATTAAGAACTTGATCAAGAACTTAATTAAAAACTTAATCAAGAACTTATTAAGAACTTGAAGTAACTTAATTAAAAACTTAATTAAGAACTTGGGGTGACTTAATTAAGAACTTGGGGTGACTTGGGGGTAGGAGTGCGTGTGGTGTACACAGGGGGTGGGGGTGGGGGAGGTGCGTGCGTGGGGGTGGGGTGGGGGGAGGTGCGTGCGTGGGGTGGGGGTGGGGACGTGCGTGCGTGGGGTGGGGGTGGGGGGACGTGTGTGTGTGCGCGCACCTTATAATTATTTATACAAAACGAATGTTCAGAATATAATATAGTTATTATCAGTAAACAACAAAACAACAACAATAACAGCACACACGCACAAACATTTAAAAAATAGGGAAGTGCTTGCATAGGGAAATGGGAAATGGGTTTTATGGTTGGCGCTTAAGCGCCGTAAATTCAAGGCGGCTGCCGGTCTCTCTGTCAACTGAAGATTATTCAAAGCAGCCACCAAGTGCATTTATCAAAAGCTTGATTTAATAAACAAGGCAGTTGAATAAAGTACATTCTGCGGCCGCCCGAAGGCAGCCAAAAAAGTTGAAGCAGGACGTTGAAGCGAAGCATTGAAGCCAGTAATCACAGCAATATATACAAAGTCATGAAGTGCTTGGTGGAAATTCAAGGCAGCCAACTCTAAACAACCCCGACCGCTCCTGCATGAGCGGTATCTAAAAATAGATCTACGTCAGTAGTAGGCCCGCAGTGGTCTTACAGTCGCGCACACTGTTGCTAAAGCAGCCAACTCTAAACAAACCCGACCGCTCCTGCATGAGCGGTATCTAAAAATAATCTTACGTCAGTGGTAGGCCCGCAGCAATACTGGGTCAAT
>CM031600.1:10393270-10433291 GCA_018398815.1 Conus ventricosus | reverse complement strand
GAGGAGAGAGAGAGAGAGAGAGAGAGAGAGAAAACAACTGGTAGTAATTACTCTCTGTGAAGCCAGATCTAAGAAGCATCCCCGGAATAGTGATTCTATTTCCTGCTCTTCTTTCTCTTTCTCCTTGTCCTCTCTCCCCCTCCTCTTCCTCCCCCTCTCCCTCTCCTCCTCCTGCTCCTGCTCCTCCTCCGCGTCCTCCTCCTCAAAAGAAACACCGCCGGCAAGATGGTTTCTTTAACCTGCCAAATGTGTGTGTTATTAATGCTTTGTGTTCTTTCTTTCTTTTTTTCCTCTTTCTTTCATTCTTTTCTCCTTCTTCTTTACTTTTTTTTATTTTATTTTTTTTTGGGGGGGGGAGGAGGGGGAGGGGAGGGGGGGGGGGGGGGGGGGGGGGGGGAGAGTGTCATTGCTTCCCACACCTCTCCATTGACAGCAGTGACGAAAACGAGGCTGCAAGGAATCTGTGCGATTGATCTTTTCCTTCTTTTTTCATCTCATTCATGACTTTTCTTTCTTTCTTTCTTGTATTTCTGCGCTTTGTTTCTGCCGTCTTGTTTCATCGATAGCAATCAAGAGAATAGCCCCACATAATCCGTGTGTAAGTCTTTTTTTTTTTTCTTTCTGTATTACTCAAGTCGATAGCGATTCAGAAAATAGCTTGAGGTAATCCTCTCTCTCTCTCTCTCTCTCTCTCTCTTCTCTCTCTCTCTCTCTCTCTCTCTCTCTCTCTCTCTAAAAAAAAAGCATTAGGCGTTTCTCTGTTTGTCTGTCTCTCTCTCTTCCCCCCCCCCCCCATCCGCCCCCCACTTGTTCCTCAAATTCTGAGCTTGTAGCAAGTACAAAAAAAAGGAATATTTCTTTCGTTTCTCGGATTGTTGACGAACACTTTATATAGTGTTATGTCGCAACTTCCGTGTAACTCATTTGAGATTCATCCTTTTTCCGTTCTTTTTTGCTTTACACCCCCACCTCTCTCCTCTCTCTCTCTCTCTCTCTCTCTCTCTCTCTCTCTCTCTCTCTCTCTCTCTCTCTCTCTCTCTCTTCTCTCTCTCTGTCGCTCATTTTGTTCGTTATTGTACAACCTTCAAGAACATTAGAACTGAACTCATCCAGCCAACATTTTATAGACAGCCTTCCATATTTCAATTGAACCTTACTGATGTTGTCAACCTCGAGAAGTTGTTCAAAATGTGTCCCTGGTTTCGTGTAAGGAAATTTGAATCTGGAGAAATGGCTACCTCTCGACGTTCTGAATGAGTCACGTTTGCTATGGTTTACAGTCATGAGTAGTTGCTTCAGATAATAATTATGTCCTGTTTACTTCCCCCTTCACAATGGGCCAAGGCTGATGTGACTCAACCACCCGAATCTGTCTGTCTGGCTGTCTGTCTGTCTGTCTGTCTGTCTGTCTGTCTGTCTGTCTCTCTCTCTCTCTATGTCTGTCTGTCTGTCTCTCTGTCTGTATATCTCATTCTGTGTATCTGTGTATTTCTCTCTCTCTCTCTCTCTCTCTCTCTCTCTCTCTCTCTCTCTCTGTGTGTGTGTGTGTGTGTGTGTGTGTGTGTGTGTGTGTGTGTGCGTGCGTGCGTGCGTGCGTGCGTGCGTGCGTGCGTGCGTGCCTGCGTGCCTGCGTGCCTGCGTGCCTGCGTACGTGCGCGCGCGGCGCGCGCGCGCGCGCGCGTGTGTGTGTGTGTGTGTGTGTGTGTGTGTGTGTGTGTGTGTGTGTGTGTGTTACTGCTCCCAACCAAAAAGTGCCCCACCCAGCGCAAGCTAGAGGGCGTGAGTATCATCCTCACCAAGAGGCACTGGAGATGGATGGAGCATGTTTGACGAAAAGAGCAGGACCACGTCACCTCAACACTGCCCTTCACTGAACTCCGGAAGGTAAACGTACAAGAGGAAAACTCCAAGATTCCCGGCGAGGAGCAGTAGAGAGGGAGGAAAGAACTGAAGGTCCTGAAACTCACTCACCATGGTTGCCATCGAGAACGAACCAAACAAAGCAGCGTGCAGGGCCTGTGCTGCTGTTTGTACATGCTACAGGCAAAGGAATAGTAAATAAAAGGTGTTTCACCATGAGAACAAAAGTGAACTCCCTTGTTTATTATTGATGATTTTCACCATGAGAACAAGAGTTAACTCCCTTGTTTATTGTTTATGATGTTTCACCATGAGAACAAAAGTTAACTCCCTTGTTTGTTATTCACGATGTTGTTTCACCATGAGAACAAAAGTTAACTCCCTTGTTTATTACTCATGATGTTTCGCCATGAGAACAAAAGTTAACTCCCTTGTTTATTACTCATGATGTTTCACCATGAGAACAAAAGTGAACTCCCTTGTTTATTATTCATGATGTTTCACCATGAGAACAAAAGTTAACTACCTTGTTTATCATTTATGATGTTTCAAAAGCTCTTTATATATCTGGTTTTGTTGTGTGTGTGTGTGTGTGTGTGTGTGTGTGTGTGTGTGTGAGAACAAAAGTTAACTCCCTTGTTTATTATTCATGATGTTTCAAACGCTATTTATTTGTTGTTGTTTTTTATTTGAGAGTGAAGTTAAAGACGGAAAGAAAAGGAAGACTTGATGAGTAAGAGACACTCACTGACAGAAGAGCCATCGTACACATTTTGCGTGTTAGGAGATCATTGTAGATGGTTTCTTCATTGCTAGGGCTGGGGTGCCGTGGCGACAGTCTCACTGAAGGAAATCTCTCTATCTCTCTCTCTCTCTCTCTGTCTCGTCTGTCTGTCTCTTTCTCTCCGTCTCTGTCTGTTTGTCTGTCTGTCTCTCTCTCTCTGTTTCTGTCTGGTTGTCAGTTTGACTCTCTCACTCACTCACTCACTCTCTCTCTCTTTCTCTCTATCTCTGTCTATTATCTCTCTCCCTCCCTCCCCGAACAGAAAGAAAGGAAAATGCCGCGTGCGTCATGGCATACGTAATTCAGGAAACAAAAGAAAGTATCAAATATATTATTCAGTTCAGCGCAAGCACGCGAGTGCGCACATGTATGTGGGAGTGCGCGCAAGTGTTTTCGTGGTTAAGTCTGTGCGTGTGTGATGTGTGTATGCGCGCGTGCGCCCGCGTGCGCGCGCGCGAATGTGTGTGTGTGTGTGTGTGTGTGTGTGTGTGTGTGTGTGTGGTGTGTGTGTGTGTTTCAAATTCGCGTTCCAATCCTGTCTGATCCACGCACAAACTGATCAACATTCTTAGGAATAGTGAAGTAGGAGAGAGAACTAATAAATATTCATTCTAACTCACTTGCTCCTCAACCAAGTTTTCGGGCGAAAGTGACCTAAAAGCCGCCTTTCCTGTTCTCTGACAAGTATGACTTCAATAACAAAAAAATAACGATTATCTACAAACGACCATTTACTGTGTAGGGTTATTCCGTTTTAATACTAATTTACTAAACTTTTCTGATTTAGTTTTTGCTAATTCTGTGTTTTTCGTTCATTCACAATAAACCATCATTTTCACGACAAAAAATCACAAATGGCATCTCTTCTTTCATGTGAAATAAAACTACAGTTTTTAACTGTTCTCTAAAATCTTTTAATACGAGTTATATTTTTGACATTAAAATCAACAACTTTCCCTGCATGTCTTCCGCTGAAAGCTAGTTTCGACAAAGTGTTTCTCTTTTTAACTTGTCTCTTTCTGAGAACAGTCATCTATAATAAATAGTGTCTGCGTTCCTTCAAACAATCTATAAAAGGGTTTCTAGACATCATCAGTTTATTGCTTAGGATTAACTAAAAATATGTTATCATCAGTCCATATACACCTTTATAATTGATATGCTTTGTTCCATTAAGTGTTGGCACAGAAAATCACAATTATGATCAAAATTATAACGATTAATAAACTGTTTGTTTTGTAACAGGTTGAGGATAAATATTGTTTTTCCCAAACCAGTTGTCCACAAATTAATGAACAATGGGGGGTTTTTGTCATAACGTTTAAAACTTGCTCCCATAGTTTTATAACAGAACTATCTAATCCAGTTAATGTTTTTATCATGCTCTCGTTCAAAAACCTTTGTTTTTCAGTATCTAATAAAATTCCTATAAGTAAATGTGTAAGATTAATCCAATTAGTTCTGTAGATTATTTCTATTTAGAAATTATTGATTTTGTTGCTTGTTGTTATGACTTATATCATCACCATTGTAAAGATGGACTGCACGGTAACTTTAAGCTTTTCAACGTCTAAGTTTTGCATGCTAATTAGAATTCCTTTTAGAAGGCCGTCATAACGCCACAACCCACATCCCTCTTTAATCTTTTAAGACAGAATTTCAAATATCATTGTGAAAAGTGTCTCTAATTTCATTTGTTGGAATGATGTAATTTTGTTAGAAGCGTTTTTAAAACGTTTCTATTCTGTGTAGGATGTACTGTTTATTCCATACGGCTTTATTTAAATCTCTTTCAGAACTAAATGTCATTGGCATAAGACTAATGTAAATGGCCAGAGTTGAATGCTTTTCTGAAACTTTTTTGGCGGCTAAAAATGTAAAATGGGCTTCATGAAGTTCAAATTTTTATTCCAATTCTAAATAGTGTTATAAATGCCATTTGAGGGTCAGGTTTACGAACTTTGTATATTTCATATTGACAGAATTATTTGCTTTACATTGCGCAGTTGCTCTAGTTAGGAAACTTTTTGTGTCGCAACCTCTTTGCGTTTTAATAATCACCATTCTTTAGTGTACTCAAACCATTACAAAGTGCCCTACACCATTCTGTTCAAAGTCCGGCAAACGTCTGCAAGGTCTTTTAATTTAAAGGTTATACACCTACAGGGGCCGCTAATGTAACTCCGGATTCATCTGGCCCGCGCGACATTTTTTAGTAAACTTATTATTTTATATTAAAAAACAATGTCGCCAGGTTCTATCACATTTTACGAATTTCCGTTTTGTCTTTGATTTTATATTAAATGATCCGACCTCCCACAAACTAATCTTATAACGTAAATTAGGGAAATGTATAATTTTCATAATCGAAATATGCTGTTTCCTGACTGAAGAGATCCTTATAACATTTGAGGGCCTTCCATCATATTAAGTTTTTCATCAGTGCTCAGCTCATCTAAATGAAATAGTGTAAATGAAAGTACTGCATGTTGAGGAGGACTTTCCACTCAAAGTAGTTTCATCTGGCGAAAACTCTAAAACTCTGAGTGGGTAGATTGCTAGTTGTTAAGCCTAGCATTTTAGCTAGCATCTATCAATATCGTTTTTTTGCTTCTTAAGGTATAATGTTAATATTGTTTTAGATTTGCATTGTTAAGTTTTAAGAGTAATGTCTAACTTAATCATTGCTTATTTTAGTGAAGCAAAAACCTTAATAACATCAGGTATTGTTAACTGTTTAACGTCGTTGTTCTCCTTTCTATATTGTAATCTTATTATTCTTCTTGGTTTTGCTTATTTAAACCATCCAACTTTGTAGATCTATTTCATGGAGCGAGACCATTTTGTTCCGCAAATCGTTCTCAACGCATTTTTAAATCTGTAGGACTGTCTTGTGTTGTTATTGTTACAAAACAAATTTTTAAACAAATAAAAATGAGTGTTCAAATATACTAAAGATGCAAAAATATTCTGTTGAGGCCGCCACTACAATCCTAAAAATTATAGCAACTGATTAATCTAGTTTCATTTTCGTGACCAGACTGACACTTTTCATAAAATGGTTTGGTACTCCATTTAAGCAGATATCTTTAACCCCCTATTAAAAAGACTACATGCGCAAAAGTGTGGTTCAGTCATCGATGCAGTTTTATCAGAACAGTTAAACTTTGGCTGTGTCTTGTGCATAAAATGGGTGTGGCGTGTCGTATGTGATCACTAAATTTATAATCCTTTGGTTAGGTCGTGCAGAGTGACAGATTTCATTTTTATTACACCTTAAGACGTATTTTGACTGAACTGCGAAGCACCATTACCAAATGGACAAAACGTTTAATCATTCAGCAAACAGAATAGACATGAGGCTTTTGATAAGGTTTTGTAACGAATTTCAATATTAAATGTTTAGACAGACTTTAGACCAAAAGTGGATAATAATCATGGTTAGGCAACCTTATTTGTGGGGCGTGCTCAGAAATTATAAATATGGACTGGTCATCAACCATACATAATCTTTTTCTTCAGGTAGGCGTTTCACCTCGGGTCCTAGAAGCAAGTGCTTAAAATACGCCATGGAAAACATTTATCTTAGAATCTGAGGCTAACTCAAGCGGGAATATTACGAATAAATGATCTATTCGTACTTACGTTTGGTGTTTGCTAGAAGTTCGCAAGCACAGACATGGTCGAGCCATAACTAATTCTTCTAATGCTTTGATGCACAAAAAAAATACTTAGCAAATTTAGAGGTCGCATAATTTCTACAGTTGTTTTAGATTCAAGTATAAATAGGTACCAAAATGTTTTACATTACGCAAGATCGATAGTGTTCTTTTGCTTTGGCATATTTATAATGCTGCCTTTGACTAGGACTCAGGTAGGAACAATTATATAAAATACAACAATGAATCTTTGTGAAGGCAGTGAACAGAAGGTTGGGAAAAAACGACATAAATTCTGGGCATTTAATCGTACTACAATAAAAAAAACACTATGACCCCAAGGATTAAGTTCATCCAATTCCATGGTCCAAAGCACCAAAGAATGTGGAAGAGTGGACTTTGTTCGCGAAGACCACGAATATGAAAGCAGCATTTGTTGTTGATTAACTTAGACTAGGATTACTTGGTCTTTATCTTCCTAAATAGTAACCCAACTATTAGAGAACTAATGCCATAAGTGCTCGGCCCATAAAGCCAACAAATACTTTGCTTGCATTAGAAAAAGCCAGCTAACGATAATCCATAATATACCTTGGTATAGAGTCTATAGCCTTTACAAGCTAATTTTTTTAATAAAATCGCAAGATGATCGAGTGTTTTTTTACCATGATTTATCTGGTGGAGGCGATGGGATGGAGGCACTAGCCCAGCACCACCACCACCACTGTATTAGACTCACCAACGTACTTATTGCAAATCCTAAGGGGGTAAGGACTGTTATAAACGTTGTATTGTGAACACCTTGCTCTCTAACATTGTTCGTTATTCGTTCTGCTTAGTGTTGTGTCTTCATATAAATATTTTGGTAGTTTCTCTTATTCTGCCTCACTTGAGTTCGTATGTCTTCGGTTTAGTGGGACAAGCATTAGTCTTGCTGATCTTTCTCTTTAAGTTCATGTAAGTCTTTGTTATATTTTTTCTTTAACATCACTCATTAGTTGGCCTTGATAGCCTCAGCGAGTTTTTTTTTCTTCTTTTCTTTTGTAATCTAGTTCAGTCGTTTTGACTGAATTGTTTATAATTCCCCTCTGATGGTCTTTAAAGCTCGATCAGGGCTTTTAATTCTCCTTTATAGCGCGCCTGTATTTTCTTGGTGGGGAGCGGTGGATCGTGTTTCTTCTTCTTCAGTGAGTTATTGCATCTATTGTATTTATTATTCTGTCTGCTTTTGGACTTAAATTTTTAAGTCTCTATTTTTTGCATTTGGTTATTGTTGGGAGTTATGTAGCGTGGTTTAGACGTTTAGTCAACTTTCTTCGGATTTAATTTTGGATCTGTAAAGCCAAGGCGATCCCGCTCGCGCGCACTAAGCCTTGAATAATTGTACCATGTTACAAACTTTGATGCGTTTAGTTTATAGTAGCGGGAACACGTTGTCCTTTGTCGTATCTAAAATACAACGGGTTATCTTTTAGTTTCAATCCCATCAGGCCCTCCTGGGTATATAGTTTCGGGAGGTTTTTTTGTCTTTTAAATTGGGTTATAATGATCTACCTTATCTCTCTGTTAATTCACGGCTTTGCTCCCCTTCAGCTATATCATCCCCAATGAGATTTCCAGTGCGATGCTGTGTCAAGGAGTACTTTCATCCATGTTGGCGTATACTGGATCAAATATCCATAATTCTCCAAAGTCCAATCCCGCATGTTTTAAATAATTAAATTTTTATTTTGTTTTTTTACAAAATGTCACCACAAGTTATGGCTCGATTCTTGACCCGCATATAGAAAAAACTGAAAGAACCCGTGGCGGTGAGGGAATTATACGGAATATTACTGTTTTCCAAATAATCAATCTACTATTGTTGAGGTCAAATTATTACTGTTAAATTTCCAAGAATAAGGAGCGGGTTGATTGATTGTGCAGGCTCTGCACGGCTTACCTTTCAAATAGAACTCGCTTAACAAACAGGAACCAACCGAACAGTTGTATCAGGATTCTTGGTGGCGGGCAATCGTTTAAGAAAATTTCTATAAAACTTGAAGGAGGAAACAGTAAGTATTTTCTACCCCCCCCCCCCCCCACCACAACAATGCAGACATATTTTTAAACCTATTCTGATCTATGGCTAACCGCGAGAATGAAAGGGAAGTTCTTGCGTTTCAAGGAATTGGTAATGAAGAAGCACTAAAATTAGATGGCGCCGAACTCGCTCAGGTGCTGCTAAGGCAGCAAAAGGCTCTTTGCTGTAAGTTTGCGTATGGAATCGCTTTTCCATACCCTTAGATTTTGGAGTGTTAAAAGCGCATGCCCATCCTTCAAGGGGGCATTAAAAGACTGATTGTCATACGAACTAACTTTTAACTGGACTAAAACTGTGTTCTCAGATATCAGACACCTAAGAAAGTACAGCATTTCTGTCATTCGTTAGAGTTTGATGTTGTTTGCAACTCAATTTAGCAATGTGTTTGGGCAACAATATGAGTCACATTAGTATATTATATAACCCCCCCCGAAAACGTGCGTCATATTAACATATCTAAAAGCAGGGGCAGACGCTATATGAATATTAAATCTTAGGTCGCAGTAAATCGATTTAAAAAGGTAGTTTATTGCTGTGTGATAGTTGAAGAACATTAGCAAAAGAGCAAGTGAAAAGTTTTTAATCCAAAAATAACCGAAGTACATGTTACGAATTGATGGTAGTCCTCAACCCCCAAATATATGCTAGCGGACTTAGGCTTATATCTTTTGGCGAAAATAGAAAAAGTTTGGGGGGGTGGAGGGTGTGTAGAAGTCAACAGCTGACTTGCGTCTAAAGATTTACACGCGTTAGGCTTGATGTAATATTTAAATTCAAAATAAGGTTATGAGATTGACTAAGGTCAACAGCAGGATTAATCAGTTGCATGGAAGTGGGGAGTGTTAGAGACATAAAAACATACAAATTGATAAAGAAAAAAGAGGTGTTATAAGCTTTAATGTACTTTTGATTTAATATATGAGCACAGCTAATATCTGAAGCTAACAGATTTAAAGATGTTAGTATACTAAATTATTTTTTGCAACATTTTATAAAAAGATGTCTGTTCAAGTTTATCTAATTGTGCCTACAAGCGCCACGAGGTCGCCAAGAGAGAGATAGTAGAACCCACCTGGCATAAAACTTTAGATTAACCAACATTACACAAAATGCTACAAAAACACTAGGCAGGACATTCAAATTACAGCCAAAAACCAAACGGGGGTATGGTATTATGACTGCCCTTTTAATGCTGTTACATTTTTCAATACTGGATAGAATCGACTATAAGGACCCGCATCAGCAGGAACGAGTGTTGGTTCTTTTAGAATAAAGGCGTAGGCGCACCCGCAGTTTAATATAGTTGTTTGTCTTTTGCTCACGGCCTGTGTTCATTAGCTTTAGGTGCTGCTAGCAAAAAACTCAAAAATAAACTATCCAAAGCACACCAGTATAGTTCAACTTAATACAGCTAAACTTAGTTCCTTCATCTGATTATAAATAATAAAAGCATAGCTGATCAAACATCACGGATGAAGAAATTTAATCGTTTACAGGCCGATTTTGACGACTAATAAAAAGACACAAAGTTTGATCTTCATAGATAGGCGAGGGACATGTTTTTTCTGAACAGCAGAACCCGAGCAGATAAAAAGGAAATGCTTAAAAAAAAGTAAACGAAACATAAACTATGCTTCTAAACAGCTCACATTAACATCGCTAATGGGTGTTTATACTTTAGTTTATGAGGCTAAAAAACAAAAAGACCATCGATAGTGATTAAATATTTTTTTGTTTACATAAATATTTTGAGTTAGAAAAGAAAAACAGCATGGATATAGGATATATGAAGTCAGACGAATTGTTTGAGAATGCAAAAGAAGCTTTATCAAGAGCATGTATGATATTGATTTAGAAGTCATAGATCCGCAAGCGTCGGGCAAGTGTTGTCATTCTATTTCTCAAGTTCGGGTAAACTAACAATAGACAGGGTTTAAGTAATGTTAGCTGTTTTAATCGATAATTACAATAAATACGAACAAAAATCTTATAGAAGTATGGTCTCGAATAAACAACAGGACTAGTCTTTATCATAATGATGAACAACGGTTTTGGGCAGACAACTGCTTAACAGTTGATGTGGCCGATCACTACGATAGAAAGCCAAATGAGAGGCTCTCGGTTGTTCAGAGGGCGAAGGTCTTAGAGATCAGATTAAACAGTCTAAGTATGCGCCGCGATTGATGGCAAGTCGTAAATTACTCTTCCTCAGCATTAGTTGCAAAAAAAGAGCTGTTTTTTAAACCATAAAGAATACCAGACGACTAAATGTTTCATGTGGTGTGTTTTTTCTTCGCAAGCTGCATTAAGTCGCAAACGCAGAGAGAGAGAGGGTCTAAACTATTGGGATTACATTAAGGATTTAACATTCGATGGATATCTTTCCTTTTTAGTATAGGACAAATTGATCAGTTTGAAGAACATAAACAAACCATTAATGTTAATGTCTAACATGGGATGAGAAACAAATCTACAGCCAATTTAAAGTGTCTAAGAATAGCCAACGATTGGCGAATGAGCCAGACAAAAGAAAATGTGGACTTACTATGATGTTTTCACCGCTACCCCATAACACATTGTTACGCACGATGAGTAGACTAATGTAGAATACTTCAAAAGATCATTGGCAAAACAAGAATCTGCAGAAAATGTTTAACAAGATTCCAATCCGAATCAAGCCGCAAGCGAAATAAGCAAAATTGTATCGGACCTGTTGACTGTAATACGGGAGACTAATTACGCCACCAGGAAGGCAGTAAGTTAGTTTTTAAGAACTGGAAAACGGCTGCAAAATTCTCATTACGTAGTTTTTACGCAGATCGAGTCGAGTATTGTTCCTTATGAAGGGCCAGCGCCACAAAAATGTTCGAAAAACAGTCTTATTGAGTAATCATCAGATTTGTTCATTTGCTTCATTATTGTTAGGCGGATGGCGCTCATTCACGCAGAAGTATACAGTGGCAATGCGGTAGAAGATATTTTACAGCCATGCAGCAACGTGCGTATGATTGTTTAATATCTGAATTTATCTGAAATCATGATGGAAGCTGAAGACCACATCAGTATGACTTAGCCACTCACTGTTGGATTTGTGGTGTAGAATCAGTGAAGGTAGTGCAACAAATCTGACAGTCGCATTGGTGGCCAGCGGGTAGAGACAGGATCACTTTAGTGGAAGTTTAGAGGGAGCAGC
Organism: Conus ventricosus; assembly: GCA_018398815.1. Classification (NCBI taxonomy): domain Eukaryota; kingdom Metazoa; phylum Mollusca; class Gastropoda; order Neogastropoda; family Conidae; genus Conus; species Conus ventricosus. The sequence goes on along the minus strand of CM031600.1, from coordinate 10,421,712 downwards.
AACATAGTAAAAGCAATCTTTATACTTAAAGTTTGAGAACCATAGACATGAAGCTGCTATTTCTTTCACAATTGCGAGGTTTACGACTCTCACTATAATGGAAATAGCAGTGGGCGAAAGCCTTCAGGGTTATGCATCGGCAGGATCAGAAATGTACATGTGTTTCATTTAAATTACATTTGTCTTTTTGATCTATGCAACACCAGATGGGTTCTTAGAGCGGCTGGCTATGTTCCTGAATGTCCATGCCCAAAATAACGGAAGATTATTTTGAACAACTATTGTTAGAAAGGGGGTTTACCCTTACGAATACATGAACCGGGGGTAAAGTTTGATGATATACAATTCCTCCTAAAGGCGCGTTCTTTTCTTAGCTCAGAGGAAAGAAATCAGTGATTTGATTACCCAGATGATCAAGATGCGTGGAGAAGTTAGACGTGTAAAACGATGGGAGAGACTATCATGAAGCATACATGAATGGTCGATTCTGATTGTTGCGGACGTCTTTGAATATTATTGAACAGACCTGCATGAAAACATTACAGCTGGATCATGCGCATTTACCTTTCCGCGCCCGGGATGAGATGGGAATGCTTTCTTAAAGTTTACTGGAGTACGATTGATGTATTGTCTGGACCTTAACCAATGATTCAGATTGATTGAAAACGGATTGGCGGAGGAATTAGTATGGCGGTCGCATCATACTGTAAAGCAAACAAACAAATACTTGGACGATTATGATCCGAGTTAAAAGGTCTAAATATCTTATGTATTTAATGCAAACACAATATCGTATGTTGGGCTCTGGCGCATTTCACTTACATTTACGCAACTTTAAAAATGTACACAGGTGGCCTGTCCATATAATAATTCAAAATGCATTAAGTGGTTGGGAGTTTAACGCAGGGTCAACAGCGCGGATACATCTGAAGTTGACTTAGAATATCCTAATGAACTCCATGACTTGCATAATGACTATCCATTAGCAGCGGAAAGTCTAAAGATGGCAAAAACAGAAGCCGCCTAAACTTGTGCCTAATCTCGGGGCAAAAAAAAATTATGTCTGCCCTTTACGATTCTACAATTTTTTTAGAATGGTTTGAGTTATCGCAAGTTCATCGTATAATTGCTTTGATCAAGACGTTATGAAACCATTCATCATGAAGAACATGTCTCATGAAATAATCCGCCGATGCTTCAGAAAAAGACTTTTTTAGATGTTGAACAACAGCTGTTTCGGAAAGATATGGAGGAATCCGAACAAGTGCAAAAGATGTTTAGATAGTTACCCAAGAGAACGATGCAATTAAGCTGATTCAAAACCTAATTATCAGTACTTCAGAAGATGTCATGACAGCTTTTGGACATAATGATGAAAAAAAGAAAGTCAACTTGGACAAACTGTAATTTATTGGTTTACTGTTTTAGATTATCAAAGCTTTTATGCTCGAGTTTCTTTATGATACTTTTAACACTCGTATCCAGAGTCCAGAGTCTTTTACACGTACAGACAGTTTTTGTTATAGATATCCCTCCTGAAGACATCTATAAAGACATGGAATTAGAAGTAGCTAAGGGAAGCCAGGATGGTAAGACACATCGATTACCCTAAAGATTCGCCTTTACATTCAATTACTAATAAGAAGGTTTTAGGAAAGATTAAGGATGTGAATTATATGAAAGGTGATTAAGGCGTTATGTGGGGTTAAGGTAAAAACAATGTACAGTATTTCGAGCCAGGAGGGGGGAAAAAAAAACAACCATTAAGAAAGCAAAGGAAAAAATCTCGCAAGTGTTGTGCCAGTCAAAACATATGCATGGACAACTACAAAGAAGAATTGATTTGGCAATAAGACTTTTCATCATGGACAAAACGTTAAAATACGATTCTAATTCTACATGAAATCAACACAACGGATGTAACAATGAGTCCATTAGATCGTACAAACACAAAACGTGTGTTTGTAAATCCAGAGTTTTCATATGCATATGGCCATTATTAGAACAGTATAATTACATATTTTCTTCACCGAAGGTTTATATTCGGGGTATATATCCTTTCTTAATTTATTTAGAAGATCAAATCAAATATACTTCCAATTCATTCAAAATTTTTTCATGTTTGTTTGATGTGCTCGAATTTTTTTTAATATTTCAAAATATCTTTTCTCATCTTAGATCGTCCCCCAAAATAATGGGATTAGGGGCGTAAGTGATGGCGCTGTGCACCTGTGCCAAGGAATCTCTTAGCTGTTTCTTCAAATGCAGAATAAGTATCATTTGATTTTTGCATTAATCCCTAATAGCAGAAACACGCCCTAACGATCTGTATAATTCAAAGGTTCCCTCATCATTTATCCTTCTTGCTTCCTTTCCATGTCTTTCCTTTTGGGCTTCATTTTAAACTTAAATATAATTTTATGTAAATTAATTAAAGCGGAAATGTGTTGGGTGGGAATTAATCTTGCAGTTATTCTTTAAAAATGATCTTTGAGGCAAGCTCGGTTGTTTTGTTGTGTAAGTTTCTCGTAAGTAAATAATACACGGGCGGATTCATCTTTAAACAATCCTTTTTATTCATATGGATAAACACTCCAAATGGATCAGTTGCCTGATGCGATTGTCCCCTTCCGCTTTCCCCCCGGTAAGTAAAGGTACCTTACTTTTAAAACAAACGGTAATTCAGTTTGCTGGGTGTACTGGAGTCATCCGCAACATTTAATTTTTTTGTTTTTCTTTTGATTGACTTGTATGGTTTTTAGCCATTTAAATTCTTCAATTATTCATTGCGCGAAGAACTGCGGGCACAGTCTTATAACCCATTCTGTTGTTGCGAGAAATTGTCATCAGATCTCTGTGATACTGGTAGGAAAGTCTTTCAGCTAACTGTTTGTTAAAGTTTTCGATAAGGCATGCGATCTGTGAACTCCTGGAATGCCTATTTTTATGGGTAACCATCTATGTTTTAACATAATTGGATTCACTCGGCATGTTAAATTCTTTTCCATCATCGACTGAATCATGCGAGGATAAAGTTAAGGACCACGTTGATATATCAGCAGTAATGGCAACAGCAACAGCAGAAAGCACTCTATTGTGTGAATGGTTCCGAATCTTTTGTATCTTGAAGTTATGTCCAATGACTGTGAGTGCGTACTTAAATATTTTGCGCCTAATGTATCAGAGGGTAAATATAGAAAGATCCATTTGATGGGTGTCGTTGGGCGTTGTATTGACAAATGTGTGGTCTTGTATTCGTCTAGGAGCAGTAAATAAATTTGCCAATCGCTTTCTTGTATAGAATTACCCATATCCGTTTGCTGTTTGTTCACTGACTCGCTGCTTGGATTAGCTTTTTTTTATTGCCGTGATTCCCTTTCCATATCCTTTTCGGGCGAATAATAAAATTGTTATTTTTTATTTCAGCCTATATTATGCGCGACAAAATAGAAAACGGTCCATACAAAGGAATAATCGCGATTTCTTGCATCTTTTGTTTTTCAGAATGGTGATAAAAAGTTGCTGGAATTTTGGTGGGGGCTATGTCTCGATTTGGTTGGCTGTTATAGTTAATATTCTTATTTTGTTGGTCAACTTTTTAAATGTGTAAGCTGTATGTCCCTGTTTTTTTCGTGTGTTATTAATAAAAATATAACTGCTCATTCTCTGCTTTTCATAGAGATCTTGTGCTGAAGCTAGTTGCTCCACAGCTTTGTTATGTCTTTTTTCTCTCGCCGTAATCAGCAGTTTACTAAATGCGTATTTACTTCGCTAAAAGAAGCGCATTAACCCACCAAAACAAACAACAACGCAGCATATCTTCATTACGAAGTGAAGCCATTTTTTATAAATGTCTTTTTTTAAATATTTATATTCTCTGGAATTATCACTTGCTTAAACAGAAAATTTTCGTAGCAAATGAAGCGGTAATAACGCAATCAGTTTTGCTGAATCTCAAAAAAGTTTTTTGCCAAGATATGCGGTTTTATTTTTAACAGGCTTTTACCAAGCATAGTGTATCCCTACACTTAGGCCTCCAATAACGGCAGAATGGTATTACAAGGTTGGTAATAGTTTTTTCGGTGCTCATTTTAATATAAAATTAAAATTATAATTAATAAAAACAGAACAGCCGTTGATATGGCTTAGAGATACGGGTTACGACTAAAACTTCCTGACTTACAAATGAAGAAGTTGATGATCAAGCTATTATGCCCCAAAAAGGAAAGGTTGTTTTCTTTGGCAGCATGTGGAAAAACAAAAAAGATCCTCGGAACTGAATTCAGCATTGAAACAGATTCAAACAGTTGTCGACGCAATACATTTATAAAGTATCTAACAGGTATGAATCGCAGCTGGGGTGGTCGAGACGGTAAAAAGTGTTAGGACAAAAAGTTCTTAGTTTGATACACTCAACTATTCAGCAGATTTGACCCTTGATTATGAACAAGATCTTAGTATGATTTAACGCAAGATCCAGTTTTTGACAAGTTCATTAGAGTATCTAAGCTGTGATTTATATTACAGAATTGGAACATTGTTACGACGTAATCATGGGATTAATAACTATTAATCATATAGATTTTAATTTCCATTCAAAACTGAAACGAGTGGGAAAATCGCAGAATCAGAAACATTGATCGAAAACATGAAATCAAGTAGAGCAATGTCCGAGAGTAAATCCTGGGCGTGTTGGCAGCAGGGAAAAGAGTAGCAGGTTAAACAGACAAAGATAAATAAAGTTACAATCACAGAATATAATCATAATGTAACATAACACCGCCAACGGCCAACGTTGATCCAATGCCAGATCCAGAACAGAGCAAGTTAATTCAAGGGCACCAAACGTCTTCATGAATATTGAACTTAAAAACTGTTGCCATTTTTGGCTCCATTGCTGCTGTAGGGGGCATTTTTTACGGTTATAAAATATATAAAGAATGGAAACTAAAAAACAAAATGCAGCCAAAAAAAAATCGTGATACACTAAATACAGAAGAAGTCAACCGCAAGCAGCACGCCATAAACAAAAAATCAGTTTGGATTCCATTTAAATGCAATAATATTTTAACGAACTTAAATTAAATTTTTTTGATAAAAATTGATCATGGCGGATAATTATTTGTTTAAAATGATGGAGGTCAATAAATAAAGACATGGAGTAATAAAAAACATTTTCATAGACCAGAATTGTAATCATGATGGTTGCTTAGGATGTAAGAACGTCATTAAGATCTATGCTAACCAATCTCACGCCAAGGGGCGTTAAAGCAAAACTCTCACGAACATTGACGCGTCTTTTTGAGGCGTGTGATGTACTATAAGTAGACATCTACAATTTAGATAAAAACATAGATTGTATTGTTTTTTGATAATTATAAGTTATAAACTTGAATAAGAACTTGGTTGTACTTAAAGGATGATTAGTTTATGATCTTAGGTTAACTTGTGTAAGAAAATTAGAAGTTACTTGATCTAGAACTTATTAAGAACTTGAAGTAACTTAATTAAAAACTTAAATAAGAACTTAATTAAGAACTTAATTAAGAATTTATTAAAAAACTTGGGTGACTTAATTAAAAATTAATTAAGAAAATTGGGGTGATCTTGGGGTAGGAGTGTGTGTGGTGTACACAGAGCTTTATTATTTGTCATGTGTAACACCACTTGGTAGCAAGACGTGCTTGCGTTTTTGTGAATGCATTGGTACTTTTGTTGCAAGTTAAGCAGCCAACAAGTGCTATTTAACAAAAGCTGACTTGAATGTGTGAAAACAATCAGGTGAAGCAAAGGACCCGGGGGCAGGAGTCCAGCAAGTAGACCAGTTCACGGTCTGTGAACGGCGAAGCAGACGTCAATGCGGCGTGAGGTAAGGAAACTATTTTTAGAAAAATGTTCGGGGCTTTGTGGGGCAGGAGTCCAGCTAGTAGGCCACGTTTTCACGCGCGTGAACGGCGAAGCTTGGAGTCAATAGCAGGTGAGGTAAAGAACTATTTTTAGAAACTGTTCGGGGCTTTGTTGGGGCAGGAGGATGACCAGCAAGTAGGCCAACGTTCTCGGCGCGGTGATCGGCGAAAATGGGACGTCAACGCAGGTGAGGTAAGAACTTTTTAGAAATCTGGTCGGGCTTTGTGGGGCAGAGTCCAGCACGTGGCACCGTACACGTCTGTTGATCGGCCTATTTTAGGCTGTGCGTTATTCGTTGCATTCCTCCGTTACGATTATGGGATTGCTGGAGCTCGAGTGTCATTGTTATGTGCGGATATGGTTCCAGTTTTCTGTGCAAATTCCGGCACTGGCAGCATGGTTTTATTTCTCTTCAGCTTGCTAAAAATGTAACGGAAAGGGAAGGCCTACAGCATAAAACCTTGGACTATCCAAAAAGACCACTTGAAACAGGCACGTAATCTTTAGTAGATGTACACAAAAATACCCGGTTTTTGCATATTCAACCATACTGCCCAAGTTTATTTTTTCTCCCTTTTTCCTGTGTATTCATTTTTCCTGCCATTTAGGTAGGCCGTCAAATAGAATTAAGGTCGGCCATCTTTCACAATTGCAGGCCATTCTTTAGATTAGGAGCTCCATCTCATCGATAGTCAAAAACGTATCGAAATTTGGATCTATCTTGGCCAACAATATTGCTTCAACGATTTAATTTTCTTAAAACCACCCCAAACCCTTTAAGTTAGGTCGTTCATTTCAATTTATGCTTCACAATAATTCTTTTCGACAAATACTCTAAAATGCAGTTAAAGTAAAAACTTATGGCCTGAATAGCAAAGAGTTTGTTCTTTAGTAAACATGTTAGCCATTTTAAATAAAAACACACCTAAAACTCAGTGGTCACACGATGCACCAGTCAAATACAACCTTTTGTGCAGTAGGTCGGGTAACAATGGCGGAAACGGTCATTGCTGACGCGGCGGCCTCGAGGTGGCGTGTCACGTGACAGTCTAGTACATTCGCTGATGAATAGGTATGTTGAAGTTAAAGAGAAGCGAGGTGTGTTTTAGTTAATTTTAGGTCAGCGGTTTGTAGCGGGCCGAGCGCTGGTGATCGAAGGCCCTTGTATGCCCAGCCGTAAAATTTAAGCGATCAGGTTTCAGGCTCGTGTCAGCCTGTATGTTATACAATGTCTTTGTTGGTAAAAATTAGTCAAATTAAGTGTGCGATTGTATGTCAAAAATATAACATAGTTTTAAAGACAAGCAAGTTTAGTAAATTGTATTAAAAAAGGATAAACCTACTCTGTATGTCTGTTTGTAGATAATCGTTATTTTTTTGTTATTGATGACTTACTTGACCAGAGACAAGGAGAACAGGGGAAAGGCGGCTGTTAGGTACTTCGCCGAAAATCTTGGTTGAGGAGGCAAGGGAGTTAGATTGAATATTTATTAGTTCTAAAGGAGGGATATTGCAAACAAGCAAAGGGACCGATTCATTCATATGTATACAGATTCAGTTGCCGTTATAAAGTCCTCATTCAAATCATTTTGTGAAAAGAAGTATCACGAAAGTACATACTGCTACTTCACTACTACTTATAATACTACTACTATACTACTACTACTTCTACTACTACTACTACGACTTACTGTCGCCCGTTCAGTATCACCCCACCCACCACGCCAGCCCCGCACCCCGCACACCCCACTCCCTCGCACTTTTTATTTTCATTTCAGTTTTCTTTTTTCTCTTTGATTTCTTTCCTTTCTCTTTCTTATAGCTACTGAATGAAAGTAGACACTACTGAAGATTCAGTCGTAGTCAGCTGATAGATTGACACATTTTCAGATTTAAGTCGTATTTTAGCCCCTGACGGAAATACCAGCGCGTGGCCCTTTCCGCGCAGTACTTGCCTATAAACAGCACAAGAGGCTAGCTATAAACAGCACCTGGAAATAGCTATACAGCACTAAGGTGCTACTGTAAACAGCACACGGTACTAGCTATAAACAGTCAAGGCGTTGCTGTAAACAGCACACGGTATAGTATAAGACAGCACAAGGCTCGCTAGCTGTAAAACAGCACATACGGTACTAGATATAAACAAGAACAAGGTGTAGTATAAACAGCACACGGTACTATCTATAAACAGCACAAGGTACTAGCTGTAAACAGCCAAGGTGCTAGCTATAAACTGCACAAAGGTACTAGCTGTAAAAGCACTAATGAGTATTAGATATAAACAGCACATGGAGCTAGCTGTGTAACGACAAGGTGCTAGCTAGTAAACAAGCACAGTGCTCGATATAAACAGCACATGCGGCTAGCTAATAAACAGCACAAGGGCTTGTATAAACAGCACAAGGTGTAGCTGTAAACAGCAAAAGGGGTGATTTAGCTGGTAACAGCACAAGGTGCCTAGCTATAATAACAGACACAATGTTGCGAGCTCTAAAACAGAATAAGGTACTAGCTATTAAACAGCACAGGTGTTAAGCTATAAACAGACAGCAGGTACTAGCTATATAACAGACATAAGAGTACTAGTTTAACTGGCACAATGGTACTAGTTACTAAACAGCACAAGGTCTAGGTAAAACAGCAAAAGGTACTAGATATAAAGCACAAGGTGTACTATAAACAGCACAATGTATAGATATAAACAGCAGAATGTGCTAGCTATATACAGCACACGGTGTGCAAGCTATAAACAGCACAAGGAACTAGCTATAAACAGACAGGTACTAGCTATAAACAGCACAAAGGTACTAGCTATTAAAGCCAAAGGTACTAGTTTAGACAGGACAAGGTATAGCAATGAACTGCACAAGTTACCTTCAGCACCAACCCGGAATAGTATACAGACAAGGTACTAGATGTAAACAGCAAGGTACGTGATTATATAACAGCAGAATGTGCTAGCTGTAAACATCCAAGTGTAGCTATAAAAACAGCACAAGGAACTAGCTCTAAACGAGCACAAGGTACTAGCTATAAAGCACAAGGTAATAGCTGTAACAGAACAAGGCTACTAGATTAGACCAGAAAGGTACTCGATATTGAACTGAACAAGGTGTTCTATATAAAAGCACATGGTGCTGGCATAAACAGCACAAGGTGCTAGCTTTAAACAGCACAAGGGGTACTAGTAATTAACAGACAAGGTAGCCTGCCATCCCCCATACTACTCCGCCCACCCTAGACATTCCCCCCACATCCGACCCACAGTCCCCCCCCCCCCCCATGCCCAGTCATGCTAACCAACATCCGGATTGTGGAAAAACCCCTCAGTTTTACACTAATCAGAACAATCAAAAAGGATGATGGTTGTTATTCATATTAAGAGAGGCACTAAGGTCTATAAACAGAATAGGTGCTAGTATAAACAACAAATTAAGGTGTGGTCTAAACAGCACAAGGTGAAGCTATAAACATCACAAGGTGATAGCTAAAAACAGCACAGGTGATAGCTATAAAGCACAAAGGTGCTAGCTATAACTGCACAAGGTACTAGCTATAACAGCACAAGGTGCTAGCTAATAAAAGAACAAGGTTATAGCTATATAAGCACAAGGTCTAGCTTTAAAAAGTCAGGTACTAGATATAAAACAAAGACATGTGCTAGCTATAAACAGCACAGGGTATAGCTTAAAAACAGCACATCCAGGATTTAGCGAATTTTTTCTTTTCTTTTCTCTCTCCCCCCCCACCCCCCCCCCCCCACCCCCCACAAACCACCCCCCCCCCCCCACCCCCCCCCCCCCCACCCCACCCCCCCCCCCCCAAAATCTTTGCTTTAGTTGATTAGCTACGTCTCAGCAGTGACGTCAGAGTGGTACTGGACAACTGAAGATTAGTGTGCAGGATGCAATTAGCTGTTCTGGAATTGTTTTTATTATTTAATGAGTTGCTGTAAAAAAAAAGAAAAGAAAAAAGTGATTGCTGTCCGGTCAAGAAACAGAAATATATTCTAAATTTTGGGGTTACTACTTGTACAAGTAATTTCGTAAATAATTGGTGTTTTTCAAGCTGTTTTTGTTTATTAATTTTAAATTTCTTTCAAAGAATCCCGATTGTGGTCTCATCTGTCAGAAATTGCATATGACTTAAGAAAAGGCCTTCATCGCCCCCCCCCCCCCTTCATGTCTCATACCTGTTTATCGTCTCCATTTACCACAGTGTGTTGCGTTGACTTTTAATTCCGTGTGTGTGGTGTGTGTGCTTGTGTGTGTGTGTGTGGTGTGTGTGTGTGTGTGTGTGTTGTGTGTGTGTGTGTGTGTGTGTGTGTGTGGGGTGTGCGCGCGCGTGCTGCGCGCGCGAGGTGGTTCTTTCTCTGTCTGTCTGTCGTACTTCTATCTCTCTCTTCTCTCTATCTCTCTCTATCTATCTATATCAACTTTCTCTCTTTCTCTCTCTCTCTCTCTCTCATTCCTCTGTTTTATTACATTGTCTGATGAGAGCAACTTATAGGACGTCTTCGCTGGCGATGGACCAACAAAAACATTTGCGTTTAGAGGAAATGGCCGCGTTGATAGGTAATTGATTCTAAGAAAAGATCGATGAAATAGCAACGGAGGATTTTAGGAAAGGGGTTTGGCCTCTCTCTTCTCTCTTCTCTCTCTCTATCTATCTCTCTCTCTCTCTCTCTCTTCTCTCTCGCCCTCTCTCTCTCTCTCTTTCTCATTATCTCTCTCTCTCTTATTCTCTCCTCTCTCTTACTACGCGCGCGCAACGCAGGCACGCTCGCACGCACGCACGGCACGCACGCCGCACGAACGCACGCTAGCACGCACGCACGAACGCACACACACACAAAAAACACAACACACAACACACCACATCACAAGACACTCTCTCTCTCTCTCTCTCTTCTCTTCACTTCTTGCTCTCTTCTTATTCACACGCTCTCTCTTCTTCTATCTCTTCTCTCTCTTCTCTCTCTCTCTCTCTCTTCTATTCTCTCTTCAGACTTGCGCTCCTCAGGGCTGCGCATATGAGATGCTGTGCGCAACTTGTCTGCCAAGTGTTTAGATCTCATGCTTGAGATGAGATAAATGGATTGTTTCGTCAGGAAAACGACAAGTCGATTAAGACGAGATGGAGAAGATATTTATTTAGGCATATGCTAGTCGGATTGTTCAGAAAACATGCTGTACCTTGTTCATTTGATAAAAGGCCTACACTGTTGAATTTCTGCAAGAATTATGGAAACTTGCCCTTATTTTTGAGGGAAAAAAAATCGTTGTGGCAACGAACGGACACGCCAATCAGTAAAGAAAAGCAATAATTTCACTTTCATCACTTTGTTTTTCACTCAACAGTTTGTGGAGTCTAAAAGAAAAGAGATATTTTGAAGTTTAGGCAACAAAGCATGTAACGAATTTGTCTATAAAAATTTTAACAAAAGGGAAAATGTCCGTTTTAACAGCCACACCATCCGGCTTCATTTCCCAACACATTCCAGGGAGGAGGGGAGTGGGGGGAGGGGTGTTGGATAGAAATGAAGAGGACAGGAAAAGAACGTTTCAAGGAAGTGATGATGAAAAGTCAAAAAAGTAACAGCACAAAACAAGAACAACAGAACAAGAACAAGAACATAAACAACAACAACAACATCAACAACAACAACAACAACACACAAACACTACTCACACACACCAACACACACAAAAAAAAAAACACACACAAACACACCACACACACACAAAACACACACACACAACACACACTCAAACACCCACTCACACAAACAACACACAACACACAAAGAGGAAGAAAAACAAAGACTGACTGAGACAGGAAAAGGTGGAGACGGAGGGGGGATGAGAAGATAACTCGGGAGAGCGGTGGAAAGGGACAGAAAGACAAAAAGAGCACTCTATCGTTTCGTTCTTGCTTCTAAACCGCAACTATTCGGCGCCTCAACCACAAAGGTCGATCAATACACGCAGCTTTTCTCAGCGCCAGATTCATCAGGAGTCCTCGCCGGCATCGATCAGTACAGTGGTGATGCGTTGGACCTTGTGCGAAGGGCGGTAATTCCGCCCGAACGCCGTTTCTAAGTGTAGGTGTGTGAAGTATGGTGTCCGATAAAGCATGTTAGAAGTTTTTGGTCGTTTCGTGGTCCAGACTGAAATCTGTTTCTTCCAAGGTGTGAGAACAACTGCGGTGAGGTGGAAGCACAGTCTTCACAACATGCACGACACCCAACACACACAAACACACCACCAAACACACACACAACACAACAACCACACATTCACCACAACAACACACCAACTCACAACAACACAAACAACACACACACACAGAACCCCCACCCCCCCCCCCACAACACACGGACACACACACTCACAACACACACACACACCACAACACACACACCCACAAACACAACACACACACCACAACCCACACTTCCACAACACACACAGCCCCCCCCCCCCAAAACACACACATACACACATACAAACACACACATGCAACACAACACACAAACACACTCAACACACAACACAGACAACACACCACCACACACACCCACACACACACACACAACTCATCACACAATCTCACACACACACACACACCACACCCACACAACAACACACACATACACATGCAACACACACAAAAGGACACACTAACACATCAAAACACAACACACACACAAACACACACACAACACACAACACACGCACAACGAACTGGTCACGAACTACACACCACACCCCCACACACACAACACGAAGACACACTTTCCTAATTGTTGAAACACTTTATGAGATAGACGTTATAAAATAGAAGAAGAAGAACACACCACACAAACACACACACACACACATACACACACAACACAACACACACACAACACAAATCAATCACACACATTACACATGTTCACAACACACGGCAACTCTCCAAGAAGACAAGAATCGATTACGATAATGTAATGAAGGTTTTGATCGCAATGCCCACCAAGCAAAGAAAAGGTTGAAGGAGGAAAGGAGACGGAAGAATGCAGAGACGAACAAGGAAAATAATTGTGATGACGTGTTGTGTGTGTGTGTGTGTGTGTGGGGTGTGTGTGTGTGTGTGTGTGTGTGTGTGTGTGTGCGCGCGCGTCGCGCGTGCGTGCGTTGTGTAGTGTTGGTGTGTGTTGTGTGTGTGTGAGTGTCGTGTGATGTTGTGTGTGTGTGTGTGTATGTGTGAGTGTGTTTCTGTCTGTCTCTCTCAGTTGTCTGTCTCTATGAGTTGTCTGTAGCCAGTGTATCAGATCCGGTCTCTTCCCACCCCCGCATCATTCTCCACGAAGTCTTTATCTGCTCTCTCTTGTCTTGTACTTTGTCATCAAGCTGGTTTATCTTAGTCTCATCTGTTGGTAAATTTCTAGGTTCACTAATTCACTTGAACAAGTCCCCATATTTCTTTTTGTCGACAACTTCTTGTCTCTAAGCACTCTCTATCTCTCTCTCTCTCTCTGCCCCCTCATCTCTGTTTCTCCTTCATCGGTCCATCGTTGTGCTTCCATTCGTCCATTCATATCTCATATCTTCTACTTCTCTCTCTCTCTCTCTCTCTCTCTCTCTCTCTCTCTTCTTATCTTTCCTCTTCTCTCTCTCCTCTAAACTTTTGGAATAGTGCTGCATCCGGCTGCTTAGAAGAACAGCTTGGAGAGGATAACCAATGGACACTGCGAGAGAACATGCTGATGAATGGTGAAGGTAAGGGCCAAGAGGTCGCACGTAAATTCTGGCGATGGATTTGAGGCCTTGATAGTTTGTGCGTTTTCTTCCTTCCATCTGAATGTCTTTCAGGTCAAAAAGAGTAGTGAAGATGTTGGTAAGGAGGGGGGAACGGAGAGGGTGGGGATGGATGTTGATGAAGAGAGAGAGGAGAGAGTGACAGAGAGAGAAGAGAGAGGAAGATATATATATATATATATATCATATATAATTTATTATATATAGGTGAGAGAGAGACGAGAGAGAGAGAGAGAGAGACATTGACGAATTTTAATGTTAGGATACAGCCTGTAACATAGGTACACGTAAAAACAATGTAGTGGCGAGAGAGGAGAGAGAAAGAGAGAGAGAGAGATGGAGAGAGAGAGAGAGAGAGTGTGTGGGGGGTGGAGGAAGACAGACAGAAGATAGGACTGACAAGGACAGATAGAGACAGGAGCAAGTCGATCGCGTGTTTATGTTCAACTCGGAGAGAGAAGGAACAAACGAACGATCTTTTTTATGAGGGAAAAAATAAAGCGGAATAAGCACAACATGGCTCTTTTTTTTTTTACATCCGGACCCTCAATAAAGGGAAATATATAGAAATACAAACAAACAACAACAAACAACAGCAAAGCTAACCTAGAATTTGAAGTAAACATACATAAACGCTATATATAGAAAGAGGAATGGTCAACACAAAGAACAGAAGAAATCAATGACGAGGAGAGAGAAAGAGAGTGAGAGAGAGAGAGGAGAGAGAGAGAGAGTGAAGAGAGTGAGAACCCACCCCCCACCGAAAGAGAGAGATTCAAAGGGGTCTGTCGAGAGAAGATGATGAGTGAAGAGGAGAGTGAGAGGAGTGAGAGAGAGAGAGGAGAGAGACTAGACAGACAGACAGAGAGATGAGTAATTATGCCCTAAGTGGACTGATATTTTTTACGAGGAGTAAAGGTGATCGGTCAAGCCTCCTCAGAGTAAACAGCAGGTCAAGGCCATAATTTCCTCAGAAAGAGGACTTTTGGTTATGTCGTTAGCGTGCTGTGCTACGATTCGCTCGTGGTAAGCTTATGGATGTAGAGGGCAGGGAGGCACGAGTGTTTGAGTACTGTAGGAGGAGAGAGAGAGAGAGGAGAGAGTGGTGATGAGAGAGAGAGTGAGAGGTAAGATGTGTAATGTTGCTTATACCAGCCGAGAGAGAGAGAGAGAGAGAGAGGAGAGAGAGAGAGTGGAGAGAAGAGATGAGATGAGAAGAGGGAGGGAGAGGAGCGGAGAGAGGAGAGGAGAGAGAGAGCGAGCACAATATGGTAAGGTCTCTGAAAGAGAGAGAACATGGACTGGGAGACAGACAGAGAGGGTAGAGAGAGTCAGGAGATATGAGAGACACAGAGAGAGAGGAAAGAGAGAGAGGAGAAGTTGAGAGTTGAGAGTGGAAGAGAAGGATGAGAAGAGAGAGAAGAGAGAGAAGAAGAAGAAAGAAGAAGAGATGAAGATGAAGAAGAAGTAGGAGAAGAGAAGAGAGA
Organism: Conus ventricosus; assembly: GCA_018398815.1. Classification (NCBI taxonomy): domain Eukaryota; kingdom Metazoa; phylum Mollusca; class Gastropoda; order Neogastropoda; family Conidae; genus Conus; species Conus ventricosus. The sequence continues at coordinate 10,406,513 of CM031600.1, read as the reverse complement.
GAGAGGAGAGAGAGGAGAGAGAGAGATAGGAAGAGGAGGAGAGAGAGAGAGGAGCACACTCTTTAGGTTGTAAAGAGTAGAGAGAGAGTGAGACAGGACATAACGGACAGGCAGGGAGAGAGAGGAGCAGTGAGATAGAGAGAGGGGTGATGAGAGAGAGGAGAGGTGAGAGAGGTACAGTTTTTGTGGTTGCTTTTCCTGACTACACACATTGCATTTAATCAGCCCACTGCGTATCAGCACTCGCGTTTAATCTAGCTTGCAGGTCGCAAACGGGCTGATTGTTGGGTTTAATCGCAATTGAGGCTTGTTATAGGATTTTTTTTTAAATTCTCAGTCGGATGGAAAAATTCTCTTTTCAATTGTTGCTATTTATTCAGTGGCTAGACGGACATGTATCGAGTTTATGAGATGGTGCATTCATTTTGAGATGTAGGTTTCTTCATAGACGGTAGATGTTTGTATGTATATTTTAAAGCTGCAGAGGTTAGGGTATTCTCTCTCTATCTATTATTTTGTATGTTGTTGTTGTCTGTCTGGATAGATTTCTTGCTATCTATTCTAGCTATTATTAGATTTTATCTAGTATCGATCTAGTAGTATCTATCCTATCTATTAATATTTAAAATTATGGTGCAATATGTTCTGTTTATTATCTATTATCTTTATCTATTATCTATCTATTATTATTATAATTATCTATCTCTTTTCTTCTGTCTCTCTCTATCTCTCTATCTATCTCTCTGCCTATTTCCTTTTATCAGTCTTTTTTCTGTCTATCTTCTCTCTGTTCTCTCTGTATCTATGTCTCTATCTCTCTTTGTCATATCTCTCATTCTCTTTCTCTATTTCTTTCTAATATTTAAGATGTGAAAAATACCTCTTATCTCTGTCTGTGTCTATTAATCTACTGTTTGTTGTCTTATCTATTATCATTTTTGCAATGGGAACATTCCTATTGGGTGTGTGGTGTGGGGGGGGTGGGGGGGGCATACATCAAAATCATTTAGTTAATTAAAAAGCTTAATATTAAAAAAAAAAAAAAAAAGAACTGAAGAAGAAGTAGAGAAGAAAAGCGATCGTGGTTTAAAGGAAGCTGGCATGAAGTAACCATGTCCTTTTCAGTAGTGTTCAGATAGATTCATTTTTTGTTCGATGGGGGAGGATTGCAGGATGCAGTGACAGCTGTTTCGCTCTGTGGAAGAAATCATCAGGCTGACATTGGATCTGGTTATCTGTTGGCGAGAAGTCATTCTGATTAGCGAAACGGAAAGGTGCCCAAAATGGAGTAGATTTTCTAGCCTCACACATGATATAAACTGTTTCCTAAAATAAAGAAACCATGCGAACAAGAAAAAATACTAACAAAAGAAACCCCAAAGATATCAAGAAACAACTACTAAGACAAACAAAACATGACGCATTGAAAAGGGAATTACATCCGAAGCGGATGTGTGAGGTGATGACCTATAATCGACTAAAATTGAAGAAGTGGAGTGTAAATAGACACTGCCGGGGTGGGAGGAGAGACGGGGGACGAAAGAGAGCAAAAGGACCTAGGATTTTGTCGTTTCATTCCGGAAAATGGAGCCCACATGATATTAACTATTGTTCGTCATGTCCCCGGGTTTTCTCCCTTGTCGTCTCATGCCCCAGTGATATTACCTTTGATCGGCATTGTTCCGTGATAGCTCCCATTGTCGTCAGTGCCCCATGATATTACCATGATCGTCATTCCCATGATTTTTACCATTGTTCAGTCAGGCCCCATATAGTACCTTTGTTCGTCTTGCCCCGTGATATTACCATTGTATCGTATGCCCCGTGTATATTACCATTTGATACGTTTTGCCCTTGATATTACCATGATCGTCATGCCCCATGATAAGTATTACCCTTGATTCGTCATACCCCTATGATTATTACATTATGATCTTCATGCCCCATGATAATTTGTACTTTTGTAGCGTCATGCCCCGCCGTGATTTTACCTTTGATCGTCATGCCCCATGATATTACCATTGATTCGTCATGCCCCATGTTATTACCATTGATACGTCATGCCACACATGATATTTCCATTGATCGTCATGCCCCGGGATATTACCATGGATCGTCATGACCAGTGTTATTTACCAGTGATCGTAGGCACCATGATATTTCATTTGATCCGTCATGCCCCAAGTTTTTACCATTGATCGTCATGCCCATGATATTACCATTGATCGTCATGCCCCAATGTATATTATTACCATTGATCGTCATGCCCCATGATATTACCATTGATCGTCATGTCCCGTTATATTACCATGATCGTCATGTCCCGTTATATTCCATTTGATCGTCTTGTCCGTGATATACCATGATCGTCTTGCCCCATGTATTACCATCGATCGTCATTATGAATGTCTGAACTGTAGCCAACCTTGGTTCATCGTTCTCGTTGTGCCCTCGATGTTAATTTTCTTTTTCTTTTTTTTGTTTGTTTGTCGTTTGTCTTCAATATGCGAGTGGTTTGGTTTGGTATCTAATTTGTCTTCTGCGTCAGCAAGCTGACATCAAAAAATGGTGCTGCATTCCTCAGAACAGAACCACCCGTTCCATCCTGTCTCCGCTGGCTTTAGGCAAGGTCTATGGTTGTCAGCAGGTGCTTGGCAGAGTGCTGGAAGGCGTTGCCTTATTGTGGAGGACCAGAAGGATTCCCGCTGAACCACGTTCCGAGTGGTTCCGTATCAGGGCAGAGCCTACTTCAGCTAGGTGGGGCCTCAGGTGACTTGATACCGTCTGCTCCCTGTGATGGTGACGCTGATGAGGATGACTTATTCAAGCGTAGTTGAAACTGCATGTTGGGAGGGAGATTTTGGATGAGCTCCGTGAGAGTCATGCCCCACTTTTCAGGCCACGGAAGAGAACAAACTGCATGAAAAACGAAATGTGTGTGTGTGTGTGTTGTGTGTGGTGTTGTGTTTTGGTGTGTGTGGGTGTGTGTGTTTGGTTGTGTGTGTGAAGAGAGAGAGACAGAAAGACAGAGAGTGAGACAGACAGACAGAGAGCACAGAGAGAGAGATCAGAGTGAGAGAGAATGCAATGTCAATGACCAATGACAATGTCAATGACAAGGGAGTTTATTGGCAATAGCTCTTTCGGCTCTAATTGCAAGTAGTGCTAACATAAATCAAAATGCAAAATTACAACTGGCGATAACGATGATAAATGCAAATCAAACAGCTTTGTAAAAAATGAAATCCATTAGTACACTGGGTCGTAATCTCGACCAACCGACCTATGAATCAACAATTTTTGACAGCTATTATCTTTTCCTTTCAGCACAACAAATAACACACTAATAGTTAACTAGAGAGGATAGCAAGGAGAGAGAGAAAGAGAGAGAGACATGAGACAGACAGAGAGAGTGACTACAGAGTGAGGAGAACAGAGACAGACGAGAACAGAGACACAAACAGATGGGCTAAAATAATTAGAGCCCAGACTTTCTTTTCTGGGTCATTCCCCAGGGGAAAGATACTCAGGTCATTTAGCCAGCGGGCAGGGTGTCGATTACTCCTACGAGGGGAAGTGGGGGGGGGGGGAGGGGCGCAAGGTGCTCGTTTGTGTCCCGCTACCAGAACACATCTTTCTGTTCGGAAGTGACGTGGGTTTACTTTGTACATTTAGCATCTTACTTTGTAATGTCCTTGGCGGTACTATCCCCCTCTCTTTCTACAATTATTCTTTAGCATATTTAACTGAGCCAAAAAGGCAAACGTTGGTCAAATTCTCTTAGCCCTTCTAAGTACGTGCTCTATTTTATCAGGAACTTCCTATCCTCCAAGAGTCCCAAAGCGTTCTGATAGTCTGACGAGGTATGGTAATGCCTCCTCAATTTCACTGTTTTTTCTCGTCTTAGATTGTTGAAACCTTTTGCCATGTAGGTTTTACGTCAAAATGGGGATAAGGTGGAAACAACCGAATGCATCAGCCTATACTCGAATTATAGGCGACCTGATGGATGAAGTTGGACGGATTTGTGGTACAGGTCCAATCACAGTGATTTTGGGTTTATGAGGATCTGCAATTTTATATGCAGGGAGTGTTTTTTTTGTCGGTGTTTTTTTTTTAGTGCCCACATCAGACAATATGCTCATAGATTGACTACTCGCTTTGGGGTGTTTGAACCTGTTTTTTCCTCATGGATACCAAGCACATAGTATAGACTTTTTAGGCATAATGTTCGACCGTCGGTAGAGCCTTCCAGAAATGAAGAATACGATGAGTAAAAAAAGATGTCTACCCTGTCTTTGAACACAAATCTCATTGCTTGTTAGTGTTTCCTTTGGCGCCCACCCACGTTTGATTGTAATTTCTTTTTTCGGAAAGCTCCATCAAAGACGATTACACGATTTTTGTATCTGTGATGTAGGTCATTTAGTAGTTTGGTCGCTACGTGGTCTCAAATTTTGTAAGTAGTTGTCAAGATCGTTTTTCCTGCTTCCCTGTCAAAGGACGGAGGCATCCTACCTGCGTAGTCACTTTATTCTTCTGAGCAATTACGTTCTGGAATAAGCGAAGTTATGAGGATGCTCATCAGCTTGACCCTTTTCCACAAGCTTCTCTCAACAGGTCACCAGGACGCAGTCGACAGCCTGATGATCACCTTCACACACAAGCTAGTTTCTGGCATCCCTCTGTACGTCCATAATTATTGATGTGCTCTTTCAACTGGCTTTATCTTCGTTTTGAGTTTCAATCCAGCTTCAAAACACTCCTATTTAGAAACATCTGTTTCCGTACGTAACTTGAAATTGACATGTAACGTGACGACTAGGACAAGACCCATGTGTAGGTCTTGTGAATACACAGCCAAAATCGGCTGTATTTATGGTAGAATCCGTTTTTTTTGTGTACCGTCTTTTTTGAAGTCATTGTTTTCTTATGGCGCCTACAGAACATCTAAATATGGGCGTCGTTACACTCTTGTTCGTTTCATGTAATAGACACCAAAAGGTTATGGATATCTAACTAATTTGAAATTTCACTAGAAACAGTGTCTATATCAGCCTGTAAAAATGTACTTGATTATAAACATTCAGACCACGGCTGGCCCATGTGACAAGAAAAGTCTCATGTCCTGGGTTCAAAGTGTGGTGTGAGGGTGATGAGTGCAACATGAGAAGAATGAGAGAAATAGAGAAAATTGGAGAGAGAGGAGAGGAGGAGAGATTGGAGGAGATCAGGGAGAGAGAGAGAGAGAGAGAGGGGAGGAGAGGAGAGAGACGAGAGTGTGAGGAGAGAGAGAGTTTGCAAGAATCGCTGGGAAAGAGAGAGAGTGGTGAGGAGAGAAGTGGGGCGAGGCGGGGTCGGATGGAAAGAGGGTGGGGGTGGGGGGGGGGGAGAGATAGGTCGGGCAGAGATCTGGTGAAGACACTGATTAGATAACAGCGGCCAGGTGGGGGGGGGGGGGGGGGGGGGGGGGATGAAGTGGTCCTATAAATATCGGGGGCTAAAGAACGGGGGATGATTGGTTTCCAATCGGTTGCCGGCCTCCCCCAGCGTGCAAAAAGCGTCACCGCTTCTCTTCGGGATGAGGGACTGCTTCATTAATTCTCATGAGTGTTGTAAGGCGATCGAGAGAGTAGATGTAATAGTCTTTCATTGACGAGGTGAATAGATCAGCTCTGGCATACTTTCCATTATGTTGTTTTTTTTTTCTTTCTTATCATCCAGGTCTCACCCTTGAGTTGTAGGGACTACAATGCGCCATGAAATGAATTCATGTATAAAACCAAAGTAGGTTCATGCATTGATTTGATAGGAACACACACTCAACACACACACACAACACACACCACACAACAAACACACACACACATCAAACACACCACTCAATCAAACACAGCACACGCACACAGCACGCACACACACACACAACACACTCACATACACACGCACACACACACACACACACACACACATCACACGCCACAACACTCACACACACCACCCCCAACAACACACCCCACCAGCCATACGCACGCACGCACGCACGCACGACGCACGCACGCACACACACACACAACATACAACACTCACTCACTTCACTCACTCAATGAGCACGCACAAGCCGCACAAAACCCACACACACCACGCACTCACACACGCACACACACGCGCAACACACGCACGCGCGCACACCCACACACACACACACAACACACACACACACACACACACACACACACACCCACACACACCAGGGGGGGGGGGGTGCGGGGGGGGGGGGGGGGGAGGGGGGGATGGGATTGAATGCGAAGGAACGGATGCGTAAAGGCCTATAATATATAAACATTGTTGTGAGTAATAATAGCAAAATGCAAATTTGTTGCGCGTAATGAAACATGTGACGCCAAACCAGAACCCCGCATAAAATATTACTCTACATAAGTGTATACAATACGAAAAGAGATTATTACTCATACAGAGAGAGAGACTGAGAGAGGAGAGGAGAGAGAGTAGACGAGGAGTGAGAGGAGAAGATGCGAGGAGAGAGAGAGAGGAGAGAGAGAGAGACATGGACAGACTGACTAGACAGACTGACAGACATGTGAGAGATGCAAATAAAGACATGCATGAGGAGAGAGTGACAGACAGACAGACAGAGAAGGAGAAGATGAAAGAAAGAGTGAGAGGGGACAGAGAGAGAGAGAGGAGAGAGAGAGTGTTGTGAGAGGGGAGAGAGGACTGAATTGCGAGAGAGAGGGAAAGAGAGAGAGGCACAGATGGCAGAAAAAAGGATGGAAAGATGGAAGAGAGAGGGGAGGAGTGTGTGAGAGAGAGAGGGAGAGAGAGAGAGAGAGAGAGAGGAGAGGAAGTGAGAGAGCACAGAGGCAGAAAAAAAGGCATGGTGAGCTGGACAGAGAGAGAGGGAGAGAGAGAGAGAGAGAGAGAAAGAGAGAGAGAGAGGCAACCACAGAGGAGAAAATGGCAGGAGAGGATGGACAGAGAGAGAGGTAGACGAGAGAGAGGGAGAGAGAGCGAGAGGCACAGAGGCTGAAAAAAAGGCATGGAGTGGACGAGAGAGGAGAGGGAGAGAGAGAGCGGCACAGAGGCAGAAAAAGGCATGGAGAGATGGACAGGAGAGAGAGGGATGAGAGGAGAGAGAGAGGGGCACAGAGGCAGATAAAGCATGGATGAGATGGCACAGAGAGAGAGGAGAGAGTGAGAGAGAGAGGCACTGTTGGCAGAAAAAAGGCATGGAGAGATGGATGAGAGAGAGGGAGAGAGAGAGAGAGGAACAGACAGGCAGAAAAAAAGGCATGGAGAGATTGGACAGAGAGAGTGAGGGAGAGAGAGTGGGGAGAGGAGAGAGGGATGAAAGAGAGAGAGAGAGACACGAGAGAGAGAGAGGGAGAGAGTGAGAGGCCTCACAGAGGCAGAAAAAAGGCATGGAGAGCATGGATCAGAGAGAGAAGGAGAGAGAGGGAGGAGAGAGGGTGAGAGAGGGGGAGAGAGAGAGGTGAGAGGAGAGAGAGAGGGAGAGAGAGAGATGAGAGGGAGGGTGAGGCGAGGCACAGAGGCAGAAAATGGCATGGAAAGAGATGGACGTGAGAGAGGGAGTGTGAGAGGGAGAGAGAGAGAGAGTGCATGTGAGGAGGAGAGAGGCGGGCAGGGAGGAGGCACAGAGGCAGAAAAAGGCATGGAGAGATGCACAGAGAGAGAGGGGAGGAGAGGAGAGAGACGAGAGAGAGACGACGAGATGAGAGAGAGAGAGGAGTTGAGTGGAGAGTGAGAGGGGCACAGAGGCAGAAAAAGGGCCATTGGAGAGATGACAGAAGAGAGTGGGAGGAGAGAAGAGAGAGGTGAGGGAGGGACGAGAGAGAGGCCACAGAGGCAGAGAAGACACGGAGAGATGGACAGAGTGAGAGAGAGTGAAGAGAGGAGAGAGAGCGAGCATACCGAGAAGAAAGTAGAAAGAGAGAGAGAGGCACAGAGGCAGAGAGAAGACACGGAGAGATGGACAGAGAGAGAGTGAGAGAGGAGAGAAGAGAGAGATGGAGACCGAGAGAGAAGAGAGAGAGAGAAGAGAGAGAGAGAGAATTGGGGAATTTAAAGACAAGCAGAGAGAGAAGGAGAGAGAGAGAGAGAGATGAAGATGTGAGGAGAGAGGATAGGAGAGGGAGAGGAGAAAGAAAGTTAAGAATAGAAAGGAAAGAAAGAAACAAGAAAGATGGAGAGAGAGTGAGAGAGTGAGAGAGAGAGAGAGAGAAATTAACAACACACACACACTCACAACACACACCACCACACACACACACATCACACACACACACACTGCGGGCCAAACCAAGCAAAGGGAACCAAGTCAAGGGTCCAACTAACTTTCTCCAGACATCCCCCGGAAAAGGGCAGTCGGGTCATTGGCTGGCCGACAGGGGGCGGTATATAAAACAGCCAGTGGGCTTTGGACTGACACTTCAGCCGCTACAGTGACAGAAGAATTCCTCTCTCTGTGGAGAAGGGTCTTGATGCGGGGTTGCATGTTCCAATTCTCCATCTGTTGTTGTAACGTCTTGTTACGAAAATGAGATATCATAATTAAGGAGATAACGATAAGTGATAGGGTCGGTAACAGAGACAGAAGCTGAGAGAGAGAGAGAGTTGAGTCTCGAGAAGTAGATGAGAGAGGGAGTTGACGAGTGAGAAGAGAGAGAGAGCGTAATTAGGAACGATAGAGAATTCGGCCAAGGTCGTTGTCGCATTTCTGGTCTCTTCTGATTGAACGTCGCGATGTAATGTCATAGGAACTGATACTGTTGTATGTCGTTATTTTTATTTATCATTATAATTTTTTATTGTTATTATTCTCATTAGTATTATTATCACAATCATTGTTATCTTCGTTTTTATTATTTATTTGTACTATCATTTATTATTTTATTACTTCTCATCATCATGTTTATTGAAATTTTGATTGATGATAGTGACGACGATAATGATGATGATTCACGAATGGTGTTGATATCATGATTTCGCTCGGTAATGATTTTGATGTATGTTGATGATGATGCTGATGTTGATTGAGGGATGATGATCGTCATATCATTTTATTATTTGCTATGAGTAGATGATGATGATGATGTTGATGATGATGACGACGATGGCGATGTTTATACTTTTCATAGCGACTGTCTTTAGCATAGAAAACCAAACCCCAGCGCGTTACAATCCACGCCTTGCGCTTTCTTCCAAGGCTTGGTGGTTTGAGCCTGAAGAGCTGCCTGTTGGCTTTACGTTTCAGTCTTTTTCTCTCTTTTCCGTCCAAATATAATGACTCAGCGTTTTCTGTCTTCTTTCCATTTTCTTTTCACATAGAAAAAAATGCTGGCTTTGCAGAGGTGCCGTAGATGAATAGACTTGTAACGTTTGCCTAGAAGAAACATTCCGCGGTGGACTGGCCTTTGGTTGTCGACGCATTCTTCTATATCCATGACCGGTATCAGTTGCTGCAAAGACCTTGCTGTGTTTTGCGATGTGCTGTTGTAACTGTTTGGCCGTCTTCATGCCACGGAATTGTTCTCCTCAGTCTTCGTTACACCTGTTCGTGCCAGCTCAAAATATCCAACCAATATTGAAGGCTTCATTTCCTGTGCTATTGTCACAGTGGTTCACTCTCACTTGTTCCCATGTCGATATTCTTGTTGAAGGAAGGCATTTGCTGCGACTTACGTTGACTTAGTGGCTCCCGCGTCAGGCGACGCTTGAGGCAGTCAAGCGCTCCATGTCGCACATTCCTCAGCCCAGTTGTTGGTGTCACTCATCCTCTGGTCAACGACTCTGAGGTCTCTCTGCATGTCTGTCGCCAGCTTATCCTTGGTCGTCCTTTATTCTCTGGCTCGGCGGGGTCCATTTATTGGCCTGGTTTTGAGGTCTTGATGAGGGTAATCTTATGACATGACCCAAGCCAGTGAGGCGCCGTCTGCACAGTCGAGGTTGACAGGGGAGCTGTTTGGACCTATCCCTGACGTCTTCCAAGTTGGATAAAGTCTGACCATTTGATGCCACTAGGCCTACGTGGGGTATTTTGTATCAAAAGCGTCTCGCGTTTCTTTCCCGGGGTGGTCTACAGTTGCACAGGTTTCACAGCCATATTTTATAACAGCGTCTCGAAATCACACTGGTAGTTTTACAATTTCATTTGACTCGAGGGTTGAATTTCTGGCTGTTGCCACTCTTGTAAAGGTCACCGCAGCTAGTGTGGCTGTGCAGGTCTATCAGGCACTACACGTGACGGTCGTGGATCGGCCCTTTAAACAACAAATAAGGCTAGGAAACAAACCGTATTGCCTTTTTCTGTTGATTATTTGTCCAGACTCGTTATTCTGCGCCTACCCTGCTGCCCTGTGAAGGCATTTCGTTGATAAACAGCCACAGTGGCCATGGGGGTTTTTTTGGTGGCTGCGAGGGCTCATGGTCGGTGTTTTTTATTATTGACTGCTGAATCCAGTAAAGAAATGGTCATTCCATTTGTAGGTGGACCTGTGCTTCCAGGTTGGTTTACAAACCACTGTGTTTATATGGAGATTGCTCAAAAGAGAAAGACAAGCGAGAGAGAGAGAGAGAGAGAGAGAGACGCTGAGAGGAGAGAGGAGGAGAGACGAGAGGAGAGAGAGCTGAGGAGGGAGAGTGAGGAGAGAAAGAGAGGAGAGATGAGAAGAGAGAGTGAGAGCGAGGAGAGAGAGAGAGAGTGAGGGAGATGAAGAGAGAGAGAGAAAGGACGACAGGTCAATCGAAAAATGGCCGCTTGTTTTTCCATGCGCTCACAGTTTCAAATGAAGACAATGCCTCCATCTCTGTAGCATAGGAATCTTTTGCTTCCAAGTAGATGGAGGAGCGAAGGATACTGGGGCAATCTACGGGCAGTGCAATTGAAATTTATCACATCAGCTGTTATAACGAAGCCTACCCAGAGAGACGGGAAGAGAGAGAGGGAGAGAGAGACGGAGAGAGAGAGGAGAGATGCGAGGAGAAGAGAGAGAGAGAGAGGGAGAGAGAGAGAGAAAGAGCGGACGAGAGAGAAGATGGAGAGGAAAGAGAGAGAGAGAGAGAATAGGGAGTGGAGAAAAGAGAGTATGGCATGCGGGAGAGAGATGGAGAGAGAAGAGAGAGAGAGAGAGAGAGAGAGAGCGAGGAGAGAGAGAGGAGGTGGAGACGAGAGAGATAGTCAGAGGGAGAGTAAGGAGTCAGAGAGGAGATGGGGAAAGGAGTAAGAAAAACGCAGACAGACAGACAGACAGGACAGCAGACAGACAGACGGACAGACAGACAGACAGACAGAGACAGAGACAAAAGAGCGGGAGAGAGAGTGAGAGAGTGAGAGAGAGAGAGAGAGAGAGCAGGGAGAGAGAGGACGCGAGAAGAGAGAGATGGGGAGGAAAGGAGTAGTAGAAAAACGGTGGAGAGAGAGGAGAGAGACGAGGAGGAGCTAGAGAGAGGAGAGAGAGAGAGGAGAGAGGAGACGAGAGAGACTGGTGGAAAACCAATTAGAATCCCCAAATCAATAAATAAAACAACCACAACACGAGGAAGAGGTGACGACAAGTCACAACCGTCCAATCAGGTTAAAACGTTCACGACTCCGAAAAGAGATCATATTATTGAAGACAAGGTAACATCGTCTTAGGACAGCAAAGAGGGGAGGGAGACGATAGGAGGGTGGATTCTATTTTGAACCACACCAAACCACCAGAACGGACAGCACTTTGTGCAGTGGCAGTTCAGTGAAACTGCTTTTAAAAAACTGTTTGGTGCTGGTGGGATAATTTGATCTCTATCACCAAACATGCAGGGAGTGAACTCGGTCGCTGGTCCACTGAGGTATAACTGGTAGCCCCAAGTGCGTTTATTTGCTTAGAGGCTGTGAATGTTCGGACGAAATGGAACGGGCAATATTGGTTGTTTTCTGTTGGCTGTTGGGGACCCCAATAACAAATATAGGTCTCCAGTTCCCATTTGTTAGGTAAACCAGTGGCTCAGGAGTTGCTTTACTAGCCCCCCCCCCCCCCCCCCCCCAACCCCCCCCCCCCCACTCCCCACCACCCCCCCCCCCCATGTTGATTTTATCGATGATTGCGCGCCGCGCGCGCTGCGCGCGTGTGTGTGTGTGTGTGTGTGTGTGTCGGAGTGGTGTGTGGTGTGTTTGTGTTGTGTGTGTGTGTGTGTGTTATGTGTGTGTGTGTGTGTGTGTGTGTGTGTGTGTAGTGTGTATGTGTGTGTGTGTGTGTGTGTGTGTGGGTGTGTGAGAGAGAGAGAAGAGAGAGAGAGGACCCGAGAGAGTAGAGAGAGGGAGAGGGATGAGAGAGAGAGAGAAGAGAAGAATTGAATTACATCCCAATAAAGAATGAAGGCGTTTTGGCGTAAGGTTTCGAACGGATCCTTTTTCATCCTTGATTTAGATCGCTGTTTGACCATACTCAGAATTTAATGGACCTCGTTCTCTTGCTTTCATTATACATGTTTAGATACACGATCAAATTGGAGAGAGAGAGAGAGGAGAGAGAGAGAGAGATGATGAGGGGAGAAGGAGATGAGAGGAGAGAGAGAGAGACGATAGGAGTGACAGAGAGACAGAGACAGAGACAGAGGACCGGCCAGAGATGGAGACAGTACACCAATAAGGCAAGCAGAAATAAAAGGAGGAGGACTGACAGACGACTAGGTAGGCATGCAGACAGGACACACCACAGGACAGAGAGTCGGAAGATAGCGATGGAAAGAAAGAGATCCTCCTCGCGAAAGCAATATATCATCTCTCTCTCTCTCTTCTCTCTCTCTCTCTCTCTCTCTACTCTCTCTCTCTCCTCTCTCTCTCTCTCTCTCTATATATATATATATATATATATATATATAGAAGACGTCATGCACTATGAAAACAGATGTGTCCGTCAAAAGTTCCTTCAGGTTAACATTCCATACTAACTATTACATGGCGAGGCCCCGAAATAACAAACACCAGAGAGAGAGAGAGAGAGAGAGAGTAGAGAGAGAGAGAAGCGGAGATGAGAGAGAGAGAAGAGAGAAGAGATGAGAGAGAGAGTGAAAGTGAGGCGAGTGTGCTGTGTGTGCGTGTGTGTGCGTGTGGGTGTGTGTGTGTGTGCCGTGTGTGTGTGGGTGTGTGTGTGTGTGTGTGTGTGTGTTTGTGATGGGTGGGTGGAGGGTCCTTCAGAGATGCGGGGCTAGGCATAAGATC
>CM031600.1:10375284-10393170 GCA_018398815.1 Conus ventricosus | reverse complement strand
CGCTCTAAGGCAGCCAGGATCATGACTCCACGATGGCCTTCCGCCGCCACAATGTTTCTGGCGGTACCGGGATTTGAACAAACAACCTCTGGATGAGTGGCAATCCCAAGACGTTGCGTCTGTAGACAGAACTTTTACCCACATCGCCTCTATAGACAGAACTTTTACCACATCGCCTCTGTAGACAGAACTTTTACCCACATCGCCTCTATAGACAGAGATTTTATCAACATCGCCTCTATAGACAGAGATTTTATCAACATCGCCTCTATAGACAGAGATTTTATCAACATCGCCTCTATAGACAGAGATTTTATCAACATCGCCTCTATAGACAGATTTTACCCACATCGCCTCTATAGACAGAGATTTTATCAACATCGCCTCTATAGACAGAGATTTTATCAACATCGCCTCTACAGACAGAGATTTTACCCACATCGCCTCTATAGACAGAGATTTTATCAACATCGCCTCTATAGACAGAGATTTTACCCACATCGCCTCTATAGACAGAGATCTTATCAACATCGCCTCTATAGCAGATTTTACCCACATCGCCTCTATAGACAGAGATTTTATCAACATCGCCTCTATAGACAGAGATTTTATCAACATCGCCTCTATAGACAGATTTTACCCACATCGCCTCTATAGACAGAGATTTTATCAACATCGCCTCTATAGACAGAGATTTTATCAACATCGCCTCTACAGACAGAGATTTTACCCACATCGCCTCTATAGACAGAGATTTTATCAACATCGCCTCTATAGACAGAGATTTTACCCACATCGCCTCTATAGACAGAGATCTTATCAACATCGCCTCTATAGACAGATTTTACCCACATCGCCTCTATAGACAGAGATTTTATCAGCATCGCCACTATAGACAGATTTTACCCACATCGCCTCTATAGACAGAGATTTTATCAACATCGCCTCTATAGACAGATTTTACCCACATCGCCTCTATAGACAGAGATTTTATCAACATTGCCTCTATAGACAGATTTTACCCACATCGCCTCTAGACAGAACTTTTAACCACATCGCCTCTATAGACAGAGATTCTATCCACATCGCCTCTATAGACAGAGATTCTATCCACATCGCTCTATAGACAGAGATTCTATCCACATCGCCTCTATAGACAGAGATTTTACCCACATCGCCTCTATAGACAGAGATTTTACCCACATCGCCTTATAGACAGAGATTTTACCCCATCGCTCTATAGACAAAGATTTTACCCACATCGCCTCTATAGACAGAGATTTTACTCACATCGCCTCTATAGACAGAGATTTCACCCACATCCCCTCTATAGGCAGAGATTTTACCCACATCGCCTCTATAGACAGAGATTTTATGCACATCGCCTCTATAGACAGATTTTACCCACATCGCCTCAAAAGACAGAGATTTTACCCACATCGCCGCTATAGACAGAGATTTTAGCCACATCGCCTCTATAGACAGAGATTTTACCCACATTGCCTCTATAGACAGAGATTTTACCCACATCGCCTCTATAGACAGAGATTTTACCCACATCGTCTCTGTAGACAGAGATTTTACCCATATCGCCTCTATAGACAGAGATTTCACCCACATCGCTGTCGGACACCTGTTGTGAGTTGGGAAATGTTAAAGCCTTTTGAAGTTCCTTTTGTTCCTCTTCGATCAGATCCAGCTGCAGTTCTTTCCCAGGTGTCTCCGCCACTGCCTTTACGGTTCTAGTCCTCTTGTCATTGGGAATGCCGAAGTGTTTCATGAGATACTAGGCCCACGAGCCAACCAATCCCCTTGCTCTAACTTCTAGGGCAAGGGTTTGGGCCTATAAGCCAGATTCCCTCAAGTTGCTGGCTAGCTGGCATACTCTTTCAGTCTTACAGATGTGAGCTGGTTTCATCCTGTTTTCATATGGCGCAGTGAGTTCAACGAGAATCAGTTGTTTTGATGACCCTGAGTGGACTACAGTGCCCGTTCTCGTGCCACTCTTTCCGGTGATGTGTGGATGGTTTCTCCCTTTCTTTCTTTCTTTCTTTCTTTCTTTCTGTGTACGCAGGCTGATACTCCTGCGGACACTGCCTGTATAGACAGGCAGTGGAGTTTTGTGTATATGACGTTTTTTATCCCGCCATTAAGGCAGCCATACTCCATCTTCGGGGAAGGTGCACGCTATGTGTAACGTGTCATCCATACCAACGGCCAAACTGGCCTTCTCTTCCGAAAGCTGGTGATGGGATGTTACGTGTGTGCAAGATGTTGTGCGTGCGTTCACACACGGAACCTCGGTTTATAGTCTCATTCGAAGGACTGTGTGGGGAATGGAGTCAGAACCAATGTTAACTCCGAGGGAAAAATCCCCCTGGACCGAAATTCGAATCCGCAACCCCCGGATCACGAGTCCGGCGCTCTACCAACTGAGCTATTCCGGCCCCCGTTTTCCCTTCCTGAAAGGGCTGCTCTACTGTGCTCTCCTGGTCATCCACTCCATCCGGGTAAAACTCCAGTTCCATGCTCCTAAGTCACAGCTGTTCCAGACCATGGCTTGCAGCCTGGCGCCCTGTAGTCATGTCGCTGCTGGAGAGTCTGGTAGCGTAGTGTTTCTTTTGGCAGTGCGAGCCGCATACGCCATCTCCTTAACAACTTGCTTGTGTCTTCCTGTGAACCTTCCCTGGGTTAGGGCTGACGTGCAGCAACTTAGGACATGTTCGACTGGGTGTTTTTTTTTTACCCTGACAAAACGCAGACCGCAGAGTCATAAGGGAAAAGGAGAAGAGCTAAACGATCAGCAGAAGACCTACGGGATCAGGAACGGAGCGAATGGATTGGTAAACCAGCAGAGAGATCAGCAGAAGGACACAGAGAGCGTGCAGGAATGTCAGTTGAAAATGGTTGGCAGAAAGAACGTAGTGCATACACACACAGAGACATAGACACAGACACCACACACACACACACACACACACACACACACACACACACACACACACACACACACACACACACACACACACTGACGGAGTGCTAGAGTGGCAGTCGGTTCAGATGATGAGGTGAGGTGGGATGGGAGGAGGAGGAGGAGACAAAGAGGGAGGGAGCAGGACATGGAGGAGAAGGTGTAGCAGGCAGATTGCGCATGACACGATTTATGGACAGCTTGTGACACCATGTCGATGAATGTGACGCACGTGCGTCACCTGCCGTGTGTGTGTGTGTGTGTGTGTGTGTGTGCGTGCGTGCGTGCGTGCGTGCGTGCGTGCGTGCGTGCGTGCGTGCGTGTGTGCGTGTGTGTGTGTGTGTGTGTGTGTGTAAGGCGATTCCAAAACCTCAAGACAGTGAAAAACTAGACGGCGAATTGCAGAAGTAGCGTCCAGTATCTTTGTTGATATCCGCTCTCCACCCCCCTTTCCTCCCCTCTCTCTCTCTCTCTCTCTCTCTCTCTCTCTCTCTCTCTCCTCTCTCTCTCTCTCTCTCTTTCTCTCCTCTCCACTCTCTCTCTCTCTCTTCTTTCTTTCTCTCTCTCTCTCTCTCTCTCTCTCTCTCTCTCTCTCTCTCTTCTCTCTCTCTCTCTCTCTCTCTTTCTCCAAAGAATAAGCATTCATATCACTTACACCTTGGCTCATCCATACAAAGCTGAAAACCATAATATTGTTTTTATTCGGATATTTCGAGAAAGACTGATTGATTGTAGTTGGCAAAACTGGAATTATCGTCTGCAAAACAGCGATAGATTTGAATCATATACAACGTTCAGTCGTTTACGCTGTTTACCTGTATATATAATTATAATATATATATAGAGAGAGAGAGAGAGAGAGAGAGAGAGAGAGAGAGAGAGAGAGAGAGAGAGAGAGAGAGAGATGGACAAGCAACTAAAGCGTATTATGACTATTTCAAAATGGAGTGACTGGTGGCGGCGAACGAAGCAAAATTAGGAATAGAGTTTGTTTAGAACTTACCGCCAATGACATTGACAAACAAAGCACATGACAAGACACGATGCATTTCAACCACTTGGGTCTTCTTCAGGCGAAAAAATAAATCACATTTAACATGTGGGACAGTACGAACAAAGAACGAAAAAAGAAGAAAGAAAAATGACTTATCCTTTTTCTTCCATGTGGTTCGTCTGGGCGGAAATGACATGGGGCCAGGGGGATTATGGGAGATGAAACGGCGGGTGGGGGGGGGGGTGGGGGGGGGGGGGGGGGGGGATTGCGCGGGGGAGGTAGTGTGTGTGATATTATCGGGTAGTGTGTCTAGTTTTATTGGGATGGTGTGGTAATTTGTGATGGTAGTGGTAGTGTTGATTGAAGTAATGGTAAGGGAAAAGACGGGGGGGGGGAGAGAAACTAGAGGGGGAGGGAAAAAAAAACAAAAAAAAAAAAACGGAATTTAAGGGCAAGGATAAAATCAAAATTAAGATAAACGAAGGAGGGTTTGGCAGTAACTACTGTATGAAGTGAGTGAGGGGGATGTTGTGGTGGTGTATGTATGTTGTGTGTAAGTGTGTGTGTTGGTATGATATTGCCAACGATAAAGTGGGTGGGTAATGTTGTGTTTGGTTTTATTGTTGGATGTTGATACTGGGGGTGAGTGTGCCCAGTTAGGCAATGAGATGGGATTCTTGAGTTGTGCGTTCAAAGCTGTCACTCGTGACTGCCAGATGCCATGACTTTGACTGGTCGATGTGATGGGTTTGGTTGCAGTGTAGGGCGACGCGTTGGACGGTGGTGGCGGAATATCAGCCGGTTTTCAGAGATGCGTGTTTCAAGTGTGCGTGACGTTTTCCCCTATAAGATTATGCCACACAAGCTGGCAGTGGATGGCAAATATAAAGTTGCGGCTCTGACATGAGAATGTGGCTTTTGACTGTGAAAGGAGTCTTTGGGGCCCAGAAAGATGTGTCTGGTTTGGTGAGGGGTCAGATTTTGCAGTTGGTTATTTAGAGCAGGGTGAGTACCTGGGTAGGTGTAAGCTGTAGATCTGTTCAAACTGGACCGCACGAGGAGGTCATTGAGGTTTTTGTTCACGTTTGAATGTGACATGGATTAGGTAAGGAAGGCGGGTTTTGTGTTATGTACAATTTGCCAAATTGGATTGAGATCCTACAGATGGGGAATGGGTGGTCGGGTGGTAGAGGAGTAGCCAGTGGGTCCAGACTGTCTTAGGTTGGCATGCTGGGTTTCCCAGAGCAATGTTCTGGATACGCTATGGTGCGGCGGAAGTGCGCATTGATGATGGAAGTGGTAACCGCGGTTTGAGAAAAATTGTGCATTTTGGCTGCTTGTATTGTGAAGTCTTTCCCTCGCTGGAGCAGAGTCAGCGAAGACGGAGAAACTGAGAGTATGGTGATCAGTCTATAGTGTGGGGTTGTGGGAGGAAGAGTAGTCAAGGTATGCAATGTGCTCGTGGGCTTTGTAGAAAATGGAGGTTTATGAGTAGGCGGCCTCTTCAAGGGAAGATGTGATGACTAGGAAGTTTGACTGACCTGCGAAAAGGTAGGTGATCCGATAGATGGATGGAAGGACCTGGGCAAAAGTTGAGGCAAGTTGAGCAGGTCTTGTTTTGGCATAGAAGTGGCTCCCAGTCCATCATCGATATAACCTTTGTACAGTTCAGGTGGTGGGGCTGGTTATGTGTTGAGTAGGCGGCGGTTTTCCAAGTGTCCCATGAAAGGCAGCATAGGCCTTGTCCCATTTTTGGTACCCAGGCAACACCATAATTTGTGAAAAATGTAGCTAGTTGAAATTGAAATGTGTTCAGGTGAGACTAATTCACGAGTCAGACCATGTGTGGTGGGAGTGTTGTAGGTTTGGGGGGGCGCCGTTTGAGTCCAAGGACAAATGTGAGGGCCCACAGATCCATCAGTGTGGGGGATGAGGTGTAGAGTGACACCACGTCAAGGTAGAAGATGAGGCTGTGTTTAAAATGGGTCAGTGTTGTGCGAGATTAATCATGTTTGATGAGTGGGTAGTGTGTCTTTTGAGGTATGTGGGGAGGCTTTGTACTCATGGGAGAAGGAGGAAAACTAGATTGCGAAATGTTTCAAGGGGCAGCGCAGGCTGAAACCAAAGGTCTGCCAGTGTGTTCATTTGTTGAATTTTGGGGATAGTAGAGGTGGGATTTTGAGGAGTCTGTCAAAATGAGGATTTTGGCTGTGGAGGGTAATTGTTGAGTCCTGATTTCTTCTTTGATCTGAGTTAGCAATGAGTTACAGGTGTTGAGTGAGGGGGGGGGGGGGGGGGTGATGTTTGAGTTGGTGTGAGAAATTGTGTTTGACATTGTTTTTGAGCTTCTGCTATGTATAGTTTGTTTGTCCCAAACTACAACCTGCACCACCCTTTCTGCTGGTTTTGATGACAATGTCCTGTCGTACTCGTAGTGTTTGAGGGCTTTTTGTTGGTTTTGTGAAAGGTTGCAGTGTCGACAGGTTTTGGAATTGATCCCGCTGAAAAATTTGTCCTACTTTGCAAGTTATTATGTAGAGTTTCAACTTCACTGATTAGTTTGAGGAGGGTTGCGGAGTCATTAGAGGTTTTGAAAATAGTTTGAGTGAAGGGACAAGTCTTTGGGGGTGGTGGGGGCTATGGGTATGTTTTCAAGTGCTGCCATCCCACGAAGTTTCCTCACTAAAAAACACCAGAACTCATTGCTACACTCAGAACAAAGAAGAAATCATACTCAAACAAAACTACCAACCACAAGCCAAAACTTCCTCATTATGACAAGACATCCAAACAGCCCACCTACCTACCTACTCCCCAAAAATACACAAAATGAAACACACCTGCAAACCCCAATGTATCAAGCCTGGCAGGCAGCCCCACTAACACATTCGCAATACCTAACTTCCACCTTCAACCCATTATTACAAAGCCTCCCACATACCTCAAAGACACAACCCCACACACTCAACATGATTACTCGGCACAACACAGACCCCACTTTTCAACCCAGCCTCCTCATCACACATGATCGTGGTGTCACTCAACAACCCTCCATCCCCCCCACTGATGAGACAGAGGGCCCTCACATTTTCCTTGACAAACGGCCCCTCAACCAAACAACACCTCCACTCACCAGCATCTGGTCAGACTCTCTAATTAGTCCCTCAACCCTGAACACAATTCATTCACAAGCCCAACATTTTCACAAATTAGTGGTGTGCCATGGGTACCAAAATGGGACCAGCCAATGCCTGCCCCTCTCTTCATGTGGACACTTGGAACACCGCCTAACTCAACACATACTCACCCCACACCAGAACTGTACAAAGGTATATCGATGAATGACTGGTACCACAACTAAGTCAAAACAAGACCTGCTCAACTTCCTCAACTTTGCCCAGACCTTTCCATCCATCTAATCCGACTCACCTACACCATTTCCAGTCAGTCAACTTCCAAGACATCACCATCTCCCCTTGAAGAAGCCTACTCAAAACCTCCATTTTCTACAACCCACCGACGCACATGCATACCAAGACTACTCTCCTCCCCACCCCACACCCTAAAGACAGCATCCCATGACTCAACAATTTCTCGTCTCGCAGACCCTGCTCCAGCGAGGACGACTTCACAATACCAAGCAGCCAAAATGTCACAATATTTTCACAACCGCGGATACCCAACTTCCATCACAAGCACACTCCGCCGCAGATGTGTGTGTCCGAGGCCGGCCCCACCCCCATAGCTGTATCCAGAACATCTGCTCTGAAACCCACAAAAAACCAACCAAGGAAAGAAAGACCCCACCGCCTACCTCCTCTACCACCCGCACACCCTCCCCATCTGGTAGGAATCCTCAATCCAATTGGCACATTGTACATAACCACAAACCAGCCTTCCAATACCATACCATGATCACCACACATTCAAACGTGACAAAAAAACCGCAAAGACTCCTCGTGCGGTCCATTTGAACAGAACTACAGCAACACCACCAGGTACTCACCCCTGCTCTAAACCCAACTGCAAAATCGCCCCCTGCACCAAACCAGACACCATCTTCAGGGCCCCAAAGACTCCTTCAACAGTCAAACGCACATTCTCAAGTCAGAGCCGCAACAAATATGCCATCCACTGCCAGCTGTGTGGCAAAATTCTAACATAGGGGAAACGTCACGCACACTTGAAACACGCATCTCTGAACGACCTGGCTGATATCCGCGCCACCAACCGAACCCAAAACCCTCGCCTACACTTCCACCACACCCGCAACACAACAACGAACCATGTCAAAGTCATGGCACTCTGGGAGTCACAGAGTGACAGCTTTGAACGCACAACTCAAGAATCCCTCCATTGCCAAACTGGCACACTACCACCTGTCCCAAGGCATCATCATCCAACATAACCTAACACACATACCCACCACTTCCACATCAGCTGGCAATATCCCCTACCAACACACACACATACACAACACATACATACACCACCACCACATCCCCCTCACACACTTCATACAGGAAGTTACAGCAACCATCCATCTATTTAATCTTAAATTAGTTTTAATCCTTCCCCTTAAATTCCGTTTTTTTTTTTGTTTTTGTTTTATTTTTTTTTCCGTCCCCCTCATTTCTTCCCCCCCCCCCCCCCCCCTTCTTTCCCATACCATTACTATAATCCACAACTACTCACTACCATCACAAAGATATCCACCACCAACCCAATAAACTAGACACACAACCCTATCAATCACACACACACCCTCCCCATACCCAACCCCCCCCCCCCCCCCTCCGTTTCCTCTCCCATAATCCCCCTGGCCCATGTAAAAATCCGCCCACCGACCACATGGAAGAAAAACGGAAAAGTCATTTTATCTTCATCTTTTTTCGTTCTTAGTTCGTACAGTCCCACATGTTAAATGTGATTTAATTTTTTCAGCCATGAAGAAGTACCCAATGGTTGAAATATCGTGTCTTGTCATGTGCTTGTTGTCAATGTCATTGAGGTAAGTTCTAAACAAACTCTAATCCGTATTAAGCACTAGATTCAGATTCGTGTGTCAAATAATGCTTGTTACCGATTTTTCGTTATAGACACAAATACCGATGCTAGGAAATCTAATCTGTCCATTATGCCAAAATTCGACAGAAGAAGACGTTTTCATTTCTAGAGACGTGCCAAATTAAGAGAACCACAGAGAGCAAATTCATATCAATAAAATATCTCAAGAAACCTCGTCCTATTCAAATTGGTCTTGTTATTGTCAACATCTAGTGAACATTACAATATACACAATTTCTATAACCTATATAACGCGCATTCCAGAAGCGAAGTGTTTATGTAACAAGATGGAAGACTATGAATAAGCGACAATGAATCGCAATGAATATCCCCATTCTAAGGGGCTTTGGCCTTTTATGAATAAATCATTTGAGTTTTGATCCAAAAAAAAGAATGAACACGACTTGCATGCCTTGATATATTTATATCTAGTCTAGATAATGTACCCCAGTTAAAGATGTACCTAAGAGCAAAAACACAAATAACACGCCACCAAGCGGAAGAAAACAAACAAATACAATAGAAACACGCAACGCTTTCGCGACCTATTTGGTTTTCGTCAGGCAAGACACTCAACCTTCAAGACGAAGGAAAAAAGGACAGACAGACAGTCATCAATCTCGTCAAGCTGTGTGCAGCAACCTTCAAGCGAAGGAAAAAGGGACAGACAGACAGTCATCAATCTCGTCAAGCTGTGTGCAGCAACCTTCAAGACGAAGGGAAAAAGGGACAGACAGACAGTCATCAATCTCGTCAAGCTGTGTGCAGCAACCTTCAAGACGAAGGGAAAAAGGGACAGACAGACAGTCATCAATCTCGTCAAGCTGTGTGCAACATTCCGACCTGAGCTGACGACTAAAACTACGCACTGGTGGTTGATGGGGAGACTACACGGGTAAAAATAATGATAAAAATGAAAATGAAATAAAGGAACTACTGCTACAATGTCGACTACTACTACTACTACCACTACTACTACTACTACTACTACTACTAATAATAATAATAATAATAATAACAATAAAAAAAATAATGATGATAATAAAATGATAATGATGATGATGATGATGATGATGATAACAATAATCTTAATAACAATAATGACAATAAGCATAATTATAATCGTTTTAGTCGTTGACTCAAGACCAAAATTTCCGTTCACTTCACCCTTCGTTTTCGTTGTCCTGATGTTTTTTGTCTGCTTCAAGAAGACCAATAGGTCGAAACGCGTTGTTTGTTTTGTGATGTGTTGGTTCGCTTGGCGGCGCGCGCGGTAATTGCGTTTTTGTTCTTGGTTCAATTTCCGCCTCCAGTCGCCCAACTTCGAAACCACTGAGATGAACTGAATTGTTTGGACAGCGCGCGTGCGCGCACGTGTGTGTGTGTGTGGGGGGGGGGGGGGTGGGGGGGGGTGGGGGGGGAGTGTGTGTATGCGTGTGTGGGTGTGTGCGGGCGTGCGTCCGTGCGTGTGTGCGTGCGTAGTTGCGTGCGTGTGTGTGCGTGTGTGTGTGTGTGTTGTGTGTGTGTGTGTGTGTGTGTGTGTGTGGTGTGTGTGTGTGTGTGTGTGTGTGTGTGTGTGTGTAAGTGTGTGTGTATAAGTGTGTGTGTGTGTGTGTGTGTGTGTGTGTGTGTGTGTGTGTGTTGTGTGTGTGTGTGTGTGTGTATGTGAGAGAGAGAGAGAGAGAGAGAGAGAGAGAAGAGAGAGAGAGAGAGAGAGAGAGAGGAGATAGAGATAGAGTGACAGTGAGAGAAAGAGAAAACCAGACAGATAGACGGACAGACTGTGGAACAGAATAACACAGTGCATACTCAATTTGAAAGTTGAAGGAACCTTTTTTTCAGTCAGTTTATCTATCCATATACTCAATTTGAAAGTGAAGGAACCTTTTTTTCAGTCATTTATCCCTCCATGATGGAGCAGACGAAACAAACAACAAAACGAATCGAACCTTCTCCCACCTGTGTGCTGTTTTCTCAACGGACGCATCCAACCAGACTGCTAAAACAGCCAATTCCGAAATCCATTCAAACTCAGAGCTTCCCTGATCCAGGCGAGACAAGAGAAAGAAGAAATAGTGAGCCAGAAATGCAAGGTCATCTAAGAAAGAAAACCAAAAAAACCCCCAAAAAAACCCGACCCTCAAGCGAATGTTGTATGACAAAGAAGACAGAGGAAGGAGAAAGACAGAGTACAGAGGAAGATGGTACGATTTTTTTTTTAATGAAATATGATTACTTTGGCGTGGCTTGAGGACTGACCTCCATTTCTTTAATTGCTGCTGGTTTACCTTGAGACGATGTATCCCTTTTTTTTTTTACTGCTTTGGTTTATTTGCAAAATTGGAACCTTTCTCTTTTAATTCATTAGATCTGTCTGAGGAATTGACATACATTCAATTTACCTGTCTTGGTGTGCTCTGTTTTGTTATATTCAATGTTGTTGTTTATGAAATGCCTTCAAAAGGGGATTGGTAACTTGATTTTTCGGGCAGAAGAATTTAAAGAAAAAGATAGGACAGACAAACAGAGAGACAAACAGACAGACAGACAGAGACAGAGAGAAAGGGAAAGAAGCACAGAGAGAGAGATAGAGGGGGAGAAGGAGAGAGAGAGAGAGAGAGGAGAGAGAGAGAGAGAGAGAGAGAGAGAGAGAGAGAGAGAGAGAGAGAGAGAGAGAGAGAGAGAGAGAGAGAGAGCCACTATCATATAGTGGACAGAGAATCGGGCAAGTGGTTGCAGCTTTCCCAGGAGAAGACTAAACAACGGAAACTGTTACGGACGTTCGGTTATTTCAAGCAGCTTGGAAGCCTCGTATACAACGTAAAGCTTTGAACACTGCGAGAAGCGCACTTAGAAATATAAACAAGAACTTACGTCTGTAAGTCGAAGGTTGTGTCAAATTCCACGATTCTGTCGACAGCAGCAAAGGAATACAGGCTTTCCACAAAAAAAATCAATTCCAGAAAGCAAATACATGAAGGATGTGGTTGTAGTAAACGTGAGGAAGGGACAGTGGGTCAAGAACCTTAACTTGTGCCAGGACACGCATGCGGGAATCTCTAGTTCTGTTCTTTTGTTTCTGTCGAATTCCTGTGTCAGTTCTCGTTTCTGTTTCTAAACAAGCGACACAAGGATGACATCGGATGAAGGCATGGATTGGGGTGTGGGGAAGAGGGGAGGGGCGGGAGAAGAACATATGGAACAGAGGTTCCTCCAGATGGCATGAATTTGGAAGGGAAAAAAACATGGACAGCACACGATCAAGATGTCAAGAAGAGAGGGATTCACATGCGCTGCCCAGTATGTTTGGGAACAGTTCCAGGGCTTCGTTGTGGTGGGGAAATCTGGAGAGCAATTTGCATGAATGGTCAGCTCTGTTGCCCAACCCCTACTCACCCACCCACCCTCTCTCTCCCTCTCTCTTGAAGGGATTGGGAACTGGGTTTTGGAACTAAAGGGACGGGAACGGTAGCGTAGGAAAGGACGTCCAGTACGGAAGTCTTCTAATCAGATTTGATCGTTTACGTGTGAGTAGTTTGATATAAATATCTGTACCATCCTGACAATGTGAGCGATCCTTAAATCCTTTACGTTTGATTGTTTTGTTTATTTAATCATTTAGTTTCCTTTTATTTTAATGATACAATGTGTATTTTCCTTATACTTTCATGATGCAATGTGTCCAGTCGTATGTGTACCCCCCCTTGCCTTAATGGCCCCTATAGCTGAAGGCAATAAATCATCAAAAGCGTCTCTCTCTCTCTCTCTCTCTCTCTCTCTCTCTCTCTCTCTCTCTCTCTCTCTCTCTCTCTCTCCGAATACCGAAACAAGCATATGGAAAAGAATTGAAAGAAGTTAGTAAATCCCCCAACTGGGCTTTGGACATAAAACATTGTTTTGACTCCTACGGTTTTTCTGAAGTGTGGATAAATGGAGGAGTGGGAGATGAAAGGCTTTCTTATCAGTGTTTAGACAGAGAATGGTAGATTGTTTCAAACAGGACTGGCACAGTAAATTAGAAGGTAGTGATCGTTATACCGTCTACCGATCCTTTAAATCACTGCATCAACCTGAGAAATACTTGTATAATATCACAGTTACAAAATTCAGAAGGGCATTAGCAAAAGGCAGATTAGGTGTAAATGAGCTTCGAACAAATGCAAAGTATACCGATACTATAGCAATAACCACCTGCCCGTTTTGCAGTGAAGAAGAAACGAAATACATTTTCTTCTAAATGTCCAAGTTACAAAAAAAAAATACGAGAAAAATATATTCATAAACACTATGAAGAGAGCTTTTTTGTACAGTTGAAGACACTATTGCAAAACGAAAAGTCTGTCATAATGAGAGATGTTGCTATGTTTGTACATTACGCTTTACGTTTTAGAAAGGAACAGTTGTATTGAAATGTTATCAACCTAAGTTTGTTACTTTTGATATCGCCAAATGAGCATCCTTCTTTTTGGATTTTTTTCTACATAAATCATTCATTTTCAGTGGCATAAACATTGTCATGTTACTGGTTTCATGTGGATAGGCTGGAGGCCTCACATTAAAGTGACGAGTTCACGAGTTCTCTCTCTCTCTCTCTCTCTCTCTCTCTCTCTCTCTCTCTCTCTCTCTCTCTCTCTCTCTCTTCTCTCTCTCTCTCTCTCTCGTGTTTAAAAGTTTATGTTGCCCGGATTGATATGTCTTCCCTTCAGATTTTATCTGTAATGTACTTGTAATGAAACACATGTGCACAGAGAGAGAGAGAGAGAGAGAGAAGGAGAGAGAGGAGAGAGAGAGAGAGAGAGAGAGAGAGAGAGAGAGTAAGAGAGAGAGACACAGAGAGAGAGAGAGAGAGAGAGAGAGAGAGAGAGAGAGAGAGAGGAGAGAGAGAGAGAGTGAAAGACAGGGAGAGAGGGGGGAGAAATCAGCTTTGAATAAACAAAAATGTTTTCAACCAGAGCAGCCTTCAAAGACGAAAGGAGCCAGGAGAGAAGAAAGAGGACGATACGAGTGACACCAAGTGTTTTAAAAGTACAGCTCAGCTGTCTGTCGCCATCGTCGACGTGAACGTTTCACTGATAACGGAACTGTGATGTGCCTGAGGACGGGAGCGGCCATGGGAATGGAGGGAAGGCAGGAACTCGAAACTGGGGAAATTCGACCCTCAGGCGTAAATTAAATGTAAAGAAGATGGACAGAAATTTGGAGAGAGAGAGAGAGAGAGAGAGAGAGAGAGAGAGAGACAGACAGACAGACAGACAGACAGGCAGACAGACAGACAGAGACAGAGACAGAGAGAGAGAGAGAGAGAGAGAGGAGAGAGAGAGAGAGAGAATGGACCGGCTTTGAAGGATGGAGTAAGGATGTTGTAAGAGACGAAGGAGCTATGGACAACGCAAAAGGTCACGCCAAGAAATGTATTGCTAGTCTGGTATTATGGGTTCAGTTCCATGTCCATGCGACATGAGAATCTGAGTGGAACTTGGAAAACTCAGTGCCCAAAATTTTGGTTTTAGTCTGGGCTCCTCTCAATTGTTGTCCTTTTGAGAATATTGGTCTCTGTAGCTAGGACTAATGCAGTCAACCTTGAGATTTCATTTTCTTTTCTTTTTTTTTCTCTTTTTTTTCCCTTGCTAAGAAGGTTCTTTTCTTTGAAAACGATACATTTACAGTGCATTGAATAGAAGTCGAACCACAGTACATAACGCATCGAAACAGACGTATATGAAAAAGAAATGGAACAAAAAGTTGAAATATTTTTTGACTAAAGAATTTTACATCGAGACAATATTCAATGTCTCTAAGCTACTAAGAACCAGGGGTATTTTTATGACACTCCTTTCCTCAACACATACACATTCGATTTACCAACATCATGCGCGCGCTCAATGAGATTTCATTTTCAATATTACAGCAATATTGCCAAAAATATCTAACCCGTGTCCTCTGGAACAGATAGAGGAAAAGTTTAATTGAATACTCAAATATACCTGTCTATAGAGTAAGAAAAATTACAAAATAAAAACGTTTTCGGCAAATACAACCCTCCAGATGAAACAAAGAGAGACAGAAGAAAACAAAATAGACAAACTGAGCCACACTTCCGCGAGTACTGCGAAAAGAAATCACATCAGTCTGCCTTACGTGCAAATTTGAACCGTCATTGAAATTTAAAACTACTCGAAGGATGAGGAAGAGAAAACAAAGGCAGAAGAAAAGACTTGAAGCAAAAGAGATGAAAGTTCGTCCTCAGTCAGCCTAACTGACGTGACCAGGAGGTGGAGAAACAGGAAAGGGGGAGGGGGGAGGGTCGGTGGGGGGGGGGGGGGGGGGGGATTGGTGTGTGAGTGAGATGGGGGAATGGAACGAGAAGGCTGCAGGCGTCAGGAAACTACAGACAACAGACGAGGTCATGTCAAGGAAAGGATCCTGTGCGGGCCTCGTCTGGTTAGTTATGGTGACGGTTCCATGCCGTGCAACAGAGGAATCTGGACGGAAAATAGCAAGTGGTTATATTGTGTGTGTCTGGCATGGTCTGGACTGTTGAGCGTTCAGCAGAGATTGATGCCCTCTGCTCTCAGGTGTTATTACAAGCGTCGTTTCAATGTTCTCAAGGTGCATGCCACTGTTGTCCTTGGGGACAGAAGGGAACAGAACCATTTCACCAGACGCATGTTAATTCTAAGGAATAAATTAAATCGGTAGTTCGTTAGTTCCACCCTTTGGGGACAATTCCAGACACTCAAAAAAACAAAAAAGAAACTAGAAGAGAAGAGTCAGTCCTTGGTATCTGTGGGCACTCCTTTTCAATGACATCTACAATTAGACCAGCCACAGTGCAAATTGGAAATCATCTACAATTAGACCAGCCACAGTGCAAATTGGAAATCATCTACAATTAGACCAGCCACAGTGCAAATTGGAAATCATCTACAATTAGACCAGCCACAGTGCAAATTGGAAATCATCTACAATTAGACCAGCCACAGTGCAAATTGGAAATCATCTAATTAGACCAGCCACAGTGCAAATTGGAAATCATCTACAATTAGACCAGCCACAGTGCAAATTGGAAATCATCTACAATTAGACCAGCAACAGTGCAAATTGGAAATCATCAATTTCACTCAGATATGGCTCTTGGAAGGGGCAGAAACAAAAAGGAACAGAGCGAAAAGAATGGGGAACCCGAATACAGAGAGAACAGAGGGGTGAGGGGCGTCGTGCTGAATACAGAGAGAACAGAGGGGGTGAGGGGCGTCGTGCTGAATACAGAGAGAACAGAGGGGGTGAGGGGCGTCGAGCTGAATACAGAGAGAACAGAGGGGGTGAGGGGCGTCGTGCTGAATACAGAGAGAACAGAGGGGGTGAGGGGCCAAACAGAGAGAACAGAGGGGGTGAGTGGCCAATACAGAGAGAACAGAGGGGGCGAAGGGCCAATACAGAGAGAACAGAGGGGGCGAAGGGCCAATACAGAGAGAACAGAGGGGGCGTCGTGCTGAATACAGAGAGAACAGAGGGGGTGAGGGGCCAATACAGAGAGAACAGAGGGGGTGAGGGGCCAATACAGAGAGAACAGAGGGGGCGAAGGGCCAATACAGAGAGAACAGAGGGGCGAAGGGCCAATACAGAGACAACAGAGGGGGTGAGGGGCCAATACAGAGACAACAGAGGGGGTGAGGGGCCAATACAGAGAGAACAGAGGGGGTGAGTGGCCAATACAGAGAGAATAGAGGGGGTGAGTGGCCAATACAGAGAGAACAGGGGGGTGAGGGGCCAATACAGAGACAACAGAGGGGGTGAGTGGCCAATACAGAGAGAACAGAGGGGGTGAGGGGCGTCGAGCTGGGGTAGTAGAGGGATGGGGTAAGCGTGCTTCAGGCGACAGGAAACAATGGACAATGCACACTCATGTTGTTGTTGTTGTTGTTGTTGTTGTTGTTGTTGTGTCGTCGTACCCTGGCTAAAAGACTCCGGGGATCATCCGAACAGCCAAAGTACTTGAACACTATGGTACAAATGCATCAGCTGGGGATGAGAACATGACGTGTGTGACCGGTTTTTGATTACCCTGCCACGTGGGCAGCCACACTCCGACTTTGGGGGATTTTGGAGACTGATAATGTTATGCTAGGAGCTTGTTACGACTGAAGACAATCCCCGCATAACTATGCAGAGCATAACAATATTTTGATGTAGCCTTGGTGTTCTAGCCTATGTCAACTGGCCTGACACAGCCTTAAGCCAAGACGTGTGCACACTCATGAGAAGAAAACACAATATTGCCAGTATTTGTAAGGGGTCAGTCCTGTGACAACAGGCAATCTAGACAGAAATGTGTAGATAAAGAGAGTCTGTCGTCGATGTTTTGCATCTGAAATCCTCTCACGTGTTTCACACTGGGTGACATCGGATCCCGATACGGTTAACCTTTGACATCATATTCAGTATCGTGGAAATGTTCTCGAAGAACATCTTGCTTATGTGCCCAGAGAGAGAGAGAGAGAGAGAGAAGAGAGAGAGAGGAGAGAGAGAGAGAGAGAGAGAGAGAGAGGAGAGAGAGAGAGAGAGAGGAGACAGACAGACAGACAGACAGACAGAGACAGACCGACAGAGAGACAGAGAGAGACGTACAGAGAGAGGAGAGAAGAAGAGAGAGAGAGAGAGAGAGAGAGAGAGAGAGAGAGAGACAGACAGACAGACAGACAAACAGACAGACAGACAGACAGACTGTTACGGATGGTGTGTGGTGCGTGTTTTGTTGTCTGACTCTCGCTCTCAAAAGTTTGGATGCGTGTACGACTTTTCCCCTACACACACCCACACCATACGAACATAGATAGCCCGCAACACACTGTAA
>CM031600.1:10331379-10346379 GCA_018398815.1 Conus ventricosus | reverse complement strand
CATACTCTCCGTCAAAACTTGTTCAGTATAATAAAACCCTATGAGGCCTAAATGTGTAAGATTAATCCAATTTAGTCCTGTAAGATTGTTTCTATTTAAGTCAACAGTGATTTTGTTGCTTGTTGTTATGATCTTAATATCCTCGCCATTGTGAAGAACGACGACAACAACGTTAAGACGTTTAACGTCTAAGTTTTGCCAGCTAATATTAATTCCTTTTATAAGGACGTCACTAACGCCCACAACCCCATCCCTCTCCACATCTTTAAAGACAGAAATTTCAAATATCATTGTGAACGTGTCTCCTAATTTTCTGCTTGGAAAGAACTGTAATTTTGTAGAAGCTTTTTTTACAACTGTTTCTTTTCTGTGGAGGATGTACTGTTTTTTCCCATACGGCGTTATTTCAATTTCTTTCCGACTATTGTCGTCCGGTATAAGACTTACATGTAAAGGGCCAGAGTTGAATGCTTTTCTGAAACTTTTTTGGCGGTCAAAAAATGTAAATGGGCTTATGAATTCAAATTTTATTTCCCATTCTAAATATGGTTCTAAGTGCCATTTGAGGTCAGGTTTTCGAACTATTTTATATTCATACTGGCCAACATTATTTGCTTCTAGATTGCGTAGTTGTTCTAGTTTAGGAAACCTTTTGTTGTCGTCAACCTCTTTGCGTTTATAATCACCATCTTTAGTGTACTCAAAACCATACAAAGTGCCTATCTAAACCTTCTGTTCAAAGCCCCGCAACGTCTGAAAGGGTTTTTTAAATTCAAAGGTTTTTACACCCACGGAGTTTAATGTAACTCTGGTTTTTTGGGCCCCACGCGAAAATTATTTTTTTTACGTATTATTTTTTTTCCAAAAAAATGTGTAGGTTACCCACTTTTTAAACCGATTTTCCCCCCTTTTTTTGTTTTTTGATTTTTATTTTAAAATGATCCGACCCTCCCAAAAAAATAATCTTTTAAACTTTTAAATTAGGGAATTTTTTAAAATTTTCAAAATCGAAATAGGTGTTTTCCCCCTGAGGGAAAGACCTTTAAAACTTTGGGGGCCCCCTCCATCATATAAGTTTTCATCAGTCCCTTAAGCTCATTAAAAAAAAATAGATTTAATGAATATAAAGAAAAGTTGAGGGGAACTTTCCCCCTAAAAAAGTAGTTTCTTTGGGTGTAACCCCAAAAACTTTATTGTTAGCTGAAAAGGCCAAACATTTTAGCTAGCCTATACAAAAAAGGTAACTTCTTCTTCGGTTTGAATGTTAACATTGTTGTCAAATTTGCTTTGGGTTAATTTTTGAGAGTAATGTGGGGGTTACTCTTTGCTTTTTTTTTAGTGAGAAAAAAACCCGAAATAACCATTAGGTATGGTTAACTGGCAAACTAATTGGCCTTAAAAAATTAAATTTTTTAATCTTTTTAAATTCCCCCTGGTTTCAGTTATATTAAACCATACGACTTTGTAAAAATATTTCAGGGAGCGCAAAAACCCTGCTTCGGAAATTTGGTTTATCAATAGAAATTTCTAAAAAAAAAAAAGGACGGTTTTTGGGGGTTTTTATTGTTACAAACTTTTTTTTTAAACAAATAAAAATAGTGCATTCAAATATACTGGCGCAAAATTTCCCTTTTGGGGCCGAAAACTACAATTTTAAAAAATATAGAAACTGTCCTTTTGGGGGCTTTGCTGGGGCCCCAAAAACTGCCTTTTTTTCATAAAAAGGTGAGTACTCCTTTAAAGACCCATCTTCCCCCCCTTTTAAAAAACGCCCCACATCAAGAAAGCTTTGGTTTAGTCACCCGATGCATTTTTATCAAAAACCATTAAACTTTTGCGGTTTTTTTTGCGAAACAACTGGGTGTGGAGGGGCTTTATGCTATCTTTTAAATCACCATGACCCTTTTGGGTGGGGGTCAGTGTACAGTTTTTCATTTCTATTAAAACCTTTCAAAAGGGTATTTTGATTGAATTTAAAGCCCTTTAAACCAAATGCAAACCTTTTTAACCCACTTACCCCAACAGAATAGACTTGAAGGCTTTTGAAAGGATCGGGTAACAATTCAAAAATTAACATCAAGACAGATTTTAGACAAAATTTGGACCCTTTAATCAGGGCCTAGGCGCCCTTTTAAATTTTCGGGGCCGCACAGAAAGTATAACTATGACTGGCTTCCCCCTTTCCAAAACTTTTTTTTCAGGCAAAACTGTTCGGGCCCGGGGGGGCCCCCCCTTAACCAGCAAGAGAAAAAAAACAGCATGGGAAAACATTTTTTCTTGGGAATTTCAAAGGGGCCCTTTCAAAGCAGGAATAAACGAATAAAACGACTAAATTTTGTACTTTTTTTTGGTTTTTGGTTTGGGGTTCGAAAGCAAAAAGCGAGATCAAAGCATAACTGATCCTTTAGGGTTTTTTTGTTGCACAAAAAAAATTCCCTTACCCAAAATTTAGGGGGAGGGCCAAATTAATTCTACAGTTGTTTTAAACCTTAAAGCATTAAAAGGGTTTTAACCAAAACTTTTTTTACAATAGCAAGATCAAAAGTAGACTTTGCTTTTGGGCCCACTGGTTTAAACAGGGCTCCCTTTCTGACCTCAGACTCCGAAGGGTTTAAATAAAAATAAACTATAATAATGAAATTTCTTATAGAGGAATGAACAAAAGGGGGGGAAAAAACGACAAAAATTTCTGGGCCAGAAAATATTAAAAACAAAAAGGGAACCCCCAAAAAAAAGTCCATCCAACCCCCGAAGCCCAAACCCCCCCAAAGTCTTGAAGGCCCCAGCAAAGTTTTTCGCGGCTCTTTTTCGCGATGCCCATAAAATATGAAAAGCCAGCGTTTTTTTTCTTGGATTAATGGCCTAGGATTATTTGGCCCCTTTATTTTACTAAAAATTAACCCAACTATTGGGGGAACTAATG
Source organism: Conus ventricosus (assembly GCA_018398815.1). Classification (NCBI taxonomy): domain Eukaryota; kingdom Metazoa; phylum Mollusca; class Gastropoda; order Neogastropoda; family Conidae; genus Conus; species Conus ventricosus. Next base: position 10,343,456 of record CM031600.1, on the reverse strand, counting down.
TCCATAAGTGTCGGCCATAAACCCAAACAACTTTGCTTCAGTGGGACAAAAGCCAGCTGACAATACTCCCAATATTCCTGGTAAAGCTTTTTCCACGGCTTTACTGGCTAATTTTTTTAATAAACTTGCAAGATGATAAACCTTTTTTTTCCCATGATTTAAATCGGGAGAGGGCGTTTGGAAGCACTGAACTTTGCCCCCCCCACCGTGTAATAGCCAAAAACTAGTGACTTTTTCCCAAACCCTTTAAGGTGTTTTTAACGCTTGCTAATGTGACACCTTGCTCTCTAAACAGTGTTCATTCTTTTCTGCGCTTTGGTGTCTTCTAAAAAATTTTTTTTCGGATATTTTTCCCTCTTTTTTACTTTTCCCACTTGAGTTCGAAAATTGGTCTCGGTTGGGAAAGTTAGAATTCTAGTCTTGTGATTTTTTCTTGTTCAAGATTTTTTAAAAGTTTTTGTCTTATTCTTTTTTTTTAATATCAGGCCCTACGATGGGGGCCCTCACCCAACGAGTTTTTTTTTTTTTCTTTTTTTAAATTGCTAACTAGTTCACCTAGTTTTGCTAAATTTTTTTTTAAATTTCGCCCCCTTAATGGTTTTTAAAGTACGACCCGGGGTAAAAAATTCTCGCAGGGGTTAGCGGGGGAGTGTGTTTTTCCCTTTAAAACGCTTTTTCTTCTGAAAAAACTGGTTTCGGGCTTCTATTACTTTTTATTACTTCACCTGCTGTTTGGAATTTAATTTTTTAAAATTTCCTTTGGTTTTGCTTTTGGGGGTTATCTTTTTGGGGTTTTTGGGCAGTTTTTTTTGGAATTTTGGGGCAACGGCCTCCCCCCCTTTAAATTTTGGCCTAACGGGCCCAAAGGGGGGCGGGTTTTTTGACCCTTTCACCTGAGTCTATTTCAAATAAACCCCAAACGGCTAAAAATTTTAAAATGGGTTTTTTTTTAGTTGTAAGCGGAACAATTGTCCTTGATTTTTTTCAAAACCCAAAATGATCATTTTTTAAATTAAAAAATAATTTGGGTCTATAAATTGGGGGGGGTTTTTGACCAAAAATTTGGTACAATGTTTTAAACCCTTTCCCCTTTCTGTTAATTTTTTACCGATTTTTGGGTTAAAGAAAACCCCCGATTTCTGTTTTTAAATCATGCAAGGAACCCGAGCGTTTGCCGCCCCCAAAGGGGAATCACTCATTCTTTCCCCCACGATAAAAAAACATCTTAATCTTCACTTCCAATGCCTCCCATGTTTCTTTAAAAATTTAATTTTTTTATTTTGTTTTATAAAAAAATTTTTCATGCATATGGTCGATTTTTGACCCGGGATAGAAGACTGAAAAAAACCCTTTTGGGGTAAAGGGGAAAAATAAACGGAATATTACTGTTCCAAATAATCCATCAAACAATTGTTTGCAAAACAAATCTTACTGTCAAATTTCCGGCCTAGGAGGGGGAATGAAGGATTGTCCCAGGCCCCGCACGATTTAAATTTCCCAAAATAGAACTCGCATCAGAAACAGCCCCAAAAACAGGACAGTTTTTTCAGAATTTTTTTGGGGCGGGCAACGTTAAGAAAATTTTGAAAATTGGGGGAAGAAGTTTTTTTCCTTTACACAATGCGGGACATATTTTTAACCCTATTTGACTTGGCTAACCGAAAAGGAAAGGGCTTGATCCCCCTTTTTTCCCAAGGAAATTTGAAAATGATAAAGGAAAAAAAAAACACAGAATAGACGCCGCAGATTTTAAAAGGGACAAAAAAAAGCATGCAGTTTGTAAAATTTTGCGTATGGAAATCGCTTTTCCATTCCCTTAGGTTTTTTATTGTTAAAACGCATTGGGACCGTACTTTCCCGGAGCATTAAAAACAGATTTTTATATGGGAAATAAATTTTAACGAATACAAAGGTTATTAGATCAACAACACCGAAGAAAGTACAAACATTTTCCCGACCCTCACGTTAGAGTTTTTACGTTGTTAGCAAACCCCAATTTAGCAAAGGGTGTTGACAACAATATCAGTCAAAAAATTTGCAATATATTAAAAGAGTGAATTTATCATACAAAATATTCCCCGAAGCAGGGGAGACCTTAATGGAATTTTAGTTTTAGGTCCCCAGCCAAAATCGCTTAAAAGGGATTTTAATTTTTTGTGTGAAATGAAAGAACCCCTTCAAAAGGGGGAAGTGAAAAGTTTTTTAAATCCAAAAATAACGAAAAGCCCTTTTTCGATTGAGGGTAGTCCTAACCAAATTTTTTTTGCGGGGGCTTAGGCCCTTATCCCTCATTTTGGAAAGAAATAAGAAAAATTTTTTGGGGGGGGGGGGGTTTTGAAGTCTAACAGCAGACCGTGTGTCTAAAGATTTACATCTTCCAATGTTAGGCTTGATGAATTTTTTAACAACAAAATTTTTGGGTTTTTGGTTGACCTAAGGTCAAAGAGGTAATTTATTTGGGGGGAATTTGGGGGAAGGGGAGGGGGAAATTTTGAGAGACGAATAAAATTAAAAATTTATAAAGAAGAAGAAGCCGATAAACCCCTTAATGTACATTTGTTTTTTTAAAAAATATGCGCACGAATATGAAAATTTAAAAGATTTAAAAAATAACAATACTAAATTATTTTTTTTTTTTATAAAAAGCCTGTCTGTTCAGGGTTTTTTCCAAATGTGCCTACACGCCGCCCAAAAAAAGAGATAGTAGAAACCCCCAACATAAAAACCTTCGATTAACAAAAAATTACACAAAAAAAACAAAAACTAGAGCAAGACCCCCTTTTAAAAAAAACAGCCCAAAACCAAACGAAAAGGGATTCCCGCTGCCTTTTTTGCTGGTTTTTATGTTAATACGGAGCATGACTATAATTTCTCTTCAGCAGGAACGAGTGTTGGCCTCTTAGCAACGGGCATTTTGGGGCCCCCCGCTTTTTCCCCAAAGGGGTTTGTTCCCTTTTGCTCTCCCGGGCCCGTGTTCATTAGCTGAAGTGCGGCCGGGGAAAAAAAATTTAAAAAATAAACTCCAAAAGGGACACCGCTATGGTTTAACCCAATAAAGCTTTAAAATTTTGTTCCTTCAAGTGATAATTAAAAAAAAACGCTAGCTGACCAAACAACACGGATAAAAATTTTTAAAAATTTACAGGCCGATTTTGAAAGAAAAAAAAAAGGGCAAAAGTTTGATCTTCAAAGAAAGGCGGGGGCAACTTTTTTTCAACCGGGCCCGACGCCCCAGCAAAAAAAAAAGGAAAAGCTTAAAAAAAGTAAACGAACATTAAACTCTGTCTAAACGCTCACATTAAAAAACACCAAAAAGGGGTTTATACTTTAGTTTATGAGTCCAAGCGCAAAAAAAACCGTTGAAATTGTTTTTGATTAAAAAATTTTTTTTTTAAATTTTAAAAAAAAAATTTTTTAGTTAAAAAGAAACTCAACATGGATAAAATTAGAAGGCAAGACAATTTTTTGAAGGAAAGCTTGAGAGAGAGCGTTTTTTCAAAAGCTTTTAAAGATATTGATTTAGAAGTCCTTGGGCCCAACAAACGTACAGGCAAGTGTTGTTCATTTCTATTTTTTTCCAAATTCCCGGTAAAAAAAAACAAATTTGGGCCCCCCATTAAAGTAAATTTTGTTCGTAGCTGTTTTTAAACGGGCTATGGAACAATAAATAAGAAAATTTTAGAAAATCTGGGTCTTTAAATAAACAAAAGGGCTATTCTTTCTCATAATGACTTAACACCCCCGGGTTTTTCAGACGAAAAGCTTGCACAGTTTGACGCTGCCGTGAAGAAGCCAAAAAAAGGGGAGGCTCTGGTTGGTCAGAGGGCGGGAAGGGGGTTTTGGATCAGATTAAAAAAAAGGCAAAATATCCCGAAGGGGGGCGGTTCCCTTTCCTTTTCCCCTAAACCCCCCGCAAATTAGTCCCCAAAAAGAGCAGTTCTAAAACCTAAAGAATTCAACAACAAATGTTTTAAAGTTTGGGGGTTCTTGCAAGGGGTTTCCCTTTCCCCCGGCCCAAAAAAGAAAAAGAGTGTCCCAACTATCCCCTTACATCAATGATCTTTTAATTTGTGGAAAAATCCTTTTTCCCCTTTGTGTAGACCAAATTGATCAGTTTGAAGAAAAACAAACCAAAAAACTGTTAATTTTAAAACATGGGGGAGGGGGGAAAAAAAAATTTTTGGGGGCCCATTTAAAAATGTTCAAAAACAGTCCAAAGATTGGCGAGGGCCCGACAAAAAAACCCTGTTGACTTACTGCTGATGTTTTCCCGGGGGCTACCGCATTTAAAATTAATACGCACAATGAGTAATTATTGGGCCCCACTTCAAAGAAATTTTTATAAACAAGGGAAATTTTGCAGAAAATGTTTAAAGGGAAAGCCATCTGTTCAAAACCCCGAAAGGGAAAATAAGAAAAAATTTTATGGGCCCCGGGTTTCGGGAATACAGAACTAACTACCCCCCCCCGCCAGGAAATTTAAAATTTGTTTTAAAAAACTGGGGAAAAAAATGCAAAAATTCTCCCTAAATAAATTTACGCCCGGGCCCTTTGAGTCGCTTTTTACCTTTTGAAAAGGGGGAAACCCCCCAAGACTTCCTAAAACGCCCAAAGTGAAATTTAAACTTTAGAATTTTTTCAATTTTCCCTTTAAAACATTTTAAAGGGGGATGGCCCCCATTCAAAAAACCCAAAATTTTTAGAGGGCCCGATTTTCGGCTAGAAGATTTTTACAGCGCATGGGGAAACAAGTGCGTTTAAAGACTGTTTTTAAAAAATCTAACTTATCTGAAAACAAGATGGAAAGCCTGAAGACCAAAACGTATGACGCAGGGCCCCTCACTGTTGGATTTGTGGTTTAGGTTCCTCCATCCGAAAGCAGAGAATCCAACAGTAAAGGGCCATGATCACAATTTGCGGGGGGGTTCAAAAAGGGGCAGCGCAAAAGTTAAAAGCAATCTTCAACTAAAGTTTAACCAAAGACATGGAAGTTTCCGTATTCTTTCATAACTTTCGAGGTTTTCGACTCTCATCTTATAAAGAAAGCAGTGGACGTTTCCTTCAGGGTGTCATGCATTGCGCAGTCATCAAAAAAGTACATGTGCTTTAATCTAAATAACATGTCTTTTTATGACTCTAATGCAACACATGATGGGCTCATTAGAGTCACTGGCTATGTCCTTAAAGTCCTGCCCAATAACAGAAGAATATTTTGACCCAACTCTCGTTAGAAAGGGCGTTTACCCTTATGAGTACATGAACAGTTGGGAAAGGTTTGATGAAGATACACTTCCGCCTAAAGGCGCGTTCTTTTCTAGCCTTAGGGGAAAAGGGACATCAGCGACTCCGATTACCTGCATGCTCAAGATGCTTGGCAAACGTTAGATTGTAAAACGATGGGAGACTATCATGACTCCTATTTAATGGCAGATGTATGTTTGTTGGCGGACGTCTTTGAAAATTATAGGAAGACCTGTATGAAACATTATAGCCTGGATCCTGCGCATTATATTTCTGCACCCGGGATGAGCTGGGACGCTTTCTTAAAGTTTACTGGAGTACAAATTGATTTATTGTCAGATTTACCAATGATTCAGATGATTGAAAACGGATTGCGTGGAGGAATTAGTATGGCGTCGCATCATTACTGTAAAGCAAACAACAAATACTTGGACGATTATGATCCCAGTAAAAAGTCTAACTATCTTATGTATTTAGATGCAAACAATCTGTATGGATGGGCAATGGCGCAATCACTTCCATTACGTAACTTTAAAATGAAACACAGGCGGTGATCCGAATAATATTCAAAAGGCATTAAAGTGGTTGGGCAGTTTAACGCCTGGTCAACAGCGTGGTTTCATTCTAGAAGTTGACTTAGAATATCCTCATGAACTCCATGACCTGCATAATGACTATCCATTAGCAGCAGAAAGTCTAAAGATGGATCCAAGAGAGCCGCCTAAACTTGTGCCTAATCTTCGAGGCAAAAAAAATTATGTCTGTCATTACAGACTTCTACAATTTTATTTAAGACATGGTTTGAAAGTTGACAGCAGTTCATCGCATAATTGCTTTTGATCAAGAACAGTTCATGAAACCATACATCATGAAGAACACTGATCTCAGAACTAAATCCACAGATGCTTCAGAAAAAGACTTTTTCAAGCTGATGAACAACAGCTGTTTTGGAAAGACTATGGAGAATCCGCACAAGCGCAAAGATGTTAGATTAGTCACCAAAGAGAACGAAGCAATTAAGCTGACTTCAAAACCAAATTATCAGGACTTCAGAAGATTTCATGATCAGCTTTTTGGCATAATGATGAAAAAAAAGAAAGTAAAATTTGGGACAAACCTGTATTTATTGGGTTTACTGTTTTAGAATTATCAAAGCTTTTGATGTTAGAATTTCTTTATGACTACTTTAAGCCCTCGTATCCTGAGTCCAGAGTGCTTTACACAGATACAGATAGTTTTGTTATAGATATCCCTACTGAAGACATCTATAAAGACATGGAATTAGAAGTAGCTAAAGGCATGCGGGATGGTATGATACATCTGATTACCCTAAAGATTCGCCTTTGCATTCAATTACTAACAAGAAGGTTTTAGGAAAGATGAAGGATGAATTATCTGGAAAGGTGATCAAAGGGGTATGTGGGGTTAAGGTCAAAAATGTACAGTATTTCGAGCCAGGAGAAAATCATTAAGAAAGCAAAGGGAATATCTCGCAGTGTTGTGCAGTCAAACATATCACATGACAACTACAAAGAAGCATTGTTTGGCAATAAGACTTTTCATCATGACAACGTAAAACTGCGATCTAATCTACATGAGATCAACACAACTGTTGTAACAAAGAAGTCATTAGATAGAACAAACACAAAACGGGTGTTTGTTAATCCAGAGTTTTCATATGCAATTGGGCACTGGAGAACCGTAAATTAATTAAAGCGGAACTGTGTCTGGCGGAATTATCTGCAGTTCTTCCTTCACAAAAGATCTTTGAGGAGCTGGTTGTTTTGTTGTGCCAGTTTCTCGTAAATAATACACGGCGGATTCATTTTTACAATTCTTTTTATTTCATATGGATCAACACTCCAAACTGGATCTGTTGCCCTGATGCGAGTGTCCCCTTCTGCTTCTCCGGTAAATAAAGGTACCTTAACTTTCAACCCAAAAGGGTAATGGTTTCCCGGGATGAAAAACTCTCCTTCAGAAACTTTTAAATTTTTTTTTCTTTTGTTTGCTTTTTATTTTTTTTTCCCCCCTTTTAAAAATTTTTCATTATTCATTGCGCGCAAAACTGAGGCACCCCTTCTAACCCATTTTTGGTTTTGCGAGATTTTGTAAAATAAGCTCCCGGTGATACGGTAGGAAAAAAGGGTCTTTCGGCTAACTGTTTGTTAAATTTTTTCAACTAAAGCCTGTATCTGTAAAACCCCCGGGAAATCCCTTTCTTCTAATAGTAACTCTGGGGTTTTAACAAAAATTGTTTCACTTGACCTTTAAATTCTTTTCCATCATCACTTGAATAAAGCGAGGGTAATTTTAGTGGACCCCGTTGTATATCGGGTTTTATACCCAACAGAAACCAGCTAACCCTTTTTTTGTGTTAAGGGTTTCCCGCTTTTTTTATATTTGAAGTATGTCAATACTGTAAGTGCTACTTAAATCTTTTTCGTCTAACCCTTTTCCCAAGGGTAAATATAGAAGATCCTTTTTGATGGGTGTCTTTTGGATTTGTTTTTGACAAAGGGGCGGTTTTCTGTATTCGTCTGGGGGCCCGGGTAAAAAAAATTTCCAAATCGTTTGTTTAATAACCATTACTTTTCTGTTTTGTTCCCCTGACTCCACTGCTTGGCTTAGTTTTTTAATTGCCGTGTCCCCTTTCCCAAAATTTTTCCTTTTGGGCCCGAATAATAATTTTTTTCTTTTTTTATTCCCCAAAAATTATCCCAAACAAAAACACAACAATTAACCCCCAACCCCCCGGAAAAAAAAAACGCGATTTCTTGCATCTTTTTTTTTTCCCTGAGGGTTTGATAAAAGTCACTAAATTTTTGGGTGGGGGCAATGTTTTGGATTTTTTTTCCCCTTTTTACTAATAATATCTTTTATTGTTTGGTCAAATTTTTAAATGTTAAGCGAAAGGCCCCTTTTTCTTTCAGGGGTCATTAATAAAATCTAACTGCTCAAGCTCTGTTTTTTCAAGGCGTCTTGTGCAGCTGCAATTTTCCTCCAAGTTTTGGGAAAGTCTTTTTCTCTCCTGTCATCCCGCAGTTTACCAAATGCAAAATTTTACTTCCGCTAAAACAAGCGCATTCCCCAAAAGGGCGCCGCCTTTCATTTTTTGCGAGTAAAGGGCCATTTTTTTAAAAAAATTTTTTTTTTCCTTAACAATTTATATTGTCTGGAATTTTTCCCTTGCTTAACTAGAAAATCTTTCGTACCAAAACCAAAGGGCTGAAAATGAAGCAACATTTTTTTGCTGAATCCCAAAGTCAGTTTGCCAAGACCCTGCGGGTTTAATTTTAACAAGTTTTTAAAACCGGGAGCATTTTTTTACCCCAACATTTGGGCCTCCAATAACAGAAAGAATGGTATACAATTTTTGGCAAATGGGTTTTTTTGGGTGCTCATTTTTATAAAAAAAAAAAAATTAAATTAAAATAAAAAACATAAACCGCGATAAAATTCCTACAGCTACAAGGCACCAAAACCTTCCTAAACTTTTTGACCAAGGCTATGGCCAAGCTATTATGCCCAAAAAGGAGAGGCTTTATTCTTTGCAGCAGTGGAAAAACAAAACAGTTCCTCGGAAAAAATTTCCCACTTTTGAAAAATTTAAACAGATTTTCCCCGAAAGGGGACATTTTAAAGATCAAACGGGTTTGAAGGGGCACTGGGGTCTAAAAAGGGAAAAAAGTGGGGGGAAAACGGTTTTTTATTTTGTAAAACTAAACTAGTCGTGTTTTGCCCCCATTGATTCTAAACAAGATCACGAAGGTTTAAAAAACCCAAGATCCATTTTTAAAAAACAAAGTATTAGAGCCCTCTAGGATGTGATCAAATCAAACAATTGGGAACTTTTTTTTATCCCCAAGTTAGGGGATTAAAATTTTTTAACCCATATAGATTTTTTTTTTCCCTTAAAAATAAAACAATCTAGAAAATCACAAACCAGGAAAACACTAAAATCAGGGGGAAAAAAGAAAACCAAGTAGAAAACACAAAAACCCGCTGAATCAGGTGGAGCCCCTTAAAAACCCTTTGGGCGTTTTTGAAGCGGGAAAAAAATTTTTAAACGAGGGGAACGAAAAAAAAAATTAATTTTTACAGAAATACCTCATCATGAAAACATAACACCCCCAAACGCCATAACAATTTTTTTTTCAATGCCACAAAAAAAACCCTTTTAAACCCAAGGCCCCAAAGTCTTCAGGGAAAATTTTGAATTTTAAAACTTTCCCTTTTTTGTTGGCCCCTTGCGCGCGGGGGGCCCAGTTATTAGGGTTTAAAAAAATTATATAACCGATGGCAAAAAAAACAAAAAAAATTTAAAAAACCCCCCTAAAACCTTTAAAAACAGAAAAAGACCCTGCACGCCAAAACCGCCCAAACAACAAAAGATCATTTTTTATCCATTTAAAAAGGCAATAATATTTAAATTTTTTTAAAAAAAATAAATCATGGCGTATATAAAATGAAAAAATTTAAAAAAATAAAGACATGGAGTCTATAAAAAAACATTTCCATAGACCAGAATTGTAAACAATGCGGTTGCTTCGGGGTAAGGCCTTCCTTTAAAATCAAAGCTGGCCAATTTCACACCCAAAGGGGGTTAAGCAAGACCCTCCTCAACGATGACGCCCCTTTTTTAGGCGTGTTTTTTTCTATATTAACATCTACAATTTTTAAAATAAAAAACCCTAGATTGTATTTTTTTATAAAATTTTAAGATAAACTTGAATAAAACCCTTGGGTTTACTTAAAGGATGACTTAAAACCCAAAAACTTAAATTTAAAAACCTTTAAACAAGAACTTATTAAGAACTTGGGAAATAAATTTAAAAAAAAAACTTAATTAAAAAAAAATTAATTTAAAAACTTGGGGGAAATTGGGAAATGACTTAAGTTAAAACTTTAAATGTGTGCATGCGTTTGGGGGGGGGGTGGGAGGGGGAAAGGTTTTGCATGCGTGGGGGGGGGGGGGAGGGGGAGGTGTGCATGCCGGGGGGGGGGGGGGGGCACATCTGTCCCATTTTCAGCCCACTACAAAACCTGTTTGACTCAAGCTGCAAAAAAATACCGTTTCAAATATAAAAAGGGTATTTAAAACAAGGGGGATTTCCCCAAAAGGCCTCTTGCTGCTAAAAATAGCCGTTTTATGGATAAAAAAGGCTATTTGTAGCAAAGGGGGATTTCCCCAAAAGGCCTCTTGCTGCCCCTTCAAAAAACCCGTTTTGCAGCTCCCAAAGGCACAAACCCCCACCCCACCCCCCAAACCCCTAAACGTAGGCAAACGAGCAAAATCGACAGGGGGGAGGTTTTTTAAGGGAGGGGGGTGGGGTGGGGGGGGAGGGAGAGGAGGGGGGTTGGACGTCGCAAAGGCGCTGTCTGCCGCGAGCTGGCTTTTGGGGAGGAATAAACGGTGGTGGCGGACCCGAAAGAAAGGAAAAAAGAAGAAAGCAGGGGTCGGGGTGGGCGCCCGAGAAAAAACCCCCACCCGGCCTCCACCCTTTACCACCACCCCGCACACACACACACACAGCCGGGGCAAGGGGCACCACTCCCTACACTAAAAATAAACCGTTCATGTAAAAACGGCTTTTTTATAGCAAGGGGTAAAATTTTCCCCCCAAGGGCCCCCCCCGGGTTTCGCACTTTCTCCCCCTTTCCCTACTGGTAGATGTACTAAGGTCTGCCCACCCCCCCTATTTTTTTTGCCAAACATTTGAAAATCGCCATTCCGTTTCATAAGGGCACACTTAAGGCAATGAACCCGGGTTTGAAATTTAAAAAATAGAAAAAAAATTTTAAAATCTTAATACACGATCAGCTTTTGCCCCCATGAACACTGATTCTATAGTTTAACAATCAATCAAGTCTAATACAAACTGAGAAAAAATTTTTACCCTTTTTAGGAACAGCAAAAATTTTTTCAAAAAACGAAACCCGTCTGTTTACCTCCGCCTAAGAAATGAAAAACCCCTTTTTTTTTAAAAATGGCTTTTGGCCCCGTTCAAGCCCGCTCCCAACAATTTAACGCGTGATAGTTTGTTTTTCTTCAGCCCCCTTTCCCAAAAATGCGGCGCATTTTGAAAAAGTAACCATTCATCAATGTCAAACACGTATTAAAACTGCTTTTAAACTTTGGCAACAATATTTCCTTCAACGTTTTTTATTTCCTTTAAAACCAAAAAAACCTTTAAGAAAGTCCCTTCCCTTTTCCAAAGCACGGGTTTCCCTTTTTTCTTTTTCTTTCCTTTTTTAGAAAGCCATACCTTTTTCGGGGTTTCAGCGGTAAAAGAACATCTTCACCCCGGTTTTTTTTTTCAACAAAACTCTGGGCAATTAAGTATGGTAAAAATTGTGGGATTCAAAAACGAAGCCCGCTCTTTATTTAAACGGGTACCAATTTTTAAAATAAAAAACACCAAACCCAGAACACGCGCAAAAAAAAAACCCCCTAAATCGTCCGAAAGCCAGTAGAAGAAAGAAAACCCTGTTTTAAACTTTATTGAGCGCTTTAAAAAAGCGCCCTCAAGCGGCAAAGAAAAAGGGTGATGAAAAATTTTAGGGAAAACGATGAAAAATATTGTAATCCCGGGGTGAGGGAGGGGGGGGTAGGGGAGCGGGGGACAGTATTGATTTTTGTCCAGGGTGAGGGGCGCGCGCGCGGTATGATTCCCGTTGGGGGCCCTTTTTGGTTTTGTGTGTATGTGGGGTGTGTTTTGTCAAACCTCAAAGAAACTGTGAAAAACTCCCAGATCAGGTTTTGTTGTTGTTGTTGTTGTTGTTGTTGTTTTAGATCAGTTTACCCCGGCCCATGTTGACACCTTTTCGTCCCG
>CM031600.1:10321379-10326379 GCA_018398815.1 Conus ventricosus | reverse complement strand
CGGATGCCCCGATCAGACCAAGTGAACATTGTTGGACTGAAGATAAGGCTCCCCTGACCTCAACAATACCTACCGGATGCCCCGATCAGACCAAGTGAACATTGTTGGACTGAAGATAAGGCTCCCCTGACCTCAACAATACCTACCGGATGCCCCGATCAGACCAAGTGAACATTGTTGGACTGAAGATAAGGCTCCCCTGACCTCAACAATACCTACCGGATGCCCCGATCAGACCAAGTGAACATTGTTGGACTGAAGATAAGGCTCCCCTGACCTCAACATCACAGGTCCACTATACTCCACACCTGTGAGTCTTTCAAATCTTCTATGCAGTGCAGCCCAAGAGACAACTGAGCATTCCCAGCTAGGCCCAAAGTGGAAACCTGGCCTGCCAACTCAACAATGAGTGCAAAACCCTACTGACCACTGGAGGGTCTTTACCATACATCAACCTCTGTCAGTACCTCCAGGATTCCCACCGAAGTAAACGAAGAAGAAGACCACCATTGTGATACTGAGAACTGGGCACTCCAGACTGTGACATCACATCTCTGCAATACTCCACCCTGGTGGGTCTTTAATTTATCCATGCAGCCCCAATGACGGTGGAACAGTCCCAACAACACCAAAAGAACAATCCTGGCCTGCCAACACACTGATAAGTGCAAAACTTTATTGACCACTGGAGAGCCTTCACCATACAGAAGCCCTTGCCAGTACCTCCACCATTCTTGCCTAAGGGAACGGAGAAGAATCTCTTCCTACACTACCATTGACTTCATATGATCATCACCTATCAGTGACTGATTGATGATAATTTGTGTGTGTGTGTGTGTGTGTGTGTGTGTGTGTGTGTGTGAATGAGTGTATGTGTGAGTAAATATGTGTGTGAAAACTCTCTACAGTTAGTCTCACTATGATCACATGATCTTAACTCACCCAGAACAATGTTTATATGTGGTCCCCCATCCCCCCACCCTTTGGTGTGTGTGTGTGTGTGTGTGTGTGTGTGTGTGTGTGTGTGTGTGTGTGTGTGTGTGTGTGTGTGTGTGTGGTGTGTTGTGTGTGTTGTGTGCAACACATGATACCCTGTTTTTTCATCGATCACTGCTATCTTCTCTCAACAAACATCAGCATATTGATGCCAACACATTATTTCACCTGTTGCAATGAACATCATCCCACAGCATTGTTCACTTTTTTTTTAAACAACACCATTTATATGAATCTCCCACCCCCACCTCCCACCCCATAGTGGATGATGAGATATGAGCTCTCCTTCTCTTGCCCCCCTTCCCCCCCCCCCCCCCCCCACAAACACATTACCCTCCCCCCCCCATTTCCCCCCCTCTTTTTTTCCCACCTCACCCCCCCAACCCCCCCCCCCCCCCGATCATACCTTATCACCCATTTATCTTCCATCCCCTTCCCTCCCTAACATTACCCACACACCTTCTCAACTACCCACGCATAACTACCACTACCTCTTTCATCACCCAACGAAATCATTTATTTTATTCACCTAAACCTTTTTTCTTTTTTTTTTTTTCTTTTTTTCTTTTTTTCCCCTTACCATTATTATCAATCCACCATTACCACAACCATCACAAAGATATCACACCATCCCAATAAACTAGACACACAACCCTATCATATCACACACACACACACACCTCCCCCTACGCAACCCCCCCCCCCCCCCCCCCTCCTTTTCCTCTCCCATAATCCCCCACGTCATTTCCGCCTACCGGCTATTCTCCCCACCACATGGACAACAACAGATGTCATTTTTCGTTCTTTTTTTTTTTCGTTTTTCGTTCTTTGTTTGTACTGTCCCAAATGTTAAATGTGATTTATTATTTTTTCGCCTGAAGAAGACCCAAGTGGTTGAAATGCATCGTGTCTTGTCATGTGCTTTGTTTGTCAATGTCATTGGCGGTAAGAAACAAACTCTACTTCTAAATTTTACTTCGTTCGCCGCCATCAGTCACTCCATTTTGAAATTGACAAAAGAGAAAATAAGCTATTGAGTAAGATAGATAACTAAAAATACCAATTTCCCTAAGCTGACAAAGGAGAAATCAAGCTGTTTTGTTAAGAGGAAAAACAATACCCTTTTCCAAGGTTGACACGTATGCGAAACAGACTGGTAAGCTAACTAGCAATACCCACTTCCCAATTTGACCAAAAAACAAAACAAAGAGAAAAGAAGCTGATCTGTGGGATACCTAACATTATCCACTTCAAGCAAACTGACAAAAAAGGGAAAGAAGCCTGTCAGTAAGACGACTAACATTACCCACTTCCCAAACTGACAACAGAGGCAAGAAGCCGCTCAGTAAGATGACTAACATTACCCACTTCATGCAAACTGACAACAGAGGTAAGAAGCCGCTCAGTAAGATGACTAACATTACCCACTTCATGCAAACTGACAACAGAGGTAAGAAGCTGCTCAGTAAGATGACCAAAGATACCCACTTCCAAGACTGACAAGTGCGGAAACAGAGGGGTTGGTAAGAGAACTAACGATATCCACTTCCCAAAATGACACAGTGGGAAACCAGCTGGTTAATCCGAAAACTGGCGACGCCCACTTCCCATGCTGACAACAAGAGCAAACAGGCTGGTTAGCATCATGGTAACATATCTAACCATACTCATTTCAGAAACTGACAAAAAACTGCAAGCAAGCCGATTAGAATGATGGTCACTACGTAATAATACCTACTTTGGAAGTTGGCAAAAGTGCAAACAGGCTGGTTGATATCCTGGTAATATGCCTAATGATACCTAATTCGGAAGTAGACACGAGCGCAAACAGAATGCTTGACATAATGATAAGAAACCTAGTGATACTGACTTCGAAAGTCAATGAGAGCACAAACAGAATGCTTGACATAACGGTAAGAAACCTAACGTTGACAAGCTGGCAGGAGCACAGACTAATCAGTTTATGGTCAGTTATCAAATGATAATCCATTTCAAAGACTGGCGAGTGTTAGTAGGTAAGATAACTTGAAACATTCTCTACGGATGTGGACAAGAGTGCGGTCAGGCTGGTGGATAAGACAGCTAACGATCTCTGCTTCAGAAGTTGGTCAAAGGTAAATAAAGGGTGAAGTTTGCATAGCCGGCCTTTTAGCCCTAGGAGGAGTGAACTGTCAAATGTTCACTGTGTCTACGGCACGGCATGATGGAAAACTGAGCCCATCCTTCTCCTTGCGCCGCCATCTGACCTGCCCTCAACTGAATCAGGTACCCGTTTACTGCTGGGTGGACAGATAGGTTTTCAAGCCGAAAACATCTGAGCCCACGAGTAGTTCGACCTCACAACCGTCAGCTCCACATGCCAACGCTGGAACCGCTTGACCACGGGGCCCTTAGAAGTTGACGGGAGCACAAATGGACTGAGAACTACCTAACAATCACTACTTCAAATAGACTGAGAACTAACTAACAATCACTACTTCAAATAGACTGAGAACTAACTAACAATCACTACTTCAAATAGACTGAGAACTACCTAACAATCACTACTTCAAATAGACTGAGAACTAACTAACAATCACTACTTCAAATGGACTGAGAACTAACTAACAATCACTACTTCAAATGGACTGAGAACTAACTAACAATCACTACTTCGGAAATTGACAAGAAAGCAAAGAGGCTGGCTGGTAGGATGCTTAACAAACGACTCCATTTTGGAAACTGACAGATGTACAGACAGGCTGGTTGATAACACAGCCAATAATCCACTTCTTCAGTGGACAGACTGGGGGTAATGTACCCAGCTAACCTGTTTCCGAAGTGGAGAGAGTGCAGACAGACGTGTTGGTGAGGTACCTGGTGCAGACAGGCTGGCTGATTAGGTACGTAATGAACCATTTCAGAAATCGACAGATGGTTGGTAAGATACCAAACTCACCAGTTTCCTAACCCATTTCCTAACTAACCTATTTCCGAAGTTGATCAGAGTGCAGACAGGCTGGTTGGCAAGATTCCTAATAAACCCATTTCGAAAGTTGATAGAATGCAAACAGGCGGCCTGATCAATTTCATGTCAGTATCCATGTTCGAAATTGACTAGAGTGCTGACAGACTGGTGGGTAACCTTTCTAATGAAACTCGCATCGGAGCTGACGACAGTGTGACAAGAGTGGCAGGTAAATATCAAACGATACCTACTTCGGAAATTGACAAAAGTGCAAACAGACTGAAGGATGGAATGGTCATATACCTCACCATACTCGCCATGGATGCTGCCAGGGGTACAGAGAGGCTGGTCGGTGAGATTCCTGAGTATTTCCCTTGGAAGTTCAAAGAGTGCAAGCAGGCTGGCATTAAGATAGCTAACACCATCTAATTCGGAAGTTGTCAGAGTGCCAAAAGGCCGATTTGGTCAGATGTTTGCTCATACTGTCTACCTCTACTTCGGCAACTGACAAGAGCGCACACAGGCTGGTCATAATGAAATAGCATGCATCAAAAGAAGTCTATTTTGAATGTTGGTAAAGCACCAACTCGATCATGCTGGACAGTGAGATGCTAGAGGAAGTAGAAGCCTTTACCTACCTGGGCAGTGTCATCGACAAGCAGGGGGGCACATACGCCGACGTCAGAGCAAGATCGGAAAGGCCAGGGCAGCGTTCGTACAGCTACGGAACATCTGGAGCTCCAAGGAACTGTCAGTCAACACCACAGTCAGGCTCTTCACCACCAACATCAAAGCAGTTCTATTTTACGGAGCGGAGACCTGGAGAACTACAGTCGCCACCACCAAGAAAGTGCAGGTGTTCATCAACAACTGCCCGCGCAAGATTCTCCACATCCGATGGCCAGACACCATCATCAACAACGAGCTCTGGGAGAGAACAAACCAGCTGCCCGCAGAACAGGAAATCAAGAAACGACGTTGGGGCTGGATTGGACATACGCTGCGGAAGCCTACAAGCAACACCACCAGACAAGCCCTAACATGTAACCCCCAAGGA
>CM031600.1:10302740-10305786 GCA_018398815.1 Conus ventricosus | reverse complement strand
CCCGCCCGTCCGTCCGTCCGTCTGTCTGTCTGTCTGTCCGTCTGTCCGCCTGTCAATGCTTCTCGCCACACCCAGCCAAACTGCTTACTGGTTTCCTCCCTTTACGCTGGCGCTCGCGCGCGTTCATTCATCACCACTAGCACCAGCAGCTGCAGCAACGGCAGCGCACATCATGAATCGTCGGGGAGAAGGGGGAGAAGAATGAGGAGGAGGAGGAGGAGGAGGAGGGACGACGTCCCGGGAAAGAGTGGGCCTCTCCGAGCCTGACTGACCGAGTCGCCTCCTCCTGCTGCTGCTGCTGCTGTTGCTGCTGCGCTCGCCACCACGCTGGCTCCTTCTTTTATCTCGGACGATGGCTTTCGCGCAACCGTCTCTCTCTCTCTCTCTCTCTCTCTCTCTCTCTCTCTCTCTCTCTCTCTCTCTCTCTCTCTCTCTCTCTCTCTCTCTCTCTCTCCCTCTCTCTCTCTCTCTCTCTCTCTCTCTCTCTCTCTCTCTCTCTCTCTCTCTCTCTCTCTCTCTCTCTCTCTCTCTTTCTCTCTCTCTCTGCGCATTCTTGGGTGGCACGGTATTCCCCAACTCACCACCACCTCTCACTGGCTCTGTCAGGCATACCGGGAGACGCGGCGACAAATTCTGTCTGCCACAGACGGCCGGCCGCTCGGCCGCCAGAGAGAAGGAGACAGGTTCCTCTCTCTCTCTTTCTCTCTCTCTCTCTCTCTCTCTCTCTCTCTCTCTCTCTCTTCTCTCTCTCTCTCTCTCTCTCTCTCTCTCTCTCTCTCTCTCTCTCTTCTCTCTCTCTGTGAATAAAATCTCGGGCGCTGGGATAACCCCCTGCCAAGGTTAAGATCGAACAAGAAACCCGATATTTTCATCAGAGAGAGAGAGAGAGAGAGAGAGAGAGAGAGAGAGAGAGAGAGAGAGAGAGAGAATCAGACTTCGAAAATTTATTTATAAATAACAACAACAACAACAAAACAACAACAACAACAACAACAACATGGACTTTGACAATTTGTTTATACTGCCCTCGGACCAAGATAATCTATTTATAAAAACAACAACAACAACAACAACAAAACACGGACTTTGACAACATTTTTTTTAATATCAAAACGGTATTGTCCGTCGTCACTTCAATTACAGTGCAGAAACTGTGTACATTCATCGTAGATGACAGACTAAAGTGCCAAAGCCGGGTACAGACTAAAGCTCCAAACCCGGGTACAGACTAAAGCGCCAAAAGCTGGGTATAGACTAAAGCTCCAAAGCGGGTACAGACTAAAGCGCAAAAAGCTGAGTACAGACTAAAGTGCAAAAAGCGGGTACAGACTAAAGCTCCAAAATCCGGGTACAGACTAAAGTGCAAAACGCGGGTACAGACTAAAGTGCCAAAAGCCGGGTACAGACTAAAGTGCCAAAAGCCGGGTACAGACTAAAGCGTCAAAAGCCAGGTACAGACTAAAAATGCAAAAAGCTGGGTACAGACTAAAGCGCCGGGTACAGACTAAAGCGCCAAAAGTTGGGTACTGACTTAAGTGCCAAAAGCGGGTACAGACTAAAGCGTCAAAAGCTGGGTACAGACTACAGGGCGAACTATCTTTGTACAGACTAAGGCGTCAAAAGCCGGGTACAGACTAAAGCGCCAAAAGGCGGGTACAGACTAAAAATGCAAAAAGCTGGGTACAGACTAAAGCGCGGGTACAGACTAAAGCGCCAAAAGTTGGGTACTGACTTAAGTGCCAAAAGCCGGGTACAGACTAAAGCGTCAAAAGCTGGGTACAGACTAAAGCGTCAAAAGCCGGATACAGACTAAAGCGTCAAAAAGCTGGGTACAGACTAAAGCATCAAAAGCCGGGTACAGACTAAAGTGTCAAAAGCCGGATACAGACTAAAGCGTCAAAAGCGAGTACAGACTAAAGCATCAAAAGCCGGGTACAGACTAAAGCGCCAAAAGCCGGGTTCAGACTAAAGCGTCAAAAGCCGGGTACAGACTAGAGCGTCAAAAGCCGGGTACAGACTAAAGTGCCAAAACCCTGGTACAGACTTAAGCACCAAAAGCTGGGTACAGACTAAAGTGCAAAAAGCCGGGTACAGACTAAAGCGCAAAATGCCGGGTACAGACTAAAGTGCAAAAAACTGGGTACAGACTAAAGCGCAAAATGCCGGGTACAGACTAAAGTGCTAAAAGCAGGGTACAGACTAAAGCGCAAAATGCCGGGTAGAGGTTAAAGTGCAAAAAGCTGGATACAGACTAAAGCGCCAAAAGCTGGGCACAGACAAAAGTGCAAAAAACTGGGTATAGACTAAAGCGTCAAAAGCCAGTAAAGACTTGAACGCCAAAAGCCAGTACAGACTTGAACGCCAAAAGCTGGGTACAGACTTAAGCGCCAAAAGCCGGGTACAGACTAAAGTGCAAAATCTGGTACTGACTAAAGCGCCAAAAGCAGGCTACACACTAAAGTGCCAAAAGCCGGGTACAGAATTGAACGCCAAAAGCCGGGTACAGACTGAAGTGCAAAAGCTGGTACAGACTAAAGCGCCAAAAGCAGGCTACAGACTTCAACGCCAAAAGCAGGCTACAGACTAAAGTGCCAAAAGCCGGGTACAGACTTAAGCGCCAAAAGCCGGGTACAAACTAAAGTGCAAAAAGCCGGGTATATACTAAAGCGCAAAAAGCTGAGTACAGCTTAAGCGCATAAAAAACTGGGTACAGACTAAAGTGCAAAAAGCAGGGTACAGACTAAAGCGCAAAAAGCCAGGTACACAACTAAAGCGTCAAAAGCCGGGAACAGACTAAAGTCCAAAAAGCCGGGGACAGACTAAATCGCCAAAAGCCGGGGACAGACTAAAGCGCAAAAAGGCGGGTACAGACTAAAGCGCAAAAAGCCGGGTACATACTAAAGTGCCAAAGTTGGGTACAGACTAAAGCGCAAAGAGCCGGGTACAGACTAAAGCTCAAAAAGCCGGGTGCATACTAAAGTGCCAAAAGTTGGGTACAGACTAAAGTGCCAAACATTGGGTACAGACTGAAGCGTCAAAAGCTGGG
>CM031600.1:10265240-10285240 GCA_018398815.1 Conus ventricosus | reverse complement strand
TGAGGACTCCCCTCCTGTGACCATGTGGAGAGAGCAGGATGCTGAGGACTCCCTCCCCCCTCAATGTGACCATGTGGTGAGAGCAGGATGCTGAGGACTTCCTCCCCCCTCCATGTGACCATGTGGTGAGAACAGGATGCTGAGGACTCCCCTCCATGTGACCATGTGGTGAGAGCAGGATGCTGAGGACTCCCCCCCCCTCCATGTGACCATGTGGTGAGAGCAGGATGCTGAGGACTCCCCTCAATGTGACCATGTGGTGAGAGCAGGATGCTGAGGACTCCCATCCATGTGACCATGTGGTGAGAGCAGGATGCTGAGGACTTCCCCTCCATGTGACCATGTGGTGAGAGCAGGATGCTGAGACCCCCCCTCCATGTTCCATGTGGTGAGAGCAGGATGCTGAGGATTCCCCCATGTTCCATGTGGAGAGAGCAGGATGCTGAGGACCCCCCCCTCCATGTGACCATGTGGTGAGAGCAGGATGCTGAGGAACCCCCCCCCCCCCTCCATGTGACCATGTGGTGAGAGCAGGATGCTGAGGACTCCCCCTCCATGTGACCATGTGGTGAGAGCAGGATGCTGAGGACTCCCCCTCCATGTGACCATGTGGAAGAGCAGATGCTGAGGACCCCCCTCCATGTGACCATGTGGTGAGAGCAGGATGCTGGGCTCTCCCTCCTTGTGACCATGTGGTGAGAGCAGGATGCTGAGGACTCCCCCCCCCCCCCTCATGTGACCATGTGGTGAGAGCAGGATGCTGAGGACTCCCCCTCCATGTGACCATGTGGTGAGAGCAGGATGCTGAGGGCTCCCCCTCCATGTGACCATGTGGTGTGAGCAGGATGCTGAGGACTCCCCCCCCCCCCCTCCCCCCTCCATGTGACCATGTGGTGAGAGCAGGATGCTGAGGACTCCCCCTCCATGTGACCATGTGGTGTGGCAGGATGCTGAGGACTCCCCCTCCATATGACCATGTGGTGAGAGCAGGATGCTGAGGACTCCCCCCCCCCTCCATGTGACCATGTGGAGAGAGCAGGATGCTGAGGACTCCCCCCCCCTCCATGTGACCATGTGGTGAGAGCAGGATGCTGAGGCCCCCCCCGCCCTCCATGTGACCATGTGGTGAGAGCAGGATGCTGAGGGCTCCCCCTCCATGTGACCATGTGTGAGAGCAGGATGCTGAGGACTCCCCCTCCATGTGACCATGTGGTGATAGCAGGATGCTGAGGACTCCCCCCCCCTCCATGTGACCATGTGGAGAGAGCAGGATGCTGAGGACTCCCCCCCCCCCTCCATGTGACCATGTGGTGAGAGCAGGATGCTGAGGACTCCCCCCCCCCCTCCATGTGACCATGTGGTGAGAGCAGGATGCTGAGGACCCCCCCCCCTCCATGTGACCATGTGGTGAGAGCAGGATGCTAAGGACTCCCCCCCCCTCCATGTGACCATGTGGTGAGAGCAGGATGCTGAGGACTCCCCTTCCATGTGACCATGGGTGGAGAGCAGGAATGCTGAGGGCTCCCCTCCATGTGGACATGTGGTGAGAGCAGGATGCTGAGGACTCCCCCCTCCATGTGACCATGTGGTGAGAGCAGGATGCTGAGGACTCCCCCCCCCCCTCCATGTGACCATGTGGTGAGAGCAGGATGCTGAGGACTCCCCCCCTCCCCATCATGTGACCATGTGGTGAGAGCAGGATGCTGAGGACTCCCCCCCATGTGACCATGTGGTGAGAGCAGGATGCTGAGGGCTCTCCCTCCATGTGACCATGTGGTGAGAGCAGGATGCTGAGGACTCCCCCTCCATGTGACCATGTGGTGAGAGCAGGATGCTGAGAGGGCTCCCCCTCCATGTGACCATGTGGTGAGAGCAGGATGCTGAGGACTCCCCCTCCATGTGACCATGTGGTGAGAGCAGGATGCTGAGGACTCCCCCCCCTCCATGTGACCATGTGGAGAGAGCAGGATGCTGAGGCCCCCCCTCCATGTGACCATGTGGTGAGAACAGGATGCTGAGGACCCCCCTCCATGTGACCATGAAGGTGAAAGCAGGATTCTGAGGACTCCCTCCATGTGACCATGTGGTGAGAACAGGATGCTGAGGACCCCCCCCCCCCCTCCATGTGACCATGTGGAGAGAGCAGGATGCTGAGGACTCCCCTCCATGTGACCATGTGGTGAGAACAGGATGCTGAGGACCCCCTCCATGTGACCATGTGGCGAGAACAAGATGCTGAGGACCCCCCTCCATGTGACCATGTGGCGAGAACATGATGCAATCCTCGCACACCCTGGTCTCGAGACTATGGGATGAGCGCCAAAGAAACACTGGTCTGACCACAGCAACCTTCAGGATTCCATCCTGTCTTTGGCACAACACCTGCCGGCAATACCTAACACTGGTCTGACCACAGCAACCTTCAGGATTCCATCCTGTCTTTGGCACAACACCTGCCGGCAATACCTGCCCACTGGTCTGACCACAGCAACCTTCAGGATTCCATCCTGTCTCTGGCACAACACCTGCCGGCAATACCTGACACTGGTCTGACCACAGCAGCCTTCAGGATTCCATCCTGCCTCTGGCACAACACCTGCCGCAATACCCTGGTAACGGTCAGCAGATGGGTCTGTTTGCATCGTCCGTCTCGCCACCAACTCAACATTATTGCGCTTGCATCTTTTCTTTCTTTCAACGCACACGTAATTTCACATATCAATCACGCTTTGATAATATGAGATGGAGTATTGATGTCCACACACAAAAAAAGATTGAGTTCTTTTTGTAGACGTGCAGCAAAGCTACTCATACCTGTTGTATCTAACAACGAACGAAAAACTACAAGCACCGAGGGAAGTTTCCTTTCTTGTTCTGTTAAATTCTATTGCTCTTTCAAATTACTTCCACACTGTGAACAGTACTAATCAATAATAACCATTAACAAATTTAGATCAGCACTCACCGGATTCAGATTAGGCATAAATGATTTAAAGATAAACAGACGCTACAGGGAAAAAATGATTCTGAGGATATGCAGTGCCCATTTGTAAGAATAGTGAAGATGAGCTACATTTTTTCTTTCGATGCGAAGCGTACGCATTACTTAGAGATAAATATATAATCAAAGCATTTAAAGGCTAACTGGTCAACCGAGATAAAGTGTCGACATTTATTGTGTAGTGAGGAAATCAGTCATTCGTGATGTAGCTATGTATATTTTTCATGCACTGAGACACATGAAGAAGAGAACAGATAAATGTCTGTTCAACCCCACTTGCTCCTCCACCAAGTTTTCGGGCGAAAGTGCCCCAGATTGGCATTTATACGTTCTCTGACAAGTAAGACTTCAATAACCAAAAAATAACGATTAATCTACAAACAAACATACTGTGCAGGGTTATCCATTTTAATACTAATTTACTAAAGTTTTCAGAGAGTAGCGTAGGAAAGTAGCCGGACTGAACACCCCCATAGAGTAACGTAGGGAAAAGCAGCCGCGACTGAACGCGCTTCATATACAAACGGTGTCTGTTCCCACGGTGTCAACGGCCCTGCTCTGCAGGTGGTAGGTAAGCTTTTAAATTTCTAGTTGCCGGCCTACCTGCCCAGCACTTGGGGTGTTTATTTCTCCCAGTGCTGTGGAGGTGTAAGTTTGCATATGCACAAAATATAGCTTGCAGTTTTTAGAAGACAGTGGGGATTCTAAGTTAGAAAAGTTTTTGAATCACAAATACTTTTTCAACAGCTTTATAGATTAAATTGTGTGGAAGACATGGAATCAGCTACAACTTTATATATAACCACACACACACACACACACACACACACACCATACACGCTCCCCTCCCAACACACACACGCACACAGGACACATACACACACGCAACACGCACCTCACACGCCACAAACACAGATCCACGACGCACACACACGCACGGCACACACCGCACGCACGCGCACGCCCGCACGCTGCAGGGCGCGCGTTTATATGCACAAGCTCTCTCTCCTCTTCTTCACTCACACACACACACATCACACCACACACCACCATTACATACATACAGGCGTAACGTGTGTACACACACACACACCACACAGACACACACCCCCTCCCACACCAAACACCACACCCCACCGTATGCCCGGCTAGATAGAAAACCAGCCGCGGCCGAGCGGCTCGTTTTGCACCCCTGTGGGGCTTCCTATGTTGTACCAAAACATCAATAATCCCATGTCCTCGCGAGCTTACTGCGTTTCGTCCTCATACCCTGGCCAAGTTCGCCCTGGGGCAACTTGCACATTATTGGCTGCAAAAGTTCGCGAATATTCTAGGCCTGCCACCGTGGACACTCCACGTCTACACTACTACGCCCCGGCACGAGCCGCGCCCTTTTAGCCACATGGCTTCTACATGGGGCCACGGACCGTGCTTTGTTTCCAGCGGAACAACTTTTGATAAGGAGGATAATATGCAATCTACAAGCTTCTGATGGAAGTACTATTTAAACCCAAAGAAAATTAGGTGAGCGCTGGTTTTTTACCTTGTAGCCACTGTGCGTATTGCGTTTTTGGAAGGAGGGGTGATAAAGAAAACGAGAACCTATCCCTTAACGAAATACACAAGCCACCTTGAAAGCTTGTTGGTTCACAAAAGAGATTTAGAATAGAGATTTGGGCAATATTATGACAAGAGATGTTGTGGCTTTGATAATCTTTCGACTGTTGACGAAATGATTCCATTTTTACATAAGTGGTGCTCTTTTACTAGAAAACTTGGCGAAAGGAAAAACTATCCATAATGCTTGTTATGGGTCACCTGCCTTGACAATCGCCGCACACAAGTCTTGGTTTCAATCGATCCCCCACAACCCCCCCCACTGTAGGACATGGGTTCATTTTTACGACACGCAATGCATCTTTGATGCACCTCATATGACCAAGGAAAACTGTATGCAGCTTTCAAAACTTTCTTTATTATTGCCATAAAATTTCATAACCTATACCATATCGGCATCCCAATGTTTTTTGCTAAACGAAGTCATCCTGATCGCAAAAGTACTCGCAGCAACTGGCTGACGTTTCGCAATTCTGGTCAAAAAATTAGACCCCCAAGTTCACTTTAGTACACTTAAACAGAACGGGGTGGGGTAGTGGGTGGGATCCACTATTCTTACAAAAAGCTCACAGTGTTCAGCGACAGGTGTACTAACTGGCGATTAAGAGCGCCAAAAAAAGCTCTGCCAACAGGCTACAGTATTTTTTTAAATAAACCCATAACTCTGCCAATGGCCGGTCAACAAGCCGGATTTAAAAAAAGATGGAGGGGTGTGGTATAAATTGTTTTGTGCAAAAGAAGGAAAGTATAATGAAATCTTTGTTGTGGGAGGACCCTGGCGGTGCAAGTTAGCCTTGCTGACTGTACTTTAAATTAGTCCGTTCAGGCTCAGTTGAACGCCGTATTTTCGTTAAGCAAGAGGTCCTGCGGGATGAATATAGCCTTGCTGATGCCTACTATTAAAGCCGTTCATGGCTGTGAAGCCTTATTTTCGTAGGCAAGAGCGGCTACGCGGTTAAGTCACCTTGCTATAAATGCCGCTTCATGCTGGTGAACGCCTTATTGTTGTAGACCAAGAGGGCTGCGGGTGGTAAAATCCGTTTTGCTATAAATAACCGTTCATGCAGTGAAACGCTATTTATGGAGCAAGACGGGCTACAGTAAATCCGCCTTGCTTAAATAAGCCGTTCATGCCTGTGAACGCCTATTTATTGTAGCAAGAGGGGCCTCGTACTGCCTTGTACTTGCTATGTGCGGAAACTACGGGGAGGTAACTCCTGCTTACACAACCCCACGGGCTCATGCACACCCACTATCCCCACCCACGCGATGCACCACCCCCCACCCCACACCCCCCACCCCGCTCGACAACCCCCACCCCCCCCCCACTCCCCCCCCCCGCATGCTCTAAGTGCTCCCCAAGTTCGCCCTTAAGTCATCCCTCAAGTCACCCCTAAGTCACTTTCTAAGTTCTTATCAAGTGTCATGAAGTCATCCTCAAGTCATCCACATGTTTACCAAAGTTATCCTCAGTTCTTCTCAAGTCACTTCGATAGTTCTTATTCAAGGTCTTCCTCAAGTCATCCTCACGTCTCCCCAAGTTTTTTACCCCAAGTTATCCTTAGTTATTATTCTCGAGGTCCACTTCTAAAGTTCGTACCCCAGTACTAAGGGGGGGATCATTTAACTATGTCATCCTATATGTATCAACCATGTTCTTTATTTATAGTTATCTTATAATCTCATCAAAAAATACAATCTATGTGTTTTATATCTTAATAGTAATTGCCTTTATATAGTTCACACACGCCCAAACAAAAAGCGTCTTCGCTTGAGGATTGTCTGCGCTCAGCGTTCTCATGCCGTAGCTCTGAATGAAGGGTCTTACATCCGATAGCAACCGCATGGCTGACATTGCGGGTCTATGGAATTGGTCTTTTATAGACTCAGGTCTTTTATTTATTGACTTAATCATTTTATAATACGCCATGATCTATTTTTATAAAAACATTTAAAATTAAGTTCTTAAATTATTATTCACTAGCCGTGTACCCGGCTTCCTTCGCTTAGGGGTATATCTGTATTTTTCTGGGCCCACCCCTCTCCTCTCACCCTTAAAAGACAATACACTAAAATTCAGCTTGGGTTTTGTTTCGTTTTTCCTCAGCTGAACAATTGCCCCAGCCTCCCTCCTCCTCGCCCCCCCCCCCCCCCCCCCCCCCCACATCTACTCCCCCAAATTTCTTCGGCGCCCATCCTCTTGCCTCTTAAATCTGCTTTTCCCCACCACGACTTTTTTTCGTTACTGCGATACACAGTCCCATAGAGGGATGCCTGTACTTTGTGAACTTACCGATGCATTATCCAATTCCTTGATTGACAAGTGCTCCAAAATGACAAAACTCTGTATGGGCCGCCATATCTAGTGGATAAGGTGCTGGACTCATGATTCAAAGTGTGGTTTCGAATCCCGGCTTGGTCTTGGAAATTTCTCGTGGAATGTTTCAGCTAACTGACCGTTGTTCACCCCGATGTCCACCCTGGCTCCGCCAGGTGTCAGCGGTAATGTGACGGACCAGCCTCTGCATATCCTTGATTTGGGCCCGGACGTTAATCCAACTCAAACATGACAACTGTTGAAAAGATGGCTTTTCACGCAGGTAAACTGTCTATGGGAGGGCCTCTGGGTAGACAACATTTTGGTTCCTGTTTGGCGCAAGTATCGTCGTGTTTCTTGGTTTCCAGTTTCGTGATGCTGCAAACGTAGAATATTCATGTGTAAAACACGGATCGGTCAGGTCTATCCACACCCACAAGGCTGAAAATGTCTGACCCCTGGCTCTTGATGATTGTGAGAGCGAAAGTGGGTTTATGCGGACACTGAAGCCGTCAGAATGGAATGGCAGGGGTGAGTTCATGGGTTCCTCAGAGGAATTCTGGGGAGCGCTCCGTTTCACCTTTGTGGGGGCCATAGGTATTTTCGCTTCTACAACGTTACCTGTGCAGGGTTCTGGTGAAGACACATCGCAGGTGCATTGATCACCCTTGGCGGTTCCAGTCAGCGGGAGACGAAGGAGACATGGTGACTCCAGATTTTCGCAAACAGTTCATGCAGGTGGAAGTCCTCAGAAATCTCATGGAGTTCAGGGTTCTTGTGGATAAAGGACTCCCTCATCATCATTCTTGGGCCGTGTAACCGATCTGTACAGAGTTTCCTCTCCAGGGACCGTCAGCATACACGATTTTTCCTCGTTCGCTCCATGAGTTGTCAGTCCTCGTTTCTGGGCGGCGATTCTGGCCCTTTTACGGTAACCAGTCTGGCGTCTGCACAGTGGATGAAGATCCCGGGTAGATGCTATCTTATTGATCTCCTGGCTATCATAACATTGGCATAGTGCTGGGTGGGACCACTATAGTATCTGGAAAATTGACTCAGTGGCACCATTGCCACTGTCAGCGAAGTTTGGGCTAAAGCTGGCGTGTCTGGGGGTTTCCAGACAGGTGGGTTCATATGGTGGTTAGGACGTTTCAACAATCATGCCTCCGCCACTTTTAGGACAGGGTTGGTCAAGGTTCGATCTGTTGCCATTGGAGGACGGCAGGGAGGATCTGCCTGAGTCCCCACCAGAACAGCCGTGGAGATGCCTCCTGGCCTGTGCACTTGGGGTGATGTCTGCAGCGTGAGTCCATGGCCTCGTAGACAGCTTTGTGGGTCATGGAAGCTTCATTAATTATGACGGTTGCCGCCTCTATATGACTTTGGCCAACGTTGACCCCGCTAGACAGAGAGGTTGGCGTTTTGCTGTCGGCATCCCAACAGGACTTGGAAAGTGCTATGTACGGTTCCGCCACCCGGCAAAAGAGTAGCGACAATGCCACTGGAGCAGTGGCTAGACTATTTTGCCCATGCGAGCCGCGATTCCTGTTAAGGCTTAAGATCAGAGCACAAATGAAGGTCCCCCATGTCCTGTCCCCTCATGGCAGATCCATCAAGAGAAACATTGTATAGTATGCATAGTAATGTCTAGTCGAGGATGTCCTGCCGTCACTGCTCTACCATAATGGACTCATATGAGCGTGGTCGCCTCCCGATTTTCTTGAGTACAGACGCTGTCATGCTTCATTCTCAGTGGTTCATACATGAGCTTGCCCCACGGAGACTGCCAAACAGCCAGTGTCGTATAATTGGATCCTCAACAAAAAATAAACAAGCCCGCGGAAGTAATTGTCTCAGAGGCAGATCAGGTTATGGTTGTTGAATGTAACAAATAAAACAGTGACAGTTAGAGCCAGCCAACTACTCTCTGTAGATCTTGCACCCCAGAGAAGAAGAGCTTTGTGCTGAATCACCAGTACGGCTGGGCGTTGTAAGATCATATGTGTATACTGCGCCTCTCTAATAGAACTTTTCTCTTCGGACTTGGAAGAGGGACATCTTCAGCATAGTGGGCGTCTCTGAAGAGGTTCCACAGGTTGCCTGGGTTACTGGAGGTTGCCAAGCCACCAGGATAATACAGAAGGCACGCAACGTCGGTGGTCTCTGAGAGATGGAGGCTTCCTCCCGGGCATGTTGTTGATGACTGTCATATTCTAGGTGTCCAAGGAGCACTTGCAACATATGAATTATCGACACAATGTTGTGGACATAGCCGTTGACAATCTTCAAGCTCCTCCGTACGAATCGGGTCCTTGCATGTAACGGTTGAGTAGAAGCCTCAAGAAAGAGCCCTCTCCCTGGCGATGGACTGATGCTGTCCAATCGCCGGATTTGCCGTGCCCCTTTGTCGTTCTATCCACAATTCATGAGTGGACAACATGTGAAGGTGCTCAGGACTTCCACGTACTTCCAGCTCTCGTGCTGTCGGGTCTTGAGAGCATATGCTAAGACTGGCAGGTAAGGGTTTGCTTTGGGGGTGAGCCTTGTGCTCTTTGCCACTGCCTTGGTGTGGATTGAAGTAGACCTATTGTCCATTCTCCAAAGGACCAGCGGGGTCTCTGCTCCATGAGGTGGCGCTCATGCAGTACTCAAATCCCAAGAGTGTCCATGTCGCCTGATGCTTACCAACTTAGCGGGCATTTGGTACAGTTGGATCTCCATCAACGGACTGGTGGTTGTTGACAGCTCCTGCATCGCCTGGTGGTCTTGGGTTGGAAAGACGGCTTGGTCTGTGCCCTTGTTTGACATACTTCAGGTCGTACTTGAAGAATTTGTATGCTACTGCTCATATTTCCACATTGATGTGGCAGTTGAACTAATGTAGGTCGGAAGGGTTGTTAGGGAGACAAACCCACTGGATGGTGACGATGAACTTTCTCTCTTGCCCAAGCTTTCACCAGTCCCCAGTTGTCCTCCATCCGACTCCTCGCATTTTCTCCTGTATTGGGCGTAGCTGTCCTCACCCTTGCTCTATGACCCCCTTCTTCCTCTCAATTCCAATTTTACCTTCACAATTTTTTTTCGTATATGATACACATGTCGATGCAGGATGCCTGTCTTTACATGGAAAATTAACGTTGATGAATTTTCAATTCCTCGAATGAAGTGCTCCAAAATGACAATCTGTAGGGGCGGGGGGCCCCCGCCTTAACACCTGGGATAGGCGCTGGATCCTGATCCCCAAAGATCGTGGTTCGAATCCCGGTTTGGTCTTTGGAATTTTTCAGTGGAATCTTTTCAGGCTAAAATACCATTTTCACCCCAATATCCACCCCTGGCCCGCTGGTGTAGGCTAATGTGATGGAACCAGCCGTCTCCACTTATCCTTGATTGGGCCCGGACGGTTAAACCCCAATCAAAACGGGCACTGTGAAACGATTGCATTTTTCATGATGTATTATTCTAACTTGGAGGGCTTGGGGTTGACAACATTTCTGGTCCCCTGTTTGGCGGCAAGTATAGTCAGTGTTGTTTCTGCATTTCCTTGTATTCGTGATGCTGCAACGTATAGAACATTCATGTGTAAAACGCGGAGAACGGTCAGATCTGCCCCACGGGTTGAAAATGTCTGACCATGTTCTTGTTGCAGACCAAAAATCAGCGGGTTATTGCAGAGCATCTTAACTGCGGTGTATTTCCTGACATCCTCTGCAGACAACCATCTCTAAATTTAGAAATTAAGGCGTTTTACGGTCAATCTTAAGTTTCTGTTCCTATTTAGTTGTCTATCACTTGATATCAGCGTGTAAAACTTCACCTGTATACCAAATTTCATCAAGAAAGGTCTAAATTAGAAATTAACGGATCTTAACGGGGTTTTAACGCTCAATTTTAAGTTGTCCTCGTTCGTCGTAAGCTGTATATCATTGTTCCGGTGTTAAAACTGCCTCTGTATACCGAATTTCACAGGAACGGTACTAAATTGTATATAATAACGGTTTGTTAACGGTCCAATTTTCAAGTTTCCGTTCGTTGTAAGTGGTATATCATTGTTCAGCGTGTGAAAGCATCCTGGTTACCGAATTATTTCGTCAGGAACGGTCTAAATTTATCTATAACCGGTTTTTAACGGTCAATTTTAAGTTTTCCGTTCGTGTAAGTTGTATATCATTGTTCAGCGTGTACAACTGCATTTGTATACCGAATTTCTCGGAACGGTCTAAATTTATATAATAAGGTTTTTAACGGTCAATTTTTAAGTTTCCGTTCGTGTAAGTTGTATATCATTGTTCAGCGTGTAAAACTGCATCTGTATACCGAATTTTCATCAAGAACGGTCTAAAATTTATATAATAAGGGTTTTTAACGGTTTTATTTTTTTAGAGATTAGCCCAAAAACCTTCCTCGGGTCACAACAGACGTACCTGCCAAATTTCATTACAATCGGTTGAGCCGTTTTTGAGTCTATAGCGTACACACACACACACACACACACACACACACGCAGACAGAATTTGCCATTTATTATTAGATTATATAATATATATTTATTATATATATAATATTATAAAATATAATTATTTTTTTTTTTTTTTTTTTTTATTTTTTATTATTATTATTATTATCATTTTTTTAAATTATTATTTATTTTATTTTTTTTATTATTTTTTTTCAAATGACAAGACAAAAAGCAAGTTGTTTATCTCACAACGTTTGGGCACTTGGCCTTCTCAGGGCACGCTTTATAACTGCACTGACTCAAAACAATGCCTTTTCCTCCACCACTCCCCAAAGAACAAAGCACACGTGAGGGCCCAAGATTTCAAAGTGTTAGAACAATGTTCACAAAATTTTCTCTCGTTGAATCTCCATTATTCTCGCACATGCTCTAACGTAACTCACCAACAGTCCCCAGCTGTTAAACCCTACCCCCCATCCCCCTTCTCTCTCTATCTCTATCCCCCTTCTCTCTCTCTCCCCTCTCTCCTCCCTCTCTCCTCCTCTCCCCTCTCTCTCTCTCTCCTCTCTCTCTTCTCTCTTCTCTCTCTCTAGCAAGGTGTAATTACATAAATATATAGTACACTATTATAACAACAACACACACACACACAACACACACACACACACACACACAATAATATATTTATATATTTATATATTTATAATATATAATATTTATATATAAAATATATATATATATATGTGTTGGGTGTGTGTGTGTGGTGTGTATTTATATAATTTTATATATATATACATATTATAAAATATTATATTATATATATATATAATATATTATATATATATTATATATATATATATTTATTAATTTATTATATATTATATAAAATACAAAAGGAAATCGCTACTGCAGGCATTATCTGGCCTAAGCCTTTTTTTTTGGTGGAGTGGTGCCCAAACCGCATGGAGATGGAATCTACCTTTTTCTATATATATAAAATTTTTAATATATTATATTTATATATATATATATATATATATATATATATAATTTTAAAATATATAAATTATATATATATGTGGTGTTGTGTGTATATATAAAATATATTTATATATATTATAAAATATATATTTATTATATATTATATATATATATATATATTATTTTAGAAAAACAAGTTAAAAGGGGAATCTTAAAACTATCTACAAATTTGTTTCAAGCGTGTTGCCCCTTTTCATCAGATGACAGCGCAACACGATTGAAACAAAATTGTAGATTTTTAAGATTCCTCTTTTAACTTGTTTTACTAATGTTGCTCCCCCAAAGGGGGTTGAGCAGTTAAAAAATTGTTTTAGGCATTTTAAATATACTGATCTCATATATATGGGAAATGCGTGGTGATGTCAGTCTCGTCTCCAGGGATAATCATTTCATGCTGTGTTGGGCTTTTTTTTACTCCCAGTTCTTATAGAACAGGGAGTGATTTACATGGAACGAAGAAATGTTGTCTGTCTGTGTGTCTGTGGTCAAAATGTGTTTTACTCGCTCCACACAAAACTTCTCGCCGATCTTTTGTTTGAAAATGTGTAGGTATGTTCATTATGGGTCCCGGATGATGCGTGATATTTTATTTTACCAGAATAGCCGTTACTAATGGCTATAACAGCCAAAACGGTTTTTTTCTTTATGAAATGTCTCAGAAAGTACTTGTATTCAAGATAAACTGGGAGTACGTTTACATGGTGGTTTTTTTTTTTTTTTTTTTTTTTTTTTTTTTTTGCTGTCCCAACTTCTGCACCACCTCAGAGGCAGTGCACCCACGCCGCTCATTCCGCACCCGTCCACAGCCACAGCCCGGGCGGGGCCCCGCCGCAGCCCAGGCACCCGGGAATCCACAAGGAGCAGTTTAATGTCCGAGTCGTCAAGAGGCATCCCACCGAGAAGACACTGCACCATGCTGCGAGTCACTTCAGTGGTGTTCAGTGGCGCCTGTTCTGATCTAACATTTCGCAGGACCACCACCCACTAAGCCCCTATGACGACAATAATTGCTTAGTCGCGGAGCCGGCGTGAGTGAGCTCTCCCCCCGGAGGGCGCCACCACGCCCGTCCAACGACAGCCCCCATGGACTCGCCGATACCGGTGACCCCGACGGAACCAAACCAAGGCCACAGACGTGGAGAGTGACATCGAAACTGAGGTCACCATGAGAGCAGGCATGAAGGGCCACAGAATTTGAGACTTTTTTTTTTATGCTGATCGATGAGAATGAGGATGATTAAGATGATGCTACGGATTTCCATTTCGGTCTGAGATTACATGATAGGGCTGTACTCTACGCTTCCGTTCATAATATATCCCGGCGTCAACCAGACCCGAGAGATACAGACACTTGCAGTGTTGGTCAGGAAATTTGAGCAACACTCTCAGAAACGCATCCATTAAGTGGATGAAACTCGACTGTGTGGCCCCAGTCTTCCCAACTGAGTCCGCAGCAACTCAACTCTGGGGTAGGAGCCGGTCGGGCAGAAAACCCACATGACTCTGATGGGATTCGAACCCACGACCTCCCAGCCGGGAGTCCGCGACGTTAACCACTTCGCCACGGCGGCTGGTACGTTTACATGTTTTTTGCATCTTGTTTTAAGTTTTTGTGATCCACCAAACGTTGTTAAAAATGGATAGATGTTCTGATGGGAAAAAAAGTAGACGGACATTGTAGAAGGGGGCAAGGGAGGGGATTTGTGGGAGAGGAGTGGAGGGATTAGGAGGGTGGCGGGGGGTGGAGGGAGTGGGATATGGAATGTGTCGATGAACAGCCACGAAAAAAGAATGTATAGGGCTAGAGCGACACACATTACGCCATAAATGCATGAATCAAAAGCGATTAAAAGAAACGTGTTCACAACAGTGATAATTCTAACCAAACTGGGAAAACAAACAAGCAAACAAACCAAGACCAAAACAAACAAACAAACAAAATTTTCTTGTAGAAGTTTGGCAGCACAGGAAACACTATCAAGGTTGAGAGAGAGAGAGAGAGAGAGAGAGAGAGAGAGAGAGAGAGAGAGAGAGGGGAGAGAGGAGGGGGGGGATGGAGGAATGAGAGAGAGAGAGAGAGAGAGAGAGAGAGAGAGAGAGAGAGAGAGAGGGGGAGAGAGAGAGAGAGAGAGAGAGAGGAGAGAGAGAGAGATTATTTCTTTTACATTTTCTCACGACACAAGCCTATAACAACATGGACCAGTGTGTTTTACTCGCTCTTGAGCCGTAAATCAACAACACAACAACAGCCATTACTCAGACATTTTTGAGCGGAACACGAGAATCGTGTTTTGTTCCTCTGCTTCTGAAACTAACTGTAAGATGTCGTGCATGAAAGCAACAATTCACCTAAATACCCGGAAACATACTTGAACGCAGTTTAATTGGATAAAGAGGAAGATCCAGCCGTACACAGAGTCATTTGCCCTGATTGGTTTATTTGCACTGTTTGCCAGGTCATGCTTGCATGTTCAGGAGTTTGCGTTTAGCCTGAATCGAACATCTTTCAAACTGGGTATGGGAGATTGCAATGTTATGTGTGCGTGTGTGTGTGTGAGGTGAGGTCAGTGCCTGCGAGCTACTCCATTGACCACACACACACACACACACACACACACACCTTTAAGCACGTCATCGTCCGTTTACGTATATGTTTTCATACGTCATTTCCTATACGTGTTTATTTGTTTTTCTTTTTATATCACAACTCCTGAAGACGGTCTATGACCGAAACGTTGTCGATATTTAATCTGGTTTCATTAAAAAAAAAATCTACTGAGAATCCCCAAAGGCATTTTTTTTTTTTGTTTGTTTTTGTTGTTTTGGCTGTCCCAACCTCTGCGCCGCTTCAGAGGCAGTCCACCCACGCCGCTCATTCCGACACCCTGTCCACAGCCCCAGCCCGTTGGGCCCCCCGCCGCAGCCCCCGGAACCGGCAATCCACAGGGAGCAGTCAATGTCAAGTAGTCAAGAGGCAACCCACCGGAGGAGACACTGCACTGCTGCCGAGTCACTTCGGTGGTGTTCAGTGGCGCCTGTTCTGATCTAACATACGCAGGACGCCACCTACTAACCCCCCCTACTGACGACAATAATTGCTTAGTCGCGGAGCCAGCGTGAGTGAGCTCTCCTCCGGAGGGCGCCACCACGTCCGTCCAACGACAGCCCCCATGGACTCGCCGATACCGGTGACCCCGACGGAACCAAACCAAGGCTACAGACGTGGAGAGGACATCGAAATTGAGGTCACCATGAGAGCAGGGCATGAAGGGCGACAGAATTTGAGACATCTTTTTTTAATGCTGTCGATGAGAATGAGGATGATTAAGATGATGCTACGGATTTCCATTTCGGTCTGAGACTACATGACAGGGCTGTACTCTACGCTTCCTTTCATAATATATCCCGGCGTCAACCAGGCCCGAGAGATACAGGCACCTGCAGTGTTGGTCAGGAAATTTGAGCAACACTCTCAGAAACGCATCCATTAAGTGGATGAAACTCGACTGTGTGGTCCCAGTCTTCCCAACTGAGTCCGCAGCAAACTCAACTCTGGGTAGGAGCCGGTCGGGGCAGAAAAACCCACATGACTCTGATGGGATTCGAACCCACGACCTCCCAGCCGGGAGTCCGAGACGCTAACCACTTCGCCACGGCGGCTGGTCCAAAGGCATTTATTATTGATTTTTACTTGAAGATCTGCGGTCAAAAATCTGTTTATTAGGTTTCCAAAGCCGAACGAGCATATACGGTTGATAAAACAGGAGAGGTATCAGCTGTCTCTTATTTACGTATCTACTGGCGCATCAAGTTGCAACATCTAGACACCATGATCACCTGACATAGCGGATGTGGTGAGGCATATAGGCCTATAGAATAGCTCGCAGGCCCTTGACCTCACCTAGATGAAACTAAAACTGGAACATGATCTGTTGACTACAATTCTTTAGCACCCGTTGCCACCGTGTGTCATGGTTTCAAATATGAACAAGTCGGATGAACGATATTAACTTTAGCAGCCCGCGTTAGCCACTGGCGTCCTTAGGGAATCCACTTTTTCTCTCATAGAGGCGATGTGCGCATGCGCGGCCGCGGCCAGCTGAGCGCGTCGTTGAATCGGGGTTTTTAACGCCGCTCGTGGAAGCGATCTTTACGAGCCCAATTGTTGCTTTATAATCGGTAAGTACTTCCAATTTGTTAACAAAAACATTAGTCTACACATTTCCTGTTGTATTACACGGTATGCCACGGTGCTAAAAGCCCAAAAGAATCACTACAAAGTAAAATGTAAGCTGAATCGATTCGACAACAAAATTGGCGGAACGTTTGGCCTAGACTCAGAGTCAGTCGTTTATTTGTCATAGAAAACCAAGGAGGCCTATGAAGCCTCCTAAACCTTGGCTGTTTTGAATCTGTAAATTTTTATTTACTCCAGTAGAACAACAACAACATGATACTCCATGTGGAATTATTTGTAGTCTACGTGAAATGTGTCAGTGCATACGAGCACATTTGTTGATCTAGATGAAATACAAGACACGCCACTCTTCCAAAGTACAGCAGACGACTCCGGACGCTGCTAACACGCCAACATAGAACAGCGGGGCTGTAGGGCGGAAGCCGTGTTTGACGTCACGCGAACGAAGACGCCGATTGAACGAAAGTCGCCGCCTAAGTTCTCTAATAAACCAACGGATCTTTTGGACCGGCGGTCATTTTGTTTGCTTATTGTATGTTTGTTTGCTTTGAATCTACACCAAATGAGACTATACTTTCTGTTTGTTTGTTTTAAATCTACGCCAAAGAAGATTGTTTTAAACTGCGTTTGTTTGTTTGTCTGACGTCAAGAATACGTAATAAGTACTGACTCCTTTTAACCAAACCTACTCGACAGAAAGAAGGTCGATAAAGAACGAACCCTTTGAACTTTGATGTGGATCCGCTGTGAAGACCTGGACCAAACGTGAGATCCTCTATCGTAGGGAGATAATAACACATTTTCCACCGAGTACAATGAACGTGAAGCTGTGAATCAACTGTTCCTATTTCATCCCTTTCTGTGAAGTAACACTTTTTTTTTTTTTACAGAAATCTCAGAGCTTTTTTTTTGTTGACGATATCATTCATATCTCGCATTAACCACACCCTATAAAAAACAACAAATGTGCATGGAAGATAATTATTTTAGCCCATTCCAACTATTACTTTCCTTGGCGGCCAAAAGCATACCAAAGCGTCTTTTACTCATGAACTACCTCAAAGTTCGGAACCAAGATCTGTTCGACCTTAGCGGAGGGCTAGGTTTTAGACGAAACCCTTTCATTGTAGATAACGCCCTGAGTACATTAATTTTCCCTTTCATTGTAGATAACGCCCTGAGTACATTCATTTTCCCTTTCATTGTAGATAACGCCCTGAGTACATTCATTTTCCCTTTCATTGTAGATACGCCCTGAGTACATTAATTTTCCCTTTCATTGTAGATAACGCCCTGAGTACATTCATGTTCCCTTTCATTGTAGATAACGCCCTGAGTACATTCATTTTCCCTTTCATTGTAGATAACGCCCTGAGTACATTCATTTTCCCTTTCATTGTAGATAACGCCCTGAGTACATTCATTTTCCCTTTCATTGTAGATAACGCCCTGAGTACATTCATTTTCCCTTTCATTGTAGATAACGCCCTGAGTACATTCATTTTCCCTTTCATTGTAGATAACGCCCTGAGTACATTCATTTTCCCTTTCATTGTAGATAACGCCCTGAGTACATTCATTTTCCCTTTCATTGTAGATAACGCCCTGAGTACATTAATTTTCCCTTTCATTGTAGATAACGCCCTGAGTACATTGATTTTCCCTTTCATTGTAGATAACGCCCTGAGTACATTAATTTTCCCTGTCATTGTAGATAACGCCCTGAGTACATTAATTTTCCCTTTCATTGTAGATAACGCCATGAGTACATTAATTTTCCCTGTCATTGTAGATAACGCCCTGAGTACATTAATTTTCCCTGTCATTGTAGATAACGCCCTGAGTACATTAATTTTCCCTTTCATTGTAGGTAACGCCCTGAGTACATTAATTTTCCCTTTCATTGTAGATAACGCCCTGAGTACATTAATTTTCCCTTTCATTGTAGATAACGCCCTGAGTACATTAATTTTCCCTGTCATTGTAGATAACGCCTGAGTACATTAATTTTCCCTTTCATTGTAGATAACGCCTGAGTACATTAATTTTCCCTGTCATTGTAGATAACGCCCTGAGTACATTAATTTTCCCTTTCATTGTAGGTAACGCCCTGAGTACATTAATTTTCCTTTCATTGTAGATAACGCCCTGAGTACATTAATTTTCCCTTTCATTGTAGATAACGCCCTGAGTACATTAATTTTCCCTTTCATTGTAGATAACGCCCTGAGTACATTAATTTTCCCTTTCATTGTAGATAACGCCCTGAGTACATTAATTTTCCTTTCATTGTAGATAACGCCCTGAGTACATTAATTTTCACAATGCTGTTTGTTTCGTTGTTTGCTTCTTTGTTGCCGAGGCATTGTTTAGTGCGTATTTGGAGTGTTTTGTGCACATCTACTGCAATGAGAAACGTTGCGGATTTGTGGCTAACAGCGGGCTGTGTGTGTGTGTGTGTGTGTGTGCGCGCGCGTGTGTGTGTGTGTGTGTGTGTGGTGTGTGTGTGTGTGTGGTGTGTGTGTGTGTGTGTGTGTGTGTGTGTGTGCACGCGTGCGCGCGCGTGTTTCTCCAGAGTGTATTGGTATATTTATTTGAAGTGTATTCTCTCTCTCTCTCTCTCTCTCTCTCTCTCTCTCTCTCTCTCTCTCTCTCTCTCTCTCTCTCTCTCTCTCTTCTCTCTCTCTCTCTCTCTCTCTCTCTCTCTCTCTGTCTCTCTGTGTTGGTTACGAATGATAACATTTCTCCATTTCGTTGCTGATGTCTAACTGTCTATGGTTTAGTCAGTGATGTCAAACAAGCAGAACCTCAGTGCAATGTCGACAAAGACTGAGAGGAAACTCCCCGTCTCACACTGCACCGGCATTAGAACAAGAAAGCAAGCGCCAAAGTTCCACGGCCAGTGAGTCTATAAACACACACACACGCACACGCACGCACGCACGCACGCACACACAAACAGACACGCACGCACACACACACACACACACACACACACACACACACACACCACACACCCACACACACACACACACTACGCCTTTGCAAATACTGTCTCACTCACGCACATGTACACTCACACAAGCATCCATAATTACACACACACACACACACACACACACACACACACACACCACACACACACACGCACGCATGTGTATATATATATATATATATATATATATATATATAATAATATATATATTTATATATATATATATATATATAGTCTCCAATGATTAGTCCAAATAATTTGTGGTCCACTCCTCCCAATATGCTTCTGGGTAAAATGGAGTAAAATAACAACAGAAGAAAGGAATTTAAAAATTTGAAGTTTAAAATTTTAGAAGCACACTGTATGATAGGT
>CM031600.1:10248834-10264240 GCA_018398815.1 Conus ventricosus | reverse complement strand
CAACATTATGCGCTGCATTTTCTTTTCTTTCAACGACGTAATTTCACATATCAATCACGCTTTGATAATATGAGATGGGAGTATTGATGTCCACACACAAAAAAAGATTGAGTTCTTTTTGTAGACGTGCAGCAAAGCTACTCATACCTGTTGTATCTAACAACGAACGAAAAACTACAAGCACCGAGGGGAAGTTTCCTTTCTTGTTCTGTTAAATTCTATTGCTCTTTCAAATTACTTCCACACTGTGAACAGTACTAATCAATAATAACCATTAACAAATTTAGATCACACTCACCGGATTCAGATTAGGCAAAATGATTTAAAGATAAACAGACGCTACAGGGAAAAAAATGATTCTGAGGATATGCAGTGCCCATTTTGTAAGAATAGTGAAGATGAGCTACATTTTTTCTTTCGATGCGAAGCGTACGCATTACTTAGAGATAAATATATATCAAAGCATTTAAAGGCTAACTGGTCAACCGAGATAAAGTGTCGACATTTATTGTGTAGTGAGGAAATCAGTCATTCGTGATGTAGCTATGTATATTTTTCATGCACTGAGACACATGGAAGAAGAGAACAGATAAATGTCTGTTCAACCCCACTTGCTCCTCCACCAAGTTTTCGGGCGAAAGTGCCCCAGGATTGGCATTTATACGTTCTCTGACAAGTAAGACTTCAATAACCAAAAAATAACGATTATCTACAAACAAACATACTGTGCAGGGTTATCCATTTTAATACTAATTTACTAAAGTTTTCAGAGAGTAGCGTAGGGAAAGTAGCCGGGACTGAACACGCCCCATAGAGTAACGTAGGGAAAAGCAGCCGCGACTGAACGCGCTTCATATACAAACGGTGTCTGTTCCCACGGTGTCAACGGCCCTGCTCTGCAGGTGGTAGGTAAGCTTTTAATTGCTAGTTGCCGGCCTACCTGCCCAGCACTTGGGTGTGTTTATTTCTCCCAGTGCTGTGGAGGTGTAAGTTTGCATATGCACAAAATATAGCTTGCAGTTTTAGAAGACAGTGGGATTCTAAGTTAGAAAAGTTTTTGAATCACAAATACTTTTTCAACAGCTTTATAGATTAAATTGTGTGGAAGACATGGAATCAGCTACAACTTTATATATAACCACACACACACACACACACACACACACACACACATACACGCTCCCTCCCAACACACACACGCACACAGACACATACACACACGCACACACGCACAACACGCACAAACACATATACACGCGCACACACACGCACGCACACACACGCACGCACGCGCACGCACGCACGCTTGCAGGCGCGCGTTTATATGCACAAGCTCTCTCTCTCTCTCTCTCACACACACACACACACACACACACACACACACATACATACATACAGGCGCTCACGTGTGTACACACACACACACACACAGACACACACACACACACACACACACACACGTATGCACGGCTAGATAGAACACAGCGCAGGCCGAGCGGCTCGTTTTGCACCTGTGGGGCTTCCTATGTTGTAACCAAAAAATCAATAAACCATGCCTCGCGAGCTTACTGCGTTTCGTCTCTTACCTGGCCAAGTGCGCCGCGGGCAACTTGCCCATTATTGTACCAGCAAATGTTCGCGAATATTCTAGACTGCCACGTGACACTCCACGTCAACACTACTACGCCGGCAAGAGCCGGCCATTTTAGCCATGGCTTCTAATGGGGACGGACGTGCTTTGTTTACAGAGGAACAACTTCTTGTTATGGAGGATCATATGCAATACTACAAGCTTATGATGGAGTATATAAACAAAAGAAAATTAGGTGAGCGCTGTTTTTTACCTTGTAAGCCAAAGAGCAGTATTGCGTTTTTGGAAGGTGGGGTGAAAGAAAAACGAGAACTAACCATTAACGAACTACACAGCCACCTTGAAAGCTTGTTGGTTCCACAAAGAGATTTAGAAAGAGATTTGGGCAATATTACTGAAAGAGATGTTGATGGCTTTGATAATCTTTCGACTGTTGACGAAATGATTCCATTTTTACAAAGTGGTGCTCTTTTACTAAAACTTGGCGAAAGAAAAACTATCCATCATGCTCTGATTATGGGTCACTGCCTTGAAAAGGCGCAAACAATGTTTCAAAGATCAAAACCAACTGAGACATGGCGTTCATTTTTACGAACGCACATGAATATTGATGACTCATATGCAAGAAAACTGATGCAGCTTTCAAAACATTTTTATTATTGCCCAAATTTCATAACCTTAACATCGGCATCAATGATTTGTTTGCTAAACGAAGTCTGATCGCAAAGTACTCGCAGCAAAATGATGAGTTTCGAAACTTCTGGCAAAATTAGACCAAGTTCTCTTTAGTACACTTAACAGAACGGGGTGGGGTAGTGGGTGGCTCCACTATTCTTACAAAAAGCTCCAAGTGTTCAGCGACAGGTGTACTAACTGGCGATTAAGAGCCGCCAAAAAGCTCTGCCAAAGCAGTATTTTTTTTTAAAAAACCCCACTAACTCTGCCTAATGCCGGTCCCAAGCCCGGATAAAAAAAGAGGAGGGGTGTGGTATAAACTTTTTTTGTGCAAGAAGGAAAGTATAATGAAACTCTTTGTTGTGGGAGGCAACCTGCGGTGAAGTTAGCCTTGCTGACTGCTACTATAAATAGCCGTTCATGCTGTGAACGCCTTATTTTCGTAGCAAGAGGTCTGCGGTGAAGTTAGCCTTGCTGACTGCTACTATAAATAGCCGTTCATGCTGTGAACGCCTTATTTTCGTAGCAAGAGGGCTGCGGTAAATCCACCTTGCTATAATAGCCGTTCATGCTGTGAACGCCTTATTTAGTAGCAAGAGGGCTGCGGTAAAATCCGTTTGCTATAAATAACCGTTCATGCAGTGAACGCCTATTTATAGTAGCAAGAGGGCTACAGTAAAATCCGCCTTGCTATAAATAGCCGTTCATGCTGTGAACGCCTTATTTTAGTAGCAAGAGGGCTGCAGTACTGCCTGTACTTGCTATGTGCGGACACTAAGGGAGGTAACTCCTGCTTACCCCCACCCCACGCATGCACACCCCACACCCCCACCCCACGCATGCACACCCCCCACCCCACACCCCCACCCACGCATGCACACCCCCCACCCCCCACCCCACACCCCACCCCCGCATGCACTCAAGTTATCCACAAGTTGCCCTTAAGTCATCCTCAAGTCACCCTAAGTCACTTCTAAGTTCTTACTCAAGTTGTCCTGAAGTCATCCTCAAGTCATCCACAAGTTTTTACCCAAGTTATCCTCAAGTTATTCTCAAGTCACTTCTAAGTTCTTATTCCAAGTCATCCTCAAGTCATCCTCAAGTCATCCCCAAGTTTTTACCCAAGTTATCCTCAAGTTATTCTCAAGTCACTTCTAAGTTCTTACCAAGTTAACCTCAAGATCATAACTAAGTCATCCTCTAAGTACAACCAAGTTCTTTATTTAGTTATCTTATAATTATCAAAAAAATACAAATCTATGTTTTTATCTTAAATAGTAAATGCCTAATATAGTACACACACGCCTCAAAAAAGCGTCATCGTTGAGGATGTCTTGCTCAGCGTTTCTCTGCATAGATCTTAATGAAGGTCTTACATCCGAAGCAACCGCATTGATTACATTCGGGTCTATGGAAATGTCTTTTATAGACTCAGGTCTTATTTATTGACTTCATCATTTTATAATACGCCATGATCTATTTTATAAAAAAATTTAAAATTAAGTTCTTAAAATATTATTCCACTAGCCGGTGTACCGGCTTCGCTCGGGTATATCTGTATTTTCGGGCCCACCCCTCTCTCTCACCACTTAAAAGACAATACAATAAAATTCAGCTTGGGTTTGTTTCTTTTTTCCCATGCTGAACCAATTGCCCCAGCCTCCTCCTATCTACTTAACCCAATTTCTTCGGACGCCCACTCCCTTTTGCCTCTTAATCTGTTTTCCACACGAATTTTTTTTCGTACTGCGATACACAGTCCATAGAGGGATGCCTGTACTTTGGAACTTACCGATGCATTCTCAATTCCTTGATTGAAGTGCTCCAAAATGACAACTTTTGTAGGGGCCGCCATAACTAGTGGATAAGGTGCTGGACTCATGATTCAAAGGTCGTGGTTTCGAAGCTCGCTTGGTCTTGGAAATTTTCACGTGGAATGTTTCCAGCTAAAATGACCGTAGTTCACCCGATGATCCACCCTGGCCCCGCAGGTGTCAGGGTAATGTGACGGACCAGCCGTCTGCATATCCTTGATTTGGGCACGGACGTTAAATCCAACTCAAACATGACAACTGTGAAAAGATTGCATTTTCACGATTTTTAACATGTCTATTGGAGGGCTCTGGGTAGACAACATTTTGGTCTCCCTGTTTGGCGCAAGTATAGTCAGTGTTTCTGCGTTTCCAGTTCGTGATGCTGCAACGTAGAATAT
Source organism: Conus ventricosus (assembly GCA_018398815.1). Classification (NCBI taxonomy): domain Eukaryota; kingdom Metazoa; phylum Mollusca; class Gastropoda; order Neogastropoda; family Conidae; genus Conus; species Conus ventricosus. Next base: position 10,259,762 of record CM031600.1, on the reverse strand, counting down.
TCCATGTGTAAAACACGGAACGGTCAGGTCTACCCAAGGGATGAAAATGTCGACCCTGGCTCTTGAGATTGTGAGAGCGAAAGCTGGTTTCATGGGAAACTGAAGCCGTCAGAACTGGAATGGCAGGGGTGAGTTCATGGTTCCAGAGGAATTCTGGGGAGCAGCACCGGTTCACCTTTGTGGGGGCCATATGATATTTTCGCTTCTACAACGTTCCTGTGCAGTCTGGTGAAGACACATCGGGTGCCTTTTGATCCCCTTTTTGGCGGGTCCAGTCCGCGGAGAATGATAATGGTGACTCCAGATTTCAGCAACAGTTCATGCGGTGGAAGTCCAGAAATTTCTCAATGGAGTTCAGGAGTTCTTGTGGATAAAGGACTCCCTCATCATCATTCTTGGCCGTGTCAACAGATCTGTACAGAGTTTCCCTCCAGGGACAGTCAGCTACGATATTTTCTGTTCAGCCTGTTGACAGTCTCGTTCAGGGGGAGATTATGGCCCTTTCCGGTAACCAGTCTGAGTCTGCACAGTGAGCATGAAGATCCGGGTAGACTGCTTCTATCAGATCCTCCTGGCTATCATAAAAACTGGCATAGTGCATGGTGGGACCAATATAGTATCTGGAAACATGACTCAGTGGCACCATTGCCAATGTCAAGCAGAAGTTTGGCGAAGCTGGCTGTCTGGGGTTTCCAGACAGGTGGGCTCTCATATGGTGGTTAGACGTTTAACAATCATGCTCCGCCACTTCTTCAGACAGGTGTTGACAATGTTCGATCTGGTGCCATTGAGGACGACAGGGAGGATCTGCCTGAAGTCCCCACAGAACAGCGTTGAGATGCCTCCCACTGGCCTGGCACTTGGGTGATGTCCTGCAGCGTAGAGTCCATGGCCTCGTAGACAGCTTTGTGGGTCATGGAAGCTTCATTAATTATGACGTTGCAGCCTCTTTGATGACTTTGGCCAACGTTGACCACGCTTGACAGAGCAGGTTGGGGTTTCTTGCTTGTCGGCATCCAAAGGGACCTTGAAAGTGCTATGTACGGGTCCGCCCACCGGCAAAAGAGTAGCGACAATGCCACTGGAAGCAGTGGCTAGCACTATTTTGCCCATGGAGCGGATCCTGTTCAGGATAAGATTCAGGATGAAGGTCTTCCTGTCCCTCATGGAGCATCAAGGAACATTATGTTGCTGCTTGCTGTGGATCCTGCCTCTGCTCAACCATGGTCATATAGCTGTCGCACACGTTTCTCTGGTCAGCTGTCAGCTTCTTCAGCTGGTCATCAGCTGCTGCCCGGAGTGCAGCAGTGTCGTAATTGGTCTCGCGGTAGTATTCTCGAGGCACAGTTTGTTGTTGAGTGACTGTTGGCATCCCATACTCCTCTGTAGACTTGCACCAAGAAGGAAGAGTTTGTGCTGAATCACAGTAAGAGCTTGGTTGTAGATGGCATCTGTGTACTGCGCTTCATAATAGACATCTCTTCGGACTTGGAAGAGGACATCTTCAGCAAGATGGTCTCTGAAGGGGTTCCACAGGTTGCCTGGGTTACTGGGGTTGCAAGCCACCAGGATAATACAGAAGTCACGCAACAGTCGGGGTCTCTGAGAGATGGAGGCTTCCTCCAGGGCAAGTTGTAGATGACTGTCATCTTCTAGGAGTCCAAGAGCATTGCAAGCATCTCGAAAAATGTTGTGGACATAGCCGTTGACAATCTTCAGCTCCTCGTACGAACGGGGTCCTTTCATAACGTTGAGTAGAAGCCTCAAGAAGTAGCACTCTCCTGGCGAGGACTGATGCTGTACAATCGCCGGATTGCAGTGCCCCTTTGTCGTTTCTTCCACATATTCTGAGTGGACATCCATGTGAAGTGCTCAGGGACTTCACGTACTTCAGCTCTCGTGCTGTAGGGTCTTGAGAGCATATGCTAAAGATGGCGGTAAGGGTTGCTTCTGGGGAGAGCCTTGTGCTCTTTGCACTGCCTTGTGTGGATTGAAGTAGACCTATTGTCCATTCTCCAAATGGACAGCGGGTCTCTGCACCATGAGGTGGCGCTCATGCAGGTCAAATCCCAGAGTGTCCAGGTCGCCTCGATGCTACCAACTTAGCGGGCATTCTGGTACATTTGGATCTCATCAACGACTGGAGGTTGTTGAGCTGCTCCTTCACCTGCCTGAGTGGCTTGGAGTTGGAAGACGGCTTGGTCTGTGCCCTTGTTGACATACTTCAGGACGTACTTGATGAATTTTATGCTACTGCATATTTCCACATTGATGTGGCAGTTGAACTAATGTAGGAGGTAAGGGTTGTAGGGGACAACCCACTGGTTGGTGACGATGATTTCTCTTCGCCCAAGCTTCACAGTCCCAGTATGTCCTCCATCAGACTCCTCGCATCTCCTGTACTTGGGGTAGCTGTCCTCACCCTGCTCTATGACCCTTCTTGCTCTCAATCAATTTTACTTCACAATTTTTTTTCGTAATATGATACACAGTCGATAGAGGGATGCCTGTTCTTAATGAACTTACCGATGAATTCTCAATTCCTCGATTGAAGTGCTCCAAAATGACAACTCTGTAGGGGCCGCCATAACCTAGTGGATAAGGCGCTGGACTCATGATCCAAAGATCGTGGTTTCGAATCCCGGTTTGGTCTTGGAAATTTTCACGTGGAATTTTTCAGCTAAATAACCATAGTTCACCCCAATATCCACCCTGGCCCCGCAGGTGTCAGGCTAATGTGATGGACCGCCGTCTGCATATCCTTGATTTGGGCACGGACGTTAAACCCAACTCAAAAAATGGCAACTCTGTGAAAAGATTGCATTTTCATGATGTATTTGTCTATTGGAGGGCCTCTGGGTTGACAACATTTCTGGTCTCCTGTTTGGCGCAAGTATAGTCAGTGTTTCTGCATTTCCAGTTCGTGATGCTGCAACGTAGAACATTCCATGTGTTAAAACGCGGAACGGTCAGATCTGCCCCACGGGATGAAAATGTCTGACCATGGCTCTTGTTGACAGACAAAAATCAGAGGGTATTGCAGAGCATCATAACTTCGGTGTATTTTGGGAAAACCTCTGCAGACAACCATCTCTAAATTTGAAAATTAACGGGTTTTAACGGTCAATCTTAAGTTTCTGTTCATATTAGTTGTCTATCATTGATCAGCGTGTAAAACTTCACCTGTATACCAAATTTCATCAAGAAAGGTCTAAATTTAGAAAATAACGGATCTTAACGGGTTTTAAAAGCTCAATTTTAAGTTTCCGTTCGTGTAAGTTGTATTCATTGTTCAGCGTGTAAAACTGCATCTGTTACCGAATTTCAACAGGAACGGTCTAAATTTATATAATAACGGTTTTTTAACGGTCAATTTTCAAGTTTCCGTTCGTGTAAGTTGTATATCATTGTTCAGCGTGTGAAACTGCATCTGTATACCGAATTTCGTCAGGAACGGTCTAAATTTATAATAACGGTTTTTAACGGTCAATTTTAAGTTTCCGTTCGTGTAAGTTGTATATCATTGTTCAGCGTGTAAAACTGCATTTGTATACCGAATTTCATCAGGAACGGCTAAATTTATATAATAACGGTTTTTTAACGGTCAATTTTTTAAGTTTCCGTTCGTGTAAGTTGTATATCATTGTTCAGCATGTAAAACTGCATCTGTATACCGAATTTCATCAAGAACGGTCTAAATTTATATAATAACGGTTTTTAACGGTTTTATTTTTTTAGAGATTAGCCCAAAAACCATCCTCGGGTCACAACAGACGTACCTGCCAAATTTCATTACAATCGGTTGAGCCGTTTTTGAGTCTATAGCGTACACACACACACCACACACACACACCACACACGCAGACAGAATTTGCCATTTATATATTAGATTATAAATGGATCCAAAATGATGCTTTGTTATTGGCGGTTTTGGCGTGCAGTTGTCTTTTTTCTGTATTTAGGGGGTTCAGGTTGTTTTAACTTCTTTTGTTTCTGTTGCCATTGTGTATATATTTTATAGCCGTAATAACTGCCCCCAACAGCAGCAATGGCGCCAAAAATGGCAACAGTTTTAAGTTCAATATTCCATGAAGACTTTGGGGCCCTTGTATCACATGGAGTTTTTATAGAGGGCATTGAATCAACTTGTTCTGGTGCCGGCGGTGTTATGTTTTCATGATGAGTTATATTCTGTAACATTAATTTTTTTGTCTGTTCCACTCTGCTAATTTTATCTTCCTGCTTCAACACGCCCAGGATTTTTAATGGTCTCCGCCTGATTCAGCGTTTTCTGCTGATTTCTGGCTTGGTTACTTTCTCCACCTGATTCAGTGTTTTCTGGTTCTGCTGATTTTCCAGATCGTTCATTTTGAAGGAAATAAAATCTATATGATTAAAAGTTATTAATCCCATGATTAATGGCGATAACAATGTTCCAAATCTGTAGTATAAATCACACCCTAGAGACTCTAATGACTTTGTTAAAACTGGATCTTGCGTTAAATCATACGTAAGATCTTGTTCCAGAATCAATGGGAGCAAATCTACTGACTAGTTTAGTGTACAAACTAAGAACCGTTTGCCCCACACTTTTCACCATTCTAGACCCTAGCTGCGCCTCATACCTGTTATGATACTTTAAAATGTCTTGTGGCGACATCTGCTGAATCTGTTCTATGCTGAATTCAGTTCCGAGGAACTGTTTTGTTTTCCCACATGCTGCAAAGAATACAGCCTCTCCTTTTTGGGCATAATAGCTTGATCATCAACTTGGTCATTCATAAGTTCAGGAAGGTTTAGGCCGCCTTGTAGCTGTAGTAGATCATCACTGTTCATGTTTTTATTAAATTATAATTATTTTATTTTCTAAAAAATGAGCACTGAAAAAACTGTTGCTAACCTTGTATACCATTCTGCTGTTATTGGTGGTCTAAGTGTAGGATACTCAATGCTTGGTAAAAGCTTGTTAAAAATAAAACCGGCAGATCTTGGCAAACTAGACTTTGAGGATTCAGCAAAGCTGATTGCTATCATTGCAGCTTCGGTTGCCACGAAAGATTTTCTAGTTAAGCAAGGAATAATTCCGGACAATATAAATATGTAAGAAAAAAATACATTTATAAAAAATGGCTTCACTCGCAATAATGATAGGCGGCGCTGTGGTGAATGCGCTTGCTTTTAGCGGAAGTAATTTCGCATTTAGTAAACTGCGGGATGACGGCGAGAGAAAAAGACATAACAAAGCTATGGAGGAACTAGCAGCTGCACAAGACGCCTATGAAAAGCAGAGACTTGAGCAGTTAGATTTTATTAATGACACACTGAAAAAACAGGGGCATGCAGCTTACATATTTAAAGATGTTGATCAAGCAATAAAACAATATTATCTAGTAACAGGCAAACCAGTCCAGACATTGCCCCCACCAAAATTCAGTGACTTTTATCAACCATCAGAAAAACAAAAGATGCAAGAAATCGGGTTTATTGTCGTTGGTATGACCGTTGTGTATTTTGTTGCACATAATATTGGCTGAGTAAAAAATGAACAAAATCTATTATTCGCCCAAAGGATATTGGAAGGGAATAACAGCAATTAAAAAGCTAAGCCAAGCAGCTGGAGTCAGTGAACAAACAGCAAAAGAATGGTTATCTAAACAAGCGATTTGGCAAATTTATTTACCTGCACCTAAACGAATTACAGAGACCGCACTTTGTGAACACAACTCCAAACGACACCCATCAAATGGATCTTCTATATTTACCCTCTGATAGGATTAGACGAAAAAGATTTAAGTACGCGCTTACAGTCATTGACATAGCTTCAAGATACAAAGATGCGGAACCATTAACACAAAAGAGTGCTTCTGCTGTTGCTGTTGCCATACAACTGATATAATCAACGAGGGCCACTAACTTATCCTCGCATGATTCAAGTCGATGATGGAAAAGAATTTAAAGGTCAAGTGAATCAATTATTGTTAAAACATAGAGTTACCATTAAAAGAGGCATTCCAGGAGTTCACAGATCACAGGCTTTAGTTGAAAACTTTAACAAACAGTTAGCCGAAAGACTTTTTTCTTACCAGTATCACAGAGAGCTGATTGACAATTCTCGCAACACAGAATGGGTTAGAAGACTGCCCTCAGTTTTGCGCGCAATGAATAATGAAGAAATTTAAAGGACTAAAACCAGTACAAGCAATCAAAAGAAAAACAATAAATGTTGCTGAAGACTCCAGTACACCCAGCAAACTATTACCGTTTGGTTTGAAGTAAGGTACCTTTATTTACCGGGGAAAGCAGAAGGGGACACTCGCATCAGGGCAACCGATCCAGTTTTGGAGTGTTGATCCATATGAAATAAAAAGAATTGTAAAAATGAATCCGCCAGTGATTATTTACGAAAAACTGACCAACAAAAAAAACCACCCCCAAAAAGTCTTTTGTAAAAGAAGAACTGCAGAAATTTCCCCCAAAACCTTTCCCCGTTTAAATTTTAATTTACGGTTCTCCGTGCCCCGATTGCATAGAAAACTCCGGATAACAAAAACCCCCTTTTGTTTTGTTCATCTAATGACTTCTTTGTTACAAACTGTTTTTTGATCTATGTAGATTAATGCATTTTTTACGTTTCTGATAAAAATCTTATTGCCAAACAATGCTTTTTTGTATTTGTCAGGGGATTGTTTGCTGCAAACGCTGCAGATTTTCCCTTTGCTTTCTTAATGATTTTTCTCCTGGCTCGAAAATATGTACATTTTCACCTTAAACCAACATACCCCCTTAAATCACCTTTCCAGTTTTTTATCCTTCTCTTTCCTAAAACCTTCTTTTTAGAAATTGAATGCAAGGGAATCTTTAGGATAATCGGAGTGTCTCCCCACCTGCACCCCTTTACCATTTTTAAATTCCATGTTTTATAGTTCCCTTCAGTGGGTATCTTAACAAAACTATTTTATCTGTGTAAAGTACTCGGACTCGGGTACGAGGGGCTTAAGAGTCTAAAAAACTCTAACATCAAAACTTTGTTTAAATTTTAAAAAAGGTAAACCCCAAAAAATACGGGTTTTCCAATTTTACTTTTTTTTTTTTCATCATTATGCCGAAAAGCTGATCATGAAATCTTTTTAAATCCCGATAATTTTGGGTTTTTAAGTTAGCTAATTGCTTCGTTCTCTTTGGTGACCCAAACGACTCTTTGGCTTGTGCATTCTCCATGTCTTTCCAAAACAGCTGTTTTTCATCAGCTTGAAAAAATTTTTTTCTGAAACATTTGGATTTTGTTTGAGATCTGTTTTTTCTGATGTAGGTTTCAGAAAAGCTTTGGGCAAAAGCAATTATGCGATGGACAGCTGTTAACTTTAACCATGTCTTAATAAATTGTAGAAGCCTGTATGACAGAGTATTTTTTTGCCTCGAAGATTAGGCACAAGTTTAGGCGGCTCTCTGGGTCCATCTTTAGACTTTCTGCTGCTAAGGATAGTCATTATGCAGGTCATGGAGTTCATGAGGATATTCTAAGTCAACTTCTAGAATGAAACCACGCTGTTGATCAGGCGTTAACTGCTCAGCCACTTTAATGCCTTTTGAATATTATTCGGATCACCGCCTGTTGTACATTTTAAAGTTACGTAATGGAAGCGATTGCGCCATTGCCCATCCATACAGATTGTTTGCGTCTAAATACATGAGTAGTTAGACTTTTTACTCGGATCATAGTCGTCCAAGTATTTGTTGTTTGCTTTACAGTAATGATGCGACGCCATACTAATTCCTCCACGCAATCCGTTTTCAATCATCTGAATCATTGGTAGGTCAGACAATAAATCAATCTGTACTCCAGTAAACTTTAAGAAAGCATCCCAGCTCATCCCGGGCGCAGAAATATAATGCGTGGGATCCAGGCTATAATGTTTCATACAGGTCTTCCTATAATTTTCAAAAATATCCGCCAACCAAACAGACATCAGCCATCAAGTATGAGTCATGATAATCTCCCATCGTTTTACAATCTAACTTTTGCCAAGCATCTTGAGCATGCTGGTAATCGGAGTCGCTGATGTCCTTTCCTCTAAGGCTAGAAAAGAACGCGCCTTTAGGCGGAAGTGTATCTTCATCAAACCTTTCCCAACTGTTCATGTATTCATAAGGGTAAACACCCTTCTAACAAGAGTTGGGTTAAATATTCTTCCGTTATAGGGCAGGACTTTAAGGACATAGCTAGTGACTCTAATGATCCATCATGTGTTGCATAGAGTCATAAAAAGACATGTTATTTAGATTAAAGCACATGTACTTTTCTGATGACTGTGCAATGCATGCTACCCTGAAGGCGTTGGTTACTGCTTGCAATATAAGATGAGAGTCGTAACCTCGCAAGTTATGAAAGAAGATGGGCAGCTTCCATGTCTTTGGTTCAAACTTTAGTTGAAGATTGCATTTGTTATGCGCCGCTCCTCTGACTTTCCACTAATGTGATCATGGTCTCTTACTGTTGGATTCGCTGCGTCTGATGAGAGGCCTAAACCACAAATCCAACAGTGAGTGGCTGAGGCATACTGTTGTTGGTCTTCAGACGTCATCATGATTTCAGATAAATTCAGATTATTAGAACATCTATTTACGCACTTGCTGCATGCGCTGTAAAAATCTTCTAGCCGCATCTGGTCCTCTGTATAATTCTGGCGTTGAATGAGCACCATCCGACCTAACAATAATGAAGGCAAATGAACAAATCTGATGATTACTCATTAAGAACTGTTTTTCGAAGTTTTTGTGGCGCTGGCCCTTCATAAGGAACAATAAGCGACTCGAAGTCTGCGTAAACTACGTATGGACTTGTTTGCAGCCGTTTCCAGTTCTTAAAACTAACTTTAGATCCTGGCGGGGGCGTAGTTAGTTCTGTCTTACAGTCTACAGAACTTTTACAATGTTTTATATGTTCACTCGCGGCTTGCACAGATGGAATTCTTGTTAAAATTTTCTGCAGAATTCTTGTATGTTAGTGTTTTTTGAAGTATGCGCCAATAATCTGCTCATTGTGCGTATCAATGTGTAATGGGGCAGCCCTGCTGGCGAAAACATTAGGAGTAAGTCCACATGACTTTTGGTGGTTCGCCTATTGTTGGACTGTTCTTGGACACTTTAATTGGCACCAAATTTGTTCCTCATCCCATGTGTATACATTAACAGTTATTGGGTTGTTTTGTTCTTCAAACTGATCAATTTGGTCTACACTAACAGGAAAGGATATTCCATTGAAGTTAAGATCTTTGGTGTATTGCCGATAGTTAGTCACTCTCTCTGCGTGTTCGCGGACATGATGCAGCCTTGCAAGAACACACCACATGAAACATTTGTTGTCTGAATTTTTTATGTTTAAAACTGCTCTCTTTAAAAACCAACTCCCGAGGTAGCGGAATGTAAGCCTTGCCTACAATCGGTGCATACTTAGCCTGTTTTAATCTATATCTCTAAGACTTCGCCCTCTGACCAACCAGAGCCTCTCATTTTAGCTTCTTCAGCGGCAGCGTCAAACTGTGTAAGCAGTTCGTCTGCCCAACCCGGTGTTAAGTCATTATGAGAAAGAATAGTCTGCTGTTTAGTTGAGACCCAGACTTCTAGATTTTCTTCATTTATTGTTACATAGTCGATTTAAAACAGCTAACATTACTTTAACTGGTGGGTCTATTGTTTAGTTTACTTGGAACTTGAGAAATTGCATGTACAACGCTTGCCTGTACGTTTGTTGGGTCAATAACTTCTAAATCAATATCATTCAGTGCTCTTGATAAACGCTCTCTCTCGAGCATTCCTTCAAACAATTCGTCTTGTCCTTCATATATCTTAGCCATGCTGTCTTTCTTTTCTAAGCCAAATATTTATTTAAATTAAAAAAAAATACTTAATCAGAAACCAATATCGACGGTCTTTTTGCGCTTGGACTCATAAACTAAAGTATAAACACCTTTTGGGGTTGTTATGTGAGCTGTTTAGAACAGAGTTTAATGTTTCGTTTACTTTTTTTAAGCATTCCTTTTTTATCTGCTCGGGGTCTGGCTGTTGAGAAAAACTTGTCCCGCCTTTCTTTGAAGATCAAACTTTTGTCTTTTGTAGTCATCAAAATCGGCTGTAAACGATTAAATTCTTCATCCGTGATGTTTGGAGTCAGCTAGTGCTTTATTTATTGTCAGTTTGAACGAGCTAAGTTTAGCTGTTATTAGTTGAACCATAGCTGTGTGCTTTTGGAGTTTAGTTTTTATTTTTTTGCTAGCAGCACCTACAGCTAATGAACACAGGCCGAGAGCTAAGACAAACCTCCTAGGGGTAAAAGCTGCGGGTGCGCTATGCCCGTTGCTAAAAGACCTACGCTCGTTCCTGCTGATAGAGCGCTTATAGTCGATGTTCCAGTATTAACATATGTAACAGCATTAAAGGCAGCAGAATACCTTCGTTTGGTTTTGCTGTATTTGAAAGGTCTGCTCTAGTTTTTGTTGCATTTGTGTAATGTTTGTTAATCTGAAGGTTTTTATGCTAGGGTTTTCTACTATCTCTTTCTTGGCATCTCCGGTGCTGTAGGCACATTTGGATAAACCTTAACAGACATGCTTTTTATAAAATGAAAAATAATTTAGTATAATACATAGTCTAATCTGTTTCTTGAATATTCAGCTGCGCATCATATAATAAAAACAAATGTACATTAAGCGGTTTATCGGCTTCTTCTTCTTTATCAATTTGAATGTTTATTACGTCTTTCACTTTTCTCCCGCTTCCATACAACTCATTATCCTCTGTTGACCTTAGGTCAATCATAAACCGTATTTTGTTGTTAAATAATCATCAAGCCTAACATTGTGAAGATGTAAATCTTTTAGACACTAGGTCTGCTGTTGGATTTCTACCCCTCCCACCCCCAAAATTATTTG
>CM031600.1:10234565-10248734 GCA_018398815.1 Conus ventricosus | reverse complement strand
GGAAACCATTGTAGTTCCGTCACCTGACGACAGATCCGAGAATCACCCGCAACGAATATTAATGCTGATAATGATGATAAAAAAAAAGAACAATAGTAATAGTAGTAGATATGGATAAAAATTATAATGAAAATGATAAATAGTCATAACAGTATTAACAATAATTCTTATAGTCATTCAAATAATAATAGTAATAAATGATGAAAAACATCATCATCATCACATCATCATTATTAGCAAATTATTATCATCAATACATTCATATGGGATATTACTTTGTTTCTTATAGTTTTTATGAAAAGTAGCAAATATGACGAAGATAACTGTACGTTACATTTGTGCAAGTATTAATGGGGTATGGTAGTAAGGAAATAGTATAGATTAACAGTAGAAAGATAAAATTGTGAGTTTGAAGAAGAAGAAAAGAAGAAGAAGAAGAAGAAGAAGCATAAGTAGTATAGTAGTATAAGAAGACGAAGGGACGAAGAAGAGGAGAGATGAAGAAGAAGAAAAGAATAAGAAGAATAAGAAGAAGGAGAAGAAGTTGTAATAGCATATGTAAATATTGACTAATTCTCCTCAATATTAGGATGTCACCATTCAATCAAAGACTATGCTCGGCAAAGAAACGTAAGATTGAAAACAATACCGCGGAGACGAAAACAGAAGGGAATGGACAATAACAGTGTGTGATAAAAGATCGAAGAATTAAGATTGATTTACGTCAACTAAATAGGTGCTATCTAAATTCAAAAATGCTTAAATCAAGTTGAGCCATGTTGCGCCGAAAAAGAGAAGAAAAGTGGTTTTCTCATTCTTTGTTTTCAATTGTCCTAAATGTTATTTGGTTTTGTCCTGAAGAAGACCCAAGAGGTCGAAATGCGATTGTGTATATTCTGTAATGTAACTCTGTGCCCTGTGCGTTACTAATACCTTTTCTTTTTTATAAGATTTTTGCTTCTTGTCCGCCTCAGTCACCTCCGTTTTGAAGGCAAGCTAGCTGCAATACCCTGTAAGATTGGGGAAACTGCGCGAACCAAATGATAGAAAAAAAAAAGAAAGAAAAAAGTTTAGATGGTTTCAGGTGAAAACATTGCTAAAGAATTCTTGCATGAAAAAGTACACAGAAAGGAATGGTTGCGAAAAAACAACGATAGATGTCAATATCATGTCAAACAGAAAGAGATACCAATACGGCATGTATATTTGGTATTGCCCTGGGTTTCTCAAGAGTTACAGAAGGAGTTAAAGTTGCCATCCCCGTAAGCAAAGAAAATAGTGTCAGTGTTGTTCTTCGATGATGAGCTAAGTGGTGTACTTGGAACAGAGACACAACCCAAACTGAACAACTTTTGATCTCATGCATCCATGGCGAAGTTTTTGTTATTTTTATGGTCTGCACCTGCATAGATTTCTTGTGTAAAGCGAATATGATCGTCCCTCAGTGAATAAAAGTGAACTGGACATATAGAAAGCACAATAGAAAAGCATGTGCGTTATTGATTGAATACCACATCGTGTTAATGAGAAAAAAGGCTACCCCGTGTGGTGCACTATGCACATAATAGACCGACATAATGCATTTATTCAAATGAAACGCAGAAACCAATGATACTTGTTCCTCACGTAAGGCTTTTTTATAAGCCTATTTTTTAATGGTGGAGGCGAACCACTCTAAGAAGACCCAGACACCACCACAACACCACACGTCGGCAGGGGACGTCAACTATATGATGGCACAGACTACCACCACAAGACCCCACGTACGGGCTGGGGACCCATCTAAGATGACACAGACAACCACCTCCAAGTGACCCCACAACGACGGCTTGGGACGCCATCTAAGATGACTCTCACAGACACCACCCCAAAGACCACACTCGCGGCATGGCCCATCTGAAGATGACGACAGCCGACCACCACAAAGACGCACACGTCCGGGCTTGGGACCCCTCTAAGATTGACAACAGACAAAACCACCACAACGACCACGAACGTCGGCTGGTGACCATCTAAGAAGACACATGACACCACCAAAAGACCACACGTGTCCGGGCTGGGGACCCATTAAGATACACCAGACACCACCACAAAGACCACACGTCGGCTTTGGAACCCATCTAAGATTAACACAGACACCACCACAAATGACCACACGACGGGCGGGGGACCCACATAGATGACACAGACACACACCTCAAAGACCACAAACTCGGGCTCGGGACCCATCTAACATGACACAGATCTCACCACCGAAAGAGACCACACGTCGGCTCGGGACCATGCAAATGACACAGACACCACCACAAAGACCACGACTTGCGGCTGTGGGACTCATCTAAAGATTACACAGACACCACGCGCACAGACCAACGTCGGGCTGGGGAACCCATCAAAGACGATGACACAGACAACCCCACAAAGACCACACGTCGACATGGGACGCCATCTAAGAAGACACAGTGACACCACCGCAAAGACCACATCGTCGGCTGGGGACCCATCTAGAGATGACACAGACACCACCACAAAGACACTGAGCGGTTTCGGGCTCGGATCCTAAGAAAAAGGGGGGATCTACAGATGACACAGACAGGACCACCACAAAGACCACACGACGGGCTGGGGACCCATCTAAGATGACACCGACCACCACCGACATAGACGACCACACGTCGGCCTGGTGAGGCGAGAAAGTCCATTTTGTAGTGCGCAATTGGGGCAGCCCTTGTAATTTGAACTCGCGAAGCCTGGCTGGGAATGTCTGTTCTCACCCAACAAACAGTCGTCCACTACCCCATTCCCGAAGGAAGGTGAGGAGGATTTCTGACTCTGATTAACAAGAAATGTCCACAATGTGGTGGTGTTGCAATCCATTTGTTATCATATCTGTCTTCATCTCTGACTAGTCTACTGTTATCTGTCTAGTCTGTGACCCTTATCTGTAGATCTAACTATATGTCTATCCATCAATCCATCTGTCCGAGTCGTCTGTCTATGTATCTATCTGTGGTCTTTCTCTGTAGAACTAACTCTATGGTCTATCTTACACTAGACCATTCTATCCCGTCCGTCAGTCTGTCTGTCAATGTATCTGTCATGTACTTTCTCTGTAGATCTATCTCTACCTAGAAAGTCTACTAATCTATCCATCTATCCGTCCCCTTCTGTGCTGTCTATGTACTCTGTCAGTGTCCTTTTTCTGATTGATCTATCAATCATCTATCTTTCTATTCTATCTTCTAACTAGACTATCTATCTAGCTACTATCTCATCTGATCCGTCCTGTACTGTCTATGTATCTGATGTCTATCTCAGTAAGAACTACTGTCCTATCCAACTATCCGTCTGTCCGTCTACTATCTGTCGGTGTCTTTCACTGTAGAGCTATCTATCTATAATGTCTGTCATCTAACCATCTATCCGTCCGTCTGTCTGTCTGTCTGTTCTGTCGGTCGCTCAATCTCTCTCTCTCTACACATACACATATATTCTATTTAGCTAGCACAACCTACAAACATATAAGGACGAACGATCGTAGAAGAAAAAAGAAAGACGGAAGAAGGAAAGACAGATAGATATCCAGAAAAGATATGTCCGGTAGGAAGGTGTAATCGTTAGAAAGACAAATATTCCTTTCACACAGTTTGAAATAATTCTAATGTTTAAATTTGACCACATTAATACCAAACTGTAGGAGGAAAAGATGCGTGCCGCAGTATTGAGCGACTCGTTTTCCACCGTGCTGGGCAGAACAGTCCGAATCTCACTCAGGTGAAGTCTTTGACAATGGAAACAGTCCATCCAACAATTCCCGACTCCACTGTACCTTCCATGATTCACTGTCATACTCAAATCACGTCGTAAGCGACTGCATCCCTCCTTCCTCCCTCCACGACCCTGGACCCTTCGCTCCGTCTAACCTCCTCCCCCCCCCCCCCCACACTTCCCCACAACGTATACATATCCATAAAACCCCTCCCAGCTTTTCCCCACACCCACCTCGCCACCCCCCGTCGCCAATGACCGTACTCTCCCCTATACCACCGTACCACTCTTTCCCCCCCCCCTACCATCAAGACGCCCTGCAATTCGAACCGGTATCCCTTGACGACGGACATGCTTTATAGTCTTAATCGCATGAAACCAGTCCCAACCGAGAGAGTGAGTGTGGTGAAAGGCGCAGCCCTGTAATACGCTATAAACACGCAGCGTGCCAAAAAACAAACAACCAAACAAAACAAAACAAAACTGTCGTAGGCATACTGTGCGTACGCTCTGACGCACAACGTGGTATTTTTTCACGTTACAGCTTTCAATCGTTTTCCTCAAGCGGACACGCGCATTCAGGTCAAGCACAACCGCTCGCTGTTCGTAATCAGAGTTCCGTGTTTGTTCGCGTGCCTTCCTGTTAATTTGGAGAAATTGAATTTAGGCTCGAGAAACCTCTGTACTCGCACCACAAAATTCTTTACGCGGCCTTTTTCCTTCTTTGTTTTTCTTTGTTTTTTTTTATTTTTTACTTTTCTTTTTCGGTTGTGCGGAAATGTCTATTTTGGTGGAAGGAGCGGGGGTGGGAGGGGTCGAAAACAGGTGTGGGAGTGGAGACGACGATCCAGGCACATAATTCAAAAGTAAATCTCTCAACCTTTGAAGACGTTCAGCTAACATGATCTCCTTAAAACGGCCCCCCCCCTTCATCTTTTTCCGTAACCAAATTCATCTTTTTAGTTTTCCCCTTTGTTACACCTTCCCCTTTTTGTTTTCCCCCCCAAATTTTTGGCCCCCAAGTTAAGAACGGGGGTTCTTTTTTTAAGGCCCCCCAAAAAAAAAAAAAAAAAAAAAAAAAAAAAAAAAAAAAAAAAAAAAAAAAAAAAAAAAAAAAAAAAAAAAAAAGGGGGGGGGGGGGGGGGGGGGGGGGGGGGGGGGGGGGGGGGGGGGGGGGGGGGGGGGAAAAAAGGTTTTTTAAGGTTTTTAAAGGGTTTTAAAATGTTTGGCTTATACCCACCCGCCCGAAAAAGGGGCCTATCAGGGTGCCCACCATTTAAAAAATCAGCTCAAAGTCATAAAAAAAAAAAAAAAAAAACCCCAAAACTTTTCCACATCTTTTTAAAAATTACATCTTTTTAAAAAACGCCCCAAAAAATTCTTTAAAATTTTTCTTCCGTAAAATCTTAAACAGATGTTTTTGGGTTGATCTCTTTCGGGAAACTCAAAGATGTAAGGTGGGAATCTTAAACGGGGGTTTTCAGGGAAACCCTGCTGTAAAGTGTTATGTCTCACTTCATGAAAGCCCCAAACTTTTTAAAAGAATGTGTTTCACTGTGAGGGGAAAACATGACATGGAATGCACCACGGGGGAGGTTGACTGGGGTAGGGGGGGAGAGTGGTGGTTGGTACGGGGTTTGAAAAAAACAGGCGCTTTTGGGGGGCGTACGCCACAAGCACTACGACATTTTTCAAAAGCATCGGCGGGTTTAAAAGCCCGGTGACTTGGGGGTTTTTCTCTGCGTAGACTGTTTCCCACCCGCGATACCGGGGCCCACTGTGTGCTGTCGGCTTGGTGGGGGAGGGCTTTCGTCCCCCCCTTTGCTTTAAAAACCCCCGTCCTCTTCCTTGGAGGGGGGAGCCGGTCGGGCACGTCCACGCATGCCCGTCCGCCCCCCCAAAACATGGCTGAATTTCCACGGTTTTTTCCTTTAAGTCCACCAAGTTGAGGGGAACTCGGTAAATTCACCCCGTCTGACCTTGTTTAATAAAAAGCGAATTTAGGAGGGAAAAACTTTGCCCCATTTGAGATAATCACAAGAACGAAAATCCAAAACGATCGCTGCTAAGGGCCCACCAATCGCCCAGCAGAAATGCCGGGACAGAGCACAAAAACAAGACAGGAGCCCCCCCCTTCCCCCCCCCAACCCCCCCCCCCCCCCCCCCCCCCCCCCCCCCCCCCCCCCCCCCCCGCGCAAAAAAGGTTTTTTCCAAGCTTGTTCATGTCCCTGTACCGGGACCCAGGTACACGCAAGGACTGGAAAATTGAGAAACCCCCAACAACAATGTATTAAAACCCGGAAAGTTTTTATCTTCAATGTTTTAAAAAAAAAATACGACGAAAAAAAACAAAAAAAGGGGAAACCCTTTGGATTGATGGGTTACAAAAGGTTTTAAAGAATGAGGGGGGGGACTGTAAGCAGAAAATTTAAGGGGGTATAAATGGGGTTTTTTTTTAAAGTCTTGCCCCCGTTCATGAGATAAGCGTAGGGCCTATAACTCCTATTGATGGCTGAAAAACCCAAGGGACGGGAATTCAAAAAATTTGAAATAAACCCCCCAAACAAAACGAACAAAAAAAGGGGACAAAAGTGAAAAATTTATCTTGAGTTTTAATCCAGCGTCGTTCTCTTTGAAATCCGTTCATCTTTGTACAAAAAAAATTTAAACTTGTCTACAAGAGGGGAGGTAAAAAAAAAAAAAATAAAATTCTTTCTAATTAGTGCGTGGTGGGGCCAGAGGGGGAGTGTGTAGGAGCAGACAGGGTGCGTAGGAGACCGGACAGGGTGGTAGGGGGAAAGAGTGCGTAGGTTCAGACGGGTGAGACGGGTTTGCGTAGGAGAAGGGGCGTAGGAGACGGGGCGCTTTGGAGCAGAGTGGTGGGGAAAACGGGATAAAAGTGCGTAGGGGGACAGAGGGGTTAGGAGACGCCCGGGTGCGTAGGAGAAAAAACAGAGTGGTAGGAGACGGGACAGAGTGGTAGGAAAACAGATTACCATTGCTGCTGCGAAAAGACAGCCGGGGGCCGGGTTCCCACGGATTAAAGCACGGCTTTGGCGGTCCCACCGCACAAGACCCAAAGGGACTCTAAAGACTGAAAGATGACAGAGAGGACGAACGGTCGGGGACTTGGTTCTCCAGAGGGGTCAGCAAGAACCCTGCAAGACCTCCCCCCCAGTTTTGGGGACAGAAAAAACCCCTGACAAAAACTCCAGCCGTGTCTGGGTAGACAAGAATCCGGGAAAAGGGACCCCCAGCGTTTTGGGGGACGACAAAAATCCTGAAAAGACCCCCCAGCAGTGTCTGGGCTGCCCCGGTGGTTTTAAAGCGAATGTATGTAAAATTTGAAAAGCGTTAAAGGGTTTTTGAAACGAAACTCCAAAGGTGCAGGGTAAAATTTATTTTTCAAAAAAGGAAAAAGTTACGAGGAAAGTGGGTGATAAATTGAACACCAAACAAAGCGGGAAGTTAAGTACAAAATAGTTTAAAACTTTTCCTGGGGTGGCCTTTTCCCTTTTTTATTTTGAATAATGGTCCGAACACACAACCACAAAACCACACACAACACACCACACACACACACAAAACCACCAAAACCACAAACAAACACACATCTCTCTCGTCCCCCTTCTTGTCTCTCTGTCTTCTGTCTTTCTGTTTCTCTTTTCTCTCTCCCCTCTCTCTCTCTCTCTCTTTTCTCTCTCTCTCTCTTTTCTCTCTTCTTTTTCTTTTCTTTTCTGGTCTCTCTGTCTTGTTTTCTGTCTCTTCTGTCTTCTGATCCTCTTTCTCCCCTCTCTCTTCTTCTCTTTTCTCTCTCTCTCTTTTCTTTTTCTTCCTCTCTCTTCTCTCTTCCGGTCACGGCACGAAAACGTGGGCAAACCGGGGTTGGGGGGGCTACTTTGGAAAAAACCCCCCATTCAGACAAGAAGAATAAAGTGGCGACGTAAGAGGAAAAAAGGAAACACAGAAGGTACCTTTAACTCCCCACTGACACAATCCCCGGTTCAAACGCCCTTTCAAAAAAAAATTGGGGCCCCTACCCTTGCATCCACCAATTTTTTTTTTGTGGTGTTATGTTAAGGATACCCCAGTTCCCACACGCTTTGACTATAGAGTTTGATTTTGTTTGGGTTTTACTAAACGACTGGAAAATTGACAAGCTTTAGTATAAAAGAAAAGAAGGACGGTTTTTGGGGCCCTTTAAATTTTTGGTGAAAACCGCCTTTTGAAGGGGAAAACAGGGGAGCGGGGGACAAAATTGGGTTTGGCGGTACTTGGAAAAGGGGATACCTTTTGTAAAACCCCACCCACACACACAGCATTTCACACACCACGAGCACATACAACGACGCCCCGCCTACAGACCACGCAGCACATTTCCCCCACACACCAAAAAACACACACACACACAACACACACCACAAAACACCCACCCCCACACACCCCACGCACCCCCCGCACTCAAAACCCACACCAACAACACACACCACACACACACACACACACACCACACACACACACCCCACACCAACAGAGGGTTTTGGGGGGGGGTTGGGGGGGTTGATTTAGCCCATAACAAAACGAGGCGCAAACCTTTTTAAATTTTCCCTGCAGGCATTCATAAAATGGGGCATTTATATTCCGTTTTTATGCGTCATAGGTAGGGACCCGAGAGAGAGAGAAGGGGAGGGGGAGGGAAGAAAAGAAAAGAGAAAGGGGGAGAAGGGAGGGGGGGGGGAGGGAGGGGGCTTGGGGGGGGGAGGGAAAGGGGGGGAAAAGGGGGGGGGAGGGGGGAGAGAGAGAGAGAGAAGAAAAAAGAGGGGAAAAGAGAGGAGAGGGGAGAAAAGAGAAAAGAGAGAGAAGGAGAAGGAAGGGGGGAGGAAGGAATTTTTAAGGGGGAGGGGAAAAGAGAGAGAGAGAAAAGAGAGGGGAAAGGGGGAAAAGAGAGAGGAAAAAAGAGATGGGAGAGAAGGGGGGGAGAAGTGGGGGGAGGAGGAGAGAGGGATGAGAGGGAAGAGAGGGGAAAAGGTGAGGGGGGGGGGGGGAAGGGGGAGAGAAGAGAGAGAGAGAAAAAGGAAGAGAGAAGAGAGAGGAGAGGGGGAAAAGAATAAGAGAGGGGAAAAAAGAGAGAGGGGGGAGGGGGGGGGGGAGAGAGGAGATAGAGGATGGGGGGAAATAAGAGAGGGGAGAGAGGGTAGGGGAGGGGGAAAGAGAGAGAGAGAGGAAAGGGGGGGGGGGAAAAGACGAGGGGAGGGGAAAAGAGGGAAAAAAGAGGGGGAAGGAGAGAGGGGGGGAGAGAGAGGAGAGAGAAATAAGAGAGGGGGGAAATGAAAAGAGAGAGGGAGAGAGAGAGAGAGAGAGGAGAGAGGAAAAGGAGAGAGAGAGAGAGAGAGAGAAAAAAAGAGAGGGGGGAAAGAGAGAGAGAGAGAGAGAAAGAGGGGAGGCGTAGAGGGGGGGGGAAAGAGAGAGGAGGAGGGGAGAGAAAAAGAGAGAGAGAGGAGGGGGAGGAGAGAAAAAGAGAGAATAAGAGGGGAATGAGAGAGGAGAGAGAGAGGAGAGAGAGAGGAAAAGGGAGGAATTTAAAAGAGGGGGGAAAATGAAGAGGGGAGAGAGGGAGAAGGGGGAGAGGAGAGGGGAGAATTATGGAGGGGAAAGAGAGAAAAAGGGGGAATTTAGAGAGAGGAGAGAGAGGGGAGAGGAGAATAAAGGAGAAAGGGGAAAAGAGAGAGGAAAAAGAAGAAGAGAAGGGGAGGGAATTAAGCGGGGGGGGAATTGAGAGGGGAAAAAGAGAGAGAGGAGGAGGGGAGAGAGAGAGAGAGAGGGAGGGAAAAAAGAGAGAGAGAGGAAAAAGAGAGAGAGAGAATTTGAGAGGGGAAAGAGAGAGAGAGGAAGGGGGGAGAGAGAGAGGGGAAAAGAGGATAAGGGGAGGGAGAGAAAAGAAGGGAGGAGGGGAAAGGAAGAGAGGAGAGGGGGGCAGGAAAAGAGAAAAAGGGAGAGAAGGGTTTGGGGAAGAGGAGGGAGAGGAAGAGTGAGGAGAGGGAGAAAAGAGGAGGGGGGAGAAAAGAGAGAAAAGGGAGAGAGAGAAAAGGAGGGAAAAAGGGGGAAAGGAGAGGAGAGAGAAAAGGGGAAGAGAGCGAGGGAGAGGGGGAGGAGAGGGGAAAAGAAGAGGAAAAAGAAAAGAGAGGGGGAAAGAGAGGGGGGAGGGAAGAGAGAAAAGGGAGAAGAGGGGGAGAGAGAGGAGGGAGAGAGAGAAAAAGAGGGTGAGAGGGAAGGGGAGAGAAAGGGGAAAGAGAGGGGGGGGGGGAGAGGGGAGAGAGGGGGGGGAGAAAAGAGAGGGGGAGAGAGAGAGAGAGGAAAAAGAAAAGAGGGGCAAAAAGGAAAAAGGAGAGGAGGGGGAGGGGGGAGAAGAGGAGTTAATTTAGAAAAAATGGAGGGGGAAAAAAAATGGTGGGGGTTGTTTGTAAAAAAATGGAAATTGGAATGGGGGGGGGAATTATAAGGGGGGCAGGGAAAAAGAAAAAGAGAGGGGGAGGGGGGGGGGGGGGGGGGGGAGGGAAAGGGAACCGGGTGGGGGGGGAAAAGGGGAAAAGGGTTTGGGAAGGGCAGGCAAAAAATTGGGCGGGGGAAATGGAAAAATAATTTGGGGGTTTTACGTTTGGGGCCTTTTTTGGGGGGGAGGTTTTGTTCTGGCCCTTCCTTTTTTTCCCGTTTTCTGTGGTCCCCTTGGTTTTTTCTTCCTTTTTGCCCTTTTTTCCCCCCTTCCCCCCCTTTAATTTTTTGAGAGGTTGAAAAGGGGGGGGGGGGGTGGGGGGTTGGGGGGGGGGTAGGGAAAAATTTTAATTGGGATTTTAAAAAGTTTGGGGTTTTCCCCATTTCCCTTATGGGATTAACCGGAGCTTTTCTTTAAAGGGCTTGGGGGAATGGAAAAAACCCTTTTTGGGGTCCGTTTCTCCCTTCCCGTTTGGGGGTTTTGGGGGCGGAAATTTGTTGGCCTTTTATGTCTGTTCCCTTTTGGTCTTTTTTTTTTTTACTTTTCCCCCCTCCCTTCCCTCCCCCCCCCCCATTTTTCTTACTCGCCGATGTTCGGGGATAAAGATTTTTGCCGGGGGGAAAATTTTATGCCATTAAAAATTTTCGGGGGGACCCCAAAAATTTTTTGGCTATTTCCCGGGAAAAATTTCGGAGCTCTCCCTTTTTCAACGAAAAAAACAAAATATTGGGCCCCGTTTTCCCCCAAATACTGGGGGGGATTTAAAAATTTTTGGCCGAAGTTTTTTTTCGACAGGAATTGAAAAAATTTTTTTTTTTTAATGTGTCGCCCGGGGGAACATTTTCCCCTTATAAACCGTGGGTTTTAAATTTCCTGGAATTGGTTATCGCAGCGATAGCATTTTACGTGAAATATTGTTGCAGCGACAATATGTTCTGGAAAAATTGTCGCGCGACAACTTTTCACGAAAAATGTCCTATAGAATATTGTAGCTGTCCATAAAATACTGTCGCTCGAAATTTTGCGACAGTTTTTTGCGACAGACACTGTGAAATATTGTAGTCAGTGAATGCTGGCGTTGCGACACATTTTCACGTGAAATCTTACTGCTAGGGTTAACATTTCCTGTGAAATATGGTCGCAGCGTTAATATTTCACAGCGGACGATTTTTTATTCTGCAAAGTGGAAAAACGTCGCCGCGGTTGAGCGTCAAAAATATCACATAAAATAATGCAGCCTGCCATGGAATAAAAAATTGTCGCAAGTAATGTTTTTTTATGATAAATGTTTTTGACGAAAGTCAAATTTCCAATGCGCGCGCGCGGCGCACGCGCGGCGCGCGCTGCGCGTGTGTGTGTGTGTGTGTGTGTGTGTGTGTGTGTGTGTTGTGAAATGTGATGTTTTTATCAATATCGTAGGCATAGGACATTCAGCACAACAAAAGTAGGGGAAGATTGGGTAAGTTAGAACCCCTAAGAAATGCAGCCCTACCTCCTTCACTAATTTCACTTCTTCAAGGTAATTATTTTTATAGCTTACCATAAGAGCTTCATATAGTACAGCCATCATATGGCTATCTTTATTTCAAAAAGTTCTACATAAGAAATCATAATATTCTTAAAGAAAAGGAAGCCCACTTTAGACATCATTTCGGGTTAAATGGACCAGGGAGTGGTAAATATTGGGTCACGGGCCTGTATTAACTGACACGCATTATTCATAAACCCAAACCAATATTGTTTGTGTGTTGGCCATATCAGATGTGTGAGCTTATTCGATAATCCATTTAAAGACACTTAAGGTCTCAACACATTCATAAACTAAACTTAAAGAGTAAATGAGTATCCTTAATTGTCAGAACAGAAACACAAACATAATAGAGTCTAAAAGCTAATACAAGCCAAATCGCAGAACAGACAGTTTCAGTTGTCTTGCTTTAATTGCAGTGCTTCTATGGCACTTAAAATCATGAATTTACAAACGAGTCAAAGTAACCCATTTTAGTCACAAGTAAACCCAAAAGTTATCAGAGGCCATAATGCAGAGCTTCAGCATCATTTGGCTTTGTTTTACTGCAGTCCTTTTAAGGCATTCAAAGCTTCAAGGAAGCCGTGATTTGAAATTATTAACATAGTATTTGGTGAAAGGATCATCCATTTCTTTTCTAAAGCTTTTATCTAGTTTAATGACATAAACAATGCAAAAAAAAAAGCAGAACGCACGTTAAAATGTTTTTTTTTTTTCCATTACGCTGTTTCAAGGCACCCAAGGCCTAAATATAATCATGTTCAAAATGTGAAACATAACACATTTATATAAATTATTTTTTGTTTTGGATGGTTTCCCTTTAAAAAAAAAAACGAATTTAAATTTCGAAAAAAAAAAAGAAAAACTTTAAACACCGTAAATTTTTTGGATATGTTTTTCTAAAAAAGGGGTGGAACACGGCACGCGCGCCCACCCCCATCACACAAACCCCCCAAAAACCCCCAGCACGCGACGCACGAAAACACGCACGACGCACCCCCACGAAAACGCACGCAGCACGAGCACGCACGCACACACACCACAACACAAACACACACAAACACACAACCCCCAAACCATGCCGACAAAGTTTGGATCTTGACCCTAAAGTCTTCCCGGAAAAGACAGAACCAAAATTTTTTTAAAAGATGAAGTTTTTTTGACCAAGATCAAAGACTGTGTTCTTTTGTGATGCCGCGAATTTAATTTTAAAAAAAAGGTCCTTTATTCCAATGGTCGAAGGGTTTTTAAAGGGCTAATAAGCAAATTTCTAAAATATCGCTGTCTAATATTTTTTTGTTCGTTAATATTTGGGCCCTAAAATAATAGCACCCAAAAGCGCAATTGAAAATAAGTATACAAAATTCCTGGAACTAATTTCACATTTTTTTTTGTTGGTACTTCTTAAAAAAAAGACCCAGACAAAATTGGAGACATTTGAGGTAAAAGGGAAAGGAGTTTTAAGGGTTGGATGTAGCATTAATAAATTTGGGAGCCCCAAAATAAGGGGCGGCTATTATACGATTTCGTGTCCTCGTTGTTTCTTTAAAACTGTCCAATGTTTTCCCCTATACCCTATTGACTTCCCAAGCCCCGTAAAAACCCTTTTTATGTAAAATTTTTTGGTGATAATTATATGATTTGTCCCCGGGTTTGACGCCCTCTTGCCCCCTCCATCTTGACCTTACCCCCCTTAACGGGTTTTTGCCCTCATTCTGTAACGGGGTGTGAGTGAGGAAATGTATGTGGTGAGTTTTGTGGTGTGTGCCCACCATTCGTGGTAAAAGCATGTGTGCTACCCCTCTCTCTCTCTCTCCCCTCTCTTTTTCTCTCTCCTTCCTTTACAGCACGCACGCACGCACGCACGGGCCCCCGACGCACGCCCCGCAGCACGCACACACAAACACAACAACACACAAACACACAAAAAACACACACCCCCACACAGGAACACGTAACGGCATGCGGGGCATACATAAACCAAATACGCATACACTTTTATAAGGATTATTTTGTAAATTGCAGGGTTTGGGGATATTGTCTGGGGGAAAAAAATATTCCCCCCGAGAGTTCGGGGGTGGGGGGATGTAAAGTGATGCTGACAGGGGGTTCCCAGGAGAAAGAGAAGAGAGAGATTGTACCATGTCAATCGCTACATTTTTTGGGTTTATTTTTGTATGTTTGTACAAATGTTAAAAAAAAAAAACGCAAAATGAAATTTTGCCCCCTGGGGTGGCATACAGTTAAACACGCCCCAAAACCCCGGCCCCGATTATTCTTGGTCGACGTGTGGATAAAAAGATTCCGGTGCAAAATATGTGCAGGCGTTTGTGGGCCCGTGCGACAGTGCAAACTTGGGTTTGCTTTTTGTTTCGCCGAAAAA
>CM031600.1:10222065-10229565 GCA_018398815.1 Conus ventricosus | reverse complement strand
CAAAAAACCAACCAAAGGTGCCATCTAAGAAGCAAAGAAAATCATAAAAGAGCAAAACAAGTACATTTTCTTGTGAAAAGTAGAAAATATAAAATATAATATATATAATATAATATATATATATATATATATATATAATCTGTGTATATATATATAATAAAATATATATATATATATATATATATATGTGTGTGTGGTGTGTGTAGTAGTAGTAGTAGTAGTAGTAGTAGTAGTAGTACAACAATATGTTAATCTGAGAGTAAATGGTTTCAGTCAGTCAGTGTGTGTGTGCGTGTGTGTGTGTGTGTGTGTGTGTGTGTGTGTGTTGTGTGTGTGTGTGTGTGTGTGTGTGTGTGTGTGACGAAAGTGTGTTTTTCTAAGGTGCATAATTACTTTGTTTTTATTCATGTACTTATTCATTATCTACGGTTTAAGTTTATAAGGTTTTTTTTTGTTTTTATTTTGTAAAATGGAAATCTAAGGAAAAAAAAGCCCTGCAGTTTGTGTTGAACCTGATTTCACAATTTCATATTTTGATTGAACGTCGACACTAGTGTTGTTGTTGTTGTTGCTGATGTTGTTGCTGTTGCTGTCGTCAGACATCGTCACACCAAGCGGTTCTCGTTACAGACGGCGCGAAACGACTGGGATGAGATAGATGGTTGTCCCCGCCTGTCATGCCCATCATCACCCCATGAGGTGGTGAACTCGTACAGGTTGTCCCCGCCTGTCATGCCCATCATCACCCCATGAGGTGGTGAACTCGTACAGGTTGTCCCCGCCTGTCATGCCCATCATCACCCCCATGAGGTGGTGAACTCGTACAGGTTGTCCCCGCCTGTCATGCCCATCATCACCCCATGAGGTGGTGAACTCGTACAGGTTGTCCCCGCCTGTCATGCCCATCATCACCCCATGAGGTGGTGAACTCGTACAGGTTGTCCCCGCCTGTCATGCCCATCATCACCCCATGAGGTGGTGAACTCGTACAGATTGGCCCCGCCTGTCATGCCCATCATCACCCCATGAGGTGGTGAACTCGTACAGGTTGTCCCCGCCTGTCATGCCCATCATCACCCCATGAGGTGGTGAACTCGTACAGGTTGTCCCCGCCTGTCATGCCCATCATCACCCCATGAGGTGGTGAACTCGTACAGGTTGTCCCCGCCTGTCATGCCCATCATCACCCCATGAGGTGGTGAACTCGTACAGGTTGTCCCCGCCTGTCATGCCCATCATCACCCCATGAGGTGGTGAACTCGTACAGGTTGTCCCCGCCTGTCATGCCCATCATCACCCCATGAGGTGGTGAACTCGTACAGGTTGTCTTGACTGGCCACTCGGGTGGTCAGAGATCTTCAGAGCCCTCTATTCCAGTCCTGCTCTACAAGGTAGAGGTGTGGTCAGCAACCCAGTCCTTGACGTTGTCCGTGCAGGGCATAGGACTTCTTTAGTAGAGGTGTGGTCAGCATCCCAGTCCTTGACGTTGTCCGTGCAGGACATAGGACTTCTTAAGTAGAGGTGTGGTCAGCATCCCAGTCCTTGACGTTGTCCGTGCAGGACATAGGACTTCTTTAGTAAAGGTGTGGTCAGCAACCCAGTCCTTGACGTTGTCCGTGCAGGACATAGGACTTCTTCAGTAGAGGTGTGGTCAGCAACCCAGTCCTTGACGTTAGGACATAGGACTTCTACAGTCTGCCTCTAGGGCACCCACCCTCCAATTTGCCCTATAGGTAGGAAGTCCTCACAAGACATTTAAATCTGCTCGCTTTTCTAGAACAAAACTTGAGGAACTGGACAATCAGTCGATAAATGATGGACAGAAATGATACGGGAAAAATGTTCGTGTCAGGTGGACACGCTTTTTTTCTCCGTTGTTGTTGTTGTTGTTGTTGTTTTCGAATTCAAATTCGCATGTTCCAGCCCTGTTGGCATCCAACGTAAAAGCCACCATTCCTCCACCAGCCGCCGTGGCGAAGTGGCTAGAGTGGCAGACCCTTGGCCAGAAGATTGTGGGTTCGGTTCCCATCAGAGCTATTCATTTGTGGGATTTTCCAGCTCCTGACCACAGTGGTGTTTGCCATGGTCTCACTTTGAAGACAGGGACCACACAGTGAGTTTATCCATTTCACGAAGACAGGGACCACACAGTTGAGTTTATCCATGTCACGAAGACAGGGACCACACAGTTGAGTTTATCCATGTCACGAAGACAGGGACCACACAGTTGAGTTTATCCATGTCACGAAGACAGGGACCACACAGTTGAGTTTATCCATTTTACGGATGCGTCTCTGAAAGTACTGCTCAAATTTCCTGACCAACACTGCAGGTGTCTGTGTCTCTCGGGCCTCGTTGACGCTGGGATGTATTATCAAATAATACATAGAGTAATCCCCGTCATGCAGCCTCAGACGGGAAATGGAAATCCTTAGCATCATCTTCATCATCCTCATCCTCATCGATCAGCATTGAACGAAAAAAAAAAAGTATCAAATTCTCTGTCCCTTTCTGTTCTGCTCTCATGATGACCTCGGTTTTGATCTCCATTCCACGTCTGTGGCCTTGGTTTGATTCTGTCAGGGTCACCAGTCATTGCACCTTCATGGGGACTGTCGTTGAACGGACATGATGACGACACCATCTACAGGGAGAGCTCACTCATGGCCGGTTCGGCCACAAAGCAGTTATTGTTAGCAACATGAGGGGCGTAGCAGACAGTGTCCTGTGTTGGCTTAGCAGACAGTGTCCTGTGTTGGCTTAGCAGACAGTGTCCTGTGTTGGCGGGTCAGATCAGGCGCCACTGAACATCACCGAGACTCGGCGGCAGTGCCGTGTCTCCTCTGGTGGGTTGCCTCAGGACGACTTGACCATGACTGCTCCTCGTGGATCGCTGCTGCCCGGGGCTGTGGCGGGCCGGGCGGACCAGGCTGTGGCTGTGGTTGAGGAAGGAGTCGGAATGAACGGCGTGGAGGTGCTGTGCCACTGACGGAAGATGGGACAGTAAAAAAAAAAAGAGAGAAAAAGAAAGAAAGAAAGAAAGAAAGAAAGAAAGAAAGAAAGAAAGAAAAGAAAGAAAGAAAAAAGGAAGAAAAAAGAGAAAGAAAAAGAAAGAAAGAAAGAAAGAAAAACCATTCCCGTTACCCATTTCCACGTGTTGTCGTCCTGGTAGTACCAGTCTAGTGTGACTTTTCTCCACTCTTCTAATGCGATTATCCCCCCGGTCTACCTTACCACCTTTTGCTGAGTGTGTTGGTGGACTTATGGGACTTTCACCAAACCGTTTTGTTGTGTGTGTGTGTGTGTGTGTGTGTGTGGTGTGTGTGTGTGTGTGACACTGAAAGTCTTTCAAACAGAGTTTTAATTAAAAAGGATATGACAACGTGAACTTACAGGAATACAGTCAGGTTTCTATGGTGATGAGGAGGAAGACGGAGGCGACGCTTGAGGCGACTTAGGGCATGTGTAAACCACCTCCCGAGGGTGCAGTAATTAAAGGACAATGTTGTTGCTGTGATTCCTGTACGCGCTTATATTGTGTGACCTGTATGTGGGCATAATCCGTCATGTTGTCGCACTTTCGTGTGTTGACTTGTGCGTCGTTAACGAATGCGGCGAAACGTGTCTATCGTGTGTGTATGTGTGTGTGTGTGTGTGTGTGTGTGTGTGTGGTGTGAGTGTGTGTGTGTGTGTGTGTGTGTGAGTGTGTGTGTGTGTGTGTGGAGTGTGTGTGTGTGTGTGTGTGTGTGTGTGTGTGTGTGTGTGTGTGTGTGTGTGTGCGTGCGTGTGTGTGTTGTGCGTGTGGGTGTGTGCGCGTGTGGGTGTATGTGTGTGTGTGTGTATGTGTGTGTGTGTGTGTGTGTGTGTGTGGTGTGTGTGTGTGTGTGTGCAGGTAACGCGCGCGCGCGCGCGCGCGTGTGGTGTGTGTGTGTGTGTGTGTGTGTGTGTGTGTGTGTGTGTGTGTGTGCGTGCAGGTATGCGCGTGTGTGTGCGTGCAGGTGTGTGTGTGTGTGGGGTGCGTGCAGGTATGTGCGTGTGTGCGCGCGCGTGTGTGTGTGTGTGTGTGTTGTGTGTGTGTGTGTTCGTGTACATCAGTTCTACGTGTGAACGAGTGCAGGTGTCGTTATGCTTTCATACTCCAACGTGCACATCACACGAACTCACTCTCGGGTGTGTTTCTCTCACAGCAAGCTGCCCGTTGTGTGCCTGTTTGCACATAGGTGTGAAGAAGATTGACAAACCATGTTTGCACCTTCTGACGACTGCCATCAGATTTGACGCTTCAACAGAACCTATTCTCTACCTCTGCTGGATATGTTGTGGGGGAAAAGGAAGGGCGAGGGAGGGTGAGGGGAGGGTGATGTGGAGAGGTAGAGGTGGGGGCGGGAGGTCGGGGACTGGGGATTGGGGAGTAAAGGTTTGAGGACGGGGGAGAGGAGAGGTAAATTGGTTAGTGTGTGTGTGTGTGGGTGTGTGTGTGTGTGGGTGTGGGTGTGTGTGTGTGTGGTGTGGGTGTGTGTGGGTGTGGGTGTGTGTGGGTGGGGGTGTGTGTGGGGTGGGTGTGGGTGTGTGTGGGTGTGGGTGTGTGTGTGTGTGGGTGTGGTGTGTGTGTGGGTGTGGGTGTGTGTGTGTGTGGGTGTGTGTGTGTGTGGGTGTGGGTGTGTGTGTGGGTGTGGGTGTGTGTGTGTGGGTGTGGGTGTGTGTGGGTGTGGGTGTGTGTGTGTGTGGGTGTGTGTGTGTGTGTGTGGGTGTGTGTGGTGTGGGGTGTGTGTGTGGGTGGGTGTGGGTGTGTGTGTGGGTGTGTGTGTGTGTGTGTGTGTTCTTCATTTTTTTTCAGGAGGAAGGAATTCTGTTTTACGTCTCGTCACACATATAGGTGATTGCAGACGTCTAAATAACATATTGTTTACAATTTTAGACTATTATTATAAAAGAAAAGAGGACGATGTGGTTACATGGAACATAAATAAAGCATAGATGAATTGTAGGACAGTAACTATGAAAAATTAGATAAAAATAACTAAAATAATCTAACTTACGATTATGATTATAAAATGTTCCTTAATGGACTTCCCAAAAGGTTACTCTTTAATTTAACAAGAGAAACAACTGGCAACGAATCTAAAAAGTCAAACACATTAACATGCCCAGTGTCAGCACTTGTATAACACCATTCAAAAAGGGTTCGTTAGTTCACAATCAAAAATCACATGTTGAACTGAAAGATCCCCACGACATACGCACTTAACAGTCTGGCAATACTTGGTTCGTAGGGAATTACATAAAAGTCTAAAAGTCAGGCTAGAAACCGGTCGGCTAATTGACACAAAGTTTGACAGAGTTTGCTGACGAGGTTTTGATGAGGAACTGTATTGACTCCAGAAATCCCTCTCGATTATATGATAATTTCCTTGTATGATAAAGGACAATCAACCTTAATACTACCAAATATATTCTTTGCTCCCCTTTTTGCTGCTCTATCTGCTTGATCATTAAAAACGAAGGAGGTGTGCGATGGAACCCAAGAAAATACAACATTAGTACCTTTCATGTAAAGACAGTGCAACATGTACTTAATCTCAAATATAATTCCTCTCTTTGTGAATTTCAAAACAATACAAACTTTTTAATACTGACTGTGAATCAACACAAAACAGGATATTAAATATTGAGACTGGCAAGGAAATTAAATAATTTAATGCCATCAGGACAGCAACTAGTTCAGCTGTAAATATGGAATGACCCTTACCTAAATAATATGATTTTTCAGCTTTGCAATCTGGAATTACAAAGCCAGATCCCGCACTACCATCATCAAAACTGAGCCGTCAGTGTATACTTTCAAATAGTAAACTTTTCTTCCATGTCAATTTTGACAGATGCTGCTAACACATGCGGCGAAATCGCTTTATTTAGATCAGAAGAAAAAATGTTAACTGTTACTTCCGTTAGTTTTCCCCAAGGGGGTACCGGCGGAACCAGTACGCGAGGCGCTAACCTCGTATGGGTCAATCTTTGATGAATTAAAAACGTCTGAAACATATGAACGAAGCGTCTCTAAATTTGAATTTTTCTGTGCATTTTCGAAAAATCAATGTCGGATCGTGTATTTAACTCTTCAAGGTCGTCCACCGCAATCCGTCTCACTACATATTTTACAGAACTTATTTTCCTTTCTTCATCAAGTGGCAAAAGGCCTGCTATCTTATAAGCTTCAGAGGACTTAGTGTGCACAGGTACACCCAGGGCCAACTTTACAGCTTTACTGTCAATTCTTTGAAGTTTCTTTAAATGCGATCGCGAAGCAGAAAAGAATACTTCCTGTCCGTAAGTCAATCTTGATCGTACAAGACTGGTTGCTAAATGCAACAAAACTTTAGGATCCTGTCCCATGGAGAATGACTGACAATTTTTAGAAAATTCAAACTTTTAACTGCTTTAGTAACAATTGAGTCAATATGTTTTTTCCAGTTTAGTTTTGGTGTAAGCAGGACACCTAAAAATTTTACTTCAAGTTTATAAAAAATTTCCCGTCCTCCCAGAAAGAATATAGGCAGGTTACTTGGGGTTTTTTCCATTGTTAAAGAGAACCAAATGTGTCTTTTCAACAGAGAATTGAAAGCCATTCAAATGCATATAACTATTTAATTTATCCAGCTCGTGATGAAAGAGCTTCTGAATATAATTTATGTGACGTAAATTTGTTCTTTTCTTTAAAGATACATTAATCCATATTGCAATGTCATCAGCATATTGAGCTACCTTGGTATATGATGAAAAACATGTATATAAGTCATATAGCATTACATTGAATAACAATGGGGAGATTAAGAACCTTGTGGAATTCCCATATTTTTTTCAGTGAGTGTGTGGCGTGTGTGCTTTGTTTTTTTCTGTATGTGTTTGTTGTGTGTGTGTGTGTGTGTGTGTGTGTGTGTGTGTGTGTGTGTGTGTGTGTGTGCGTGCGCGCGCGCGCGCGCGCGCGCGTGTGTGTGTGTGTGTGTGTGTGTGTGTGTGTGTGTGTGTGTGTGTGTGTGTGTGTGTGTGTGTACGTGTTCGTGAGTGCGTGTGCTCGCGCGCGCGCGCGCGCTTGTGCGTTGAATACGATGCAATTCACCCGAATCGATTCCATCAACTGACACAGATCGTTCTCATTCTGTGGAAGGTTAGTATGGCCACACATCAATCGCGGCGAACATTCATCTCCAATGGACATACCCACACAATAGCCGGTAGTAGGTCTGACAGAACGATTCTTTTTGTCCCTCATATTCATACGCTCTTAAAAGAGGAGGAGGTAAGATGACTTTTCGCATATTCGAAGCTAATGCGATTGGTTGGAAATAAAGGGGATGATAGGTGTAGAGGGGGGTGGAAAGGGGGGGGGAGGAACGGAGGGAGAGGTGTGGGGGTTAAACAGTGGAGTGGGGATGTGGTAGGGAGGGGGGGGGGGGGGGGGGGGGGAGGGTGATGGTGGTGGTGGAGAAATGGGTGGACAAG
>CM031600.1:10212065-10214565 GCA_018398815.1 Conus ventricosus | reverse complement strand
CTGTCTCTGTCCTTGTCTCTCTCTTCTCTCTTCTCCCTCTCTCTCTCCCTCTCTCTTTCTCTCTCTACTCTCTCCCCCCCCACTCTCTCTCTCTTTGCCTGTCTCTCTGTCTTTCTGTCGCTGTCTATCTCTGTTGTCTCTCCTGTGGTCTCCTGTGTGTCTCCTCTCTCGTCTGTCGGTCTCCTCTCTCACACACATACAAACAACATGCAAACCCACACACACACACACACACACACATCTCCCAAACACACAACACAACCACACAACACACACACAAACAACACACACACTCACAGAGAGTCAGGAAAGACAGGAGACAGCAGACAGAAAGGAAAGGACACACACTCACACAACACACACACACACACTCCACAACACACCAAACCACACACACACACATGATGTAGAAAGGCGGACAAAGAGGGGTCAAACTGTGTTGTTCACGCTTGTCGATCAGCCGGGGGTACTGGCGGTGATTGGGTTAATAGGCTTAGGGACCAAGCAGAGCTGTCCAGGCCCGGACTGGAGAGACCCTGACACGCTCATGCAGAGTTTTAGTGCACTTCCATTAATGTTTTCTCTGTAGGGACCCTCTCCTCCTCCTTACCTTCATTGTTCTGTCTGTCTATCTGTTGTTGTCTGCTGTCTGTCTGTCCTGTCTGTCCGTCTCTCAGCATTTGTGCAGTGAGGACAATAGGGATTGAGAGAGGCGAGAGGCGGACAGCAACAAGATTGAGAGTGATGAGAGAGAGAGAGGAGAGAGACAGAGAGGAGAGTGAGAGGAGTGAGAGACAGAGAGAGAGAGAGAGAGAAGAGAGAACAGAGTGAGAGAGAGACAGAGAGAGAGAGATACAGAGAGGAGAGAGACAGGGAGAGGACATGGGGAGACATTACAGAGAGAGACCAGAGAGACAGAGTGAGAGAGGAGACGAGAGGAGAGAGAGACAGGAGAGAGAGAGAAGAGACAGAGAGAGAGAGGAGAGACAGAGGTGAGAGAGAGAGAGACAGAGAGAGAGACAGAGCGAGAGAGAGACAGAGACGAGACGAGAGACCCAGAGTGAGATCGTGAGAGGACAAGTGAAGGGAGAGAGAGAGAGAAGAGAGAGAGAGAGAGAGACAGAGGAGGACAGACAGATGAGAGAGAGAGAGAAGAGAGAACGAGAGAGTGTGACAGAGAGAGAGAGATGAGAGAGACACAGAGAAGTGAGAGAAACAGAGAGGAGAGAGAGACACAGAGAGAGTGAGAGAGGAGAGTGAGAGAGAGAGGAAGCGGTGAGAGAGATGAGAGAGAGAGATGCGCGCGTCCCGCACACGCACGCGCGCACACACACACACACCAAACAGCACACACACACACACAACACAAACACACTCAAAACCAACACACACACCACATTTGCGCCCCCCCTCCACAACAAAACTCCCCGGCCCTCACGCACATACACAGACAGAGAGAAGAGCATGAGAGATGTGAGAAGAGGAGAGAAGAGACAAGACAGAGATGAGAGAAGATGAGGATGAGGAGAGAGAGAGAGAACGAGAGACGAGAGAGAGAGAGTAGAGAAAACTGAACCACTGAACATGTTTAATGTAATTAGTAAAACAAGCCTTATGAATGGGGGGTACAGCACAAAATAATCATTCGAAATCGAAAGTAAACAAACATAAAAGAAACTTCAATCAATTGAAATGTTTGAAATACATGCAAAAAAAGGCCAGTATCTCGACCAACCAGTTTCGTATTATTCGTAGGAAGTAAATTATGTAGATACGATAACCAAAATATTTTACTACGTCCTGTAGCATTCATTTTTTCATGTTGTACACTCGTAAGTTCTAGTTGTAATACTTCTGCGGCGTATCTTTATTGCCTTGCACATGTATCGGGCGAAGTGTTTTCAATGTATTATCGTTCATAATTCTGTTTTAAAATTCCGGCATGTGTCGCTGATTTATGGCAACTTACTTTTGAAAAACTATACACTAATCTAGTACAGAAAATGTAATTCTACAATGAACAAAAAAATGCGACTCATCCCTCCCTATGGGAAGCCACACAATGGACATGGTGACGCTGTAGTTGACTCAATTAGAGAACCATCTTTTATGGGCGTCTTAGACCAGAGTCCTTGTTATAAGTATGGATAAACAAATTTTATGCAATCTGTTTAGTTTTACTGAAATTATACTTTTCCGTTACAAATATACTTTAAAGCCATAAAACCAGTTATTTTATCCGTGTTTTCCATTTTAGGAATGCCAGTTTTAGTTGCCAGAGACGGAGAGGAAGAGAGAGGGAGAGAGAGAAGATGTGAGGAGAGTATGAGAGTGACGAGAGAGAGTGAGAAGAGATGAGAGAGAGAGGAAGGAGAGAGAGAGAGAGAGAGAAGTCAAAAACTATATAAAAACCGCACAAGTTCAGTCGTTTCGATTTCATGCCTGTGATGGATTCAATGTTTTAGTGGCGTACCATTTACACATAGTTTGGTATTTTACA
>CM031600.1:10199565-10207065 GCA_018398815.1 Conus ventricosus | reverse complement strand
CTTTCCTTTCTTCTTCACCCCTTCACCCCTTCCCACCTTTCTTCCATCCTTCCATCCGTTCCTTCCTTCCTCCCTTCCTTCCTTTATTCCTTTTTTCCATTCTTCTTTTTTTCTCTCATCCTGCTTTGTCTTCTTCCGTCTTTCCCTCCTTTTTTTTCATGCCTTCTTCTCTTCCTTCCTCCTTCCCTTTCTTTCTTTTTCTCTTCTTACATCTATCCTTTCCTTTTTTCTTCTTTTTTTTCTCTCTCTTTTCTTTCTTATTTCCCCCCTTCTTCCTTCTTTCTTCCTTTTCCCTTTTCCGTGTTCTTTCTTTATTGCGTTCTTCCTCCTTCCTTTTTTTGTTTCATTTCTCCTTCCGTCGTTTCCTTCCGGCCTGCCTATTCTCCACGATTCATTCCTTCGTTCTTCACTCTGTTTTCTTTGTTCCTTCCTTCCTTCTTCACTCTGGTTTCTTCGTTTATTGATTAGTGAATGAATAAATAAAGAATTAACTAATGAATTATTCGATTGATTGATTCATTCATTTATTCATTCATGTGTCCGTTCATTCGTTCCCTCCCCCCTTCCTTCCTTCATTCCTTTAGTTGTTAACACCAGACACCAAGTAGTGTGACATCTTGGCAATGACGAGATAGATGGATGAAAAACTAACAAAGAAACAAACAAACAAAAACAACATCAGAGACATTTAAAAGGGCTGTCATTTATCAGACCAGCAAAAAAAATGGTTGGTGCAGCAAATCTAATTGTTGGGCCTGCAAATATGATATGATAACAGCAGAAACAAGTTTTTGCAGCAAAAAAAACAATTGCCAGCAAAACATATAAATTTTACAGCAAAATTAACACTTTTGCAGCATATTAAATGGGAAATCAGCAAAAAAAGTTGTCCGGACAGCAACAAAATATAAAAACAGCAAAAAATGTATGTCTTGCAGCACAATTAATTCAATAGCATCAAACATATTAAAGTCAACAACTAAAATAATGACAATTGCAGCTTGGTATTCAACGAGTGGAATGCGAGATGAATGCGAGATGAACGGTTACTAATCATAATAAAAACCAGAGAGGGAAAGTGAGAAGAGAAAGAGCACACGTGCGCGCGCGCATGTGTGTGTGTGTGTGTGTGTGTGTGTGTGTGTGTGTGTGTGGTGTGTGTGTGTGTGCTGTGTGTGTGTGTGTGTGTGTGCAAAATTCACTTCCCTGAAAACTGCAAGTGAACTCAGTTACTCGGTTACAATTGGAGATCACTTGACCTTTTGAGTGATACTTGAGGGATGTGTGAGCAGTAGTTACCAAGTCTCATGTCAAAGTCAAATGGTTGGGCACACACTCAATCGACATAGCAACCAACAATGGAGTTTGAAGTTATCCAGCCAGTCACCCAGGATCGTGATTCAACGGATGATGAATTGCCAGCACCAAAAGAAGACGGGGAGTGGGCAAGGAGTGGCATCTCGACAAACATTTCCAGACAAAAATGCAGCAATTGCTTTCGTAAAGGTAAGAGTTTTTGGTTCAAAAGGACGACGATGATGAGTGATGATGGGTGAGGTGTGGGGTGTGTGTGTGTGTGTGTGTGTGTGTGTGTGTGTGTGATAGAGAGGGAGAGGGGTAGGAAGAAAAGACGAGGGATATTGAGATGGGAGATGGGAGATATGAGTGTGCATGTGTGTGTGTGAGTGCGTGCGTGCGCGCGCGGGTGTGAGTGTCTGCATACGTGCGTGCGTGGACATATCCAACCAAGTCGTCACATACACACACACATGCGCGCGCGCGAACGTGTGCTCCTTCTCTTCTCGCTTTCCTCTCTGGTTATTATGTCAACTGGCTCACTTCAAATCGTTTATTCTGCGAAATAAATCGGCACACAAAAATGACCTTGGTGTACTTCGTTCCCCATGGTAACGTACCATCCTACCAAATTTTGTTGCTGTTGCAGGATGACTGGGCCATCGCCTACACTCACGCAACGATGTCAGGGAGCAAGGTGTACTACAGATGCAAGCATGCTGCCAGATGCCCTGCAGAGATGCACCTCGCATACAGCGGTGACTGCGACCAAGTTTCCTTGAATCTTACATCAAAGGAGCATGACCATGCACAAGGGGAAACATCACAGGAAACACATCGGGGCTTTCATCCGCAGACAAGGGAAGCTATTAACTCTTTGTTCATTGACGGTGTACGAAAACCAAAAGCAATATTTGCGGCTTTGCGTAATCGGAATGTTCCCACATGCCCTCAAAAGTCCAAATGGCGAACTACCTTGTTTCACTGAGAAACAAACATTTAGGAAAAACTACCATTTCCCTTGGCGAGCTTTCTGCATGGGCAGAGGCACGCAAAATGGTACCAGATGATGACGACCAGGCTTTTGTTGTTGGGTTTGACTGTTCATATGGCCAAAAGAAGAAAGAATCTGCATTTTTTAGAGTCAGTATCTCTACAAAACGTCTGTTGAAACTTGGGTCACGATCATCCAATATTCATGCAGATGCAACCTATAAGTTGATATGGCAGGGCTACCCGGTGCTCATCACCGGGTACAGTGATGCAAACAGGAAATTTCACCCAATTTCATTAGCAATCACAATGAATGAGGCTAAAGAGATTACCACTTCATCTTTGCGGCTGTTGCCAATGGTGTTAGTATGATTTATCCTGATGATCATCCTGGATTTGCACCCACACACCTCATCTGCGATGCAGCCCCTGCCATCAAGAACGGTTACACATCTGCCTTCGGACATGAGCCAGAAAAGACCATTTCATGCTGGGCCCATGTCGTCATGAATATGGACAAGCAAATTGTGCGAGTCAGAGACAAAGAAACTCGTGCGGCAATACGTGAAGACATCTTCCAGTTGCAGCTGTGTCCGGATGAAAGACTCATTTCATCATGCTGCTGCCCTCTTTCTGACTAAATGGGAGTCTTCAGACAAAGATGGAGTAGCGTCATTCTTGGAGTACTTCCAGGGATCGTGGCTTCAGCGGAATTACACATGGTTTGAAGGCTATGCTCCAGGTTTTCCCTCTACAAACAATGGGCTTGAGGCTCTGAACATCATCATCAAGCGCCAGCACACGTTCCGTGAGCGGCATGACTTAGGTCGCTTCTGAGCATCGTGGAGCACGACATCGTCCTACTTGGTCCAGAGACCGTGATGATTCCAAGCTGGCCACAAACCCAGGTTGCATCCCAGCCAATGAGGACCTTGGCATGCTGGACGTCTGCTTACCAATGGGCAGGTTCAGAGGCAGAGTCACTGAAAAGTGGTCAAAACGTGTACGTCTCATCAGATTCCCTGACAAAACACAGATCTGAAAACGTCTGTCATTCTGCAGAAGGAATGTTTTTCAGAGAGCATCATGGAATCTTTCGACGAATACAAGGAGAGCAGAAATTCAGTCTGGCATCTTGTGCAACAAGAAGACAACAGCTTCTCGTGCAATTGTCCGGCCAATATGAAAGCCAACATCTGCAAGCACTCTCTGGGCATAGAGATTCGTTTGGGAATCTCTGAGCCTCCATCCGAGGCCAAAACTGTGCCACTCGGTATGAAGAGGAAGAGGGGGAGGCCAAAATTGAGCAAACCGGCATTGTTGCGCCAATGAATTCATCTCCGAGCCTCCATCCGAGGCCAAAACTGTGCTACTCGGTATGAAGAGGAAGAGGAAGAGGGGGAGGCCAAAACTGTGCTACTCGGTATGAGAGGAAGAGGAAGAGGGGGAGGCATTGTTGCGCCAATGAATTCATTTCTTGATTTGTTCTTTTATACTTTTTTGGTATTCAATTAGTTGCTTTTTCCATTAATTTTGCATATTTTCCCTGATTTTGGGGATATTTTTTGCTGATATTATACCTTTTTTTTGCTGTTTCATTTATTTTTAAATAAAAGAAAGAAAATTGCTGTAAATCTTTAATTTTGCTGAAATTTTTGCTTTTATTTTTGGGGTGAAATTTTGCGATTTGATTTATTTTTTTGCTGAAATTTAAATTTTTTTTTGCGGGGCCAAAAAAATTATAAGCCATTTAAAAACTGTGAACTATTCGTCGTGTAGTTCGGAAAACGTTTTCTCCTAAACTTTGCACGCTCTGGAGATGTTGAAATGGAAAGACTGATCCAACAGTGGGAAAACCCACGGTTTGGCTGGACACTGGTGGTTGACTGACTGAGGGGTTGGTGGGGAACTGAAAATTTGATTAACGTTCCCAGCTGTTTCACTTTTCCCCGTCCCTATCGACGAATCTTTGATTGATTGTTATTTGATTGATTGTTTTCTGTTGATTGAAATTGATTACTAAAATTTTTGTTTAAAATGTTGATTGAAATTTGATTGTTTTGTGGCGGTTGATGAATGGTAATGGATTGTCATTTCTCAATTTTTAAACTTTTAGACATTGCTCGCCCCAAATTTCAGATTGTTTGCAAACTGATTGTTTTCCGATTGATTGAATATTTGTTTGATTGTTTTATCCCCTTTGATGTTTGGGTTTTTGATTAGTTTTTTTGATTGACTGACTGATTGATTGACTTTTGGGTTTTTGATTGACGATTGTTGGTTTTGATTGACTTTTGATTGTTGATTGATTGATTAAACTGACTGATGCCCCCGACTGACTGATTGGGTTGACTTTTTTGATTGATGATTGCGATGATTGTTTGATTGGTTGACTGACGATGATTGTTTGTTTGGGTTTGACTGACGGGTGATTGATTGACTGCTGATGCTGACGGTGGTTGATTGATTGACTGAATACTGACGGACTGATTGATTGATTGGGGGACTGTCTTTCAGTCAACAATTCGTGCCCCAGCTGAACCTGGAAGGAACGGGTGGGTGGGGGTTCAGCTCATTCAGAAGTGATGGGGAAACAACTGTATACGGGGACTTTGGATTTGACAGTTAAAGAGCGGAGAGAGAGAGAGGGGGGGGGGGGGGGGGGAGAAAGGGGGGGGAGGAGAGAGGGAGGGGGGGGGGAAAGGGAAGAGGAGTGGGGGAGGGAAGGAGAAGGGGGGAGGGGAGAGAGAGAAGAGGAAAAAAGGGGGAGGAGAGAGAGCAGAGAGAGAAGAGGGGAGGAAGAAAAGAAAAGAAAAAAGGGAAGAAGAAGAAGAAGAGAGAGGGGAGAGAGGGAAGGGGAGGGGAGACAGGGGATGGGAGAACGGTGTGTTGTGGTGGGGGGGGGGGGGGGGGGGGAAAGGGGTGTGTTGGGTAGGGGGGGGGGGAAGGTGTCATTTTTGCAGAGGAAAAAAATCTTGTCTTGCTTTTCCCATTTGGGTCAATTTTTTTTTTTATCCGTTTTTTTTTTTTCTTTGCTTTTTCTTTCCGTTTGTTTGTTGTTTTTTTTTTTTTTTTCATTCGTTTCATATTTTTCTTTCTTTCCTTTTGTTTGTTTGTTTTTTTTTCCCTTTATTTTTTTTTTCTTTTTTTAAATATTTTTTCATGTCGTCTTTTTAGCGTTTTCTTCGTTTTTTATTTTTTTTTTTATAGTTCTTTCTCTTTTTTGTTTTTTGGGTCTTTTGCCATTTTACTGTTTTTATCACTGCGGGTTTTTCATCTTCAGTTTTTTTTCTTTGATTTCCACACACACATCATCTCACTTTTTTTCGAGTTCACACCGCACAGCGCGCGCGTGGGGTGCGCGCGAGCACACACACACCACACAAACACACACCAAACACACGCACACACACCCACACACGCGCCACACACACCCCACACACACACAAACCACAAACCAAAACCACACACAACACACACACACACAACACCACACATACACACACACAAAACACACCATTCTAACCTGGTTGTTTGTAATACATGTGGTGTGTTGTGGTGGTGTGTGTGTGTGTGTGTGTATGTTGTGTGTTGTGTGGGTGTGTGGTTGGGTTGTGTGTGGGGTGTTGTCGTCTGTGTGTGTGTTATGTGTGGCGCGCGGGTGGGATGCATGCGTGCGCCTTGTTATGTGTGGCTTGTGCATGCGCGCGCGCGTGTGTTGTGTTGTGTTTGTGCGCCAGAACGTGGGGGCAACCAGCTGCGTCGGGGGGCGCGGGGGGCATCGCCAGCATGCTGACCCAAGCAAGACCATCAACCTAAAGTTTCAGGTGCTTGGCTGTGTGTGTGTGGTGGTTTTTGTGGTGTGTGTGTGTGCGTGTGGTGTGTGGTGTGTGTGTGTGTGTGAGGAGAGGAGGCAGATGTTTCCCCATGGGAGGTATGGGGCGGAGAGAGAGAAAAAAGAGGAGGGAAAGAGAGAGGAGAGAGAGGAGGAAAAGAGGAAAGGGGAGAGAAGAAGAGAGAAAAAGAGAGAAGAGAGGAAAAAAAAGGGGGAAGGAAAGGGGGAGAGAGGAAAAGGGGGGAGAGGAGAGGAGCAGAAACGGGAAAGGGGTTGGGTTTTGGGGGGGGTGGGGGGGCGAAAAGGGGCGAAAAGGAAAAAGGGGGGGTGGGTGAAGGCGGGGGCAGGGATTGGACAGCAGGTGGCCCCCCCCCCCCCCCAAGACGAGCGGTGGCGGGGGGGGGGGGGTGGTGGAAAACAGGCGTGGGGCGGGCGGAAGTGGGGGAAAAGGGCCCACAAAAAAACCCCGGGGGAAAACCCCCCCAAAACCAGAACCACCCCCCCCAAAAACCAACCCAAACCAAACCAAAAAAAACCCCCAAAATCAAGGGAGTGTAAGAGAAAAGTAAATAAAACCTGTTTTTGATCCCCGGGAAATGGGGTTTTCTGTTTGGCACAAAGGGGAAAGGCTTCGGGAGGGATTTCCATTGCTTGAAAGCGAGAGAAGAACCCACCCCCAAAAAAGGGAAAAAAAAAGGGGAAAGGGAAAAAAAAAAAAAGAATTGGGAAGTTCAGGGCGAGCCCCTACGCAGAGCCCGAACCCGAAAAAAAAGAAAACGGGCATAAGAAAGAAAGGGGGGCCCCCAGGGAGCAAAGGCAGGGAAGGAAAACGGATTTTTGTTTGGGGAAAGGACCAAAAGGTTTAAGAAAGAGAAGAGAGAAGAAAGACGATGAAATGGGAAAATACTTACAAGAAAGAACAGAAAGGATCTCTACAAACAAACGCAGCAAAAACCCCCACCACCAACCACCAACCAACCCAAAACCCCAAACCACCAACAACCACCCCACCAAACCCCCAACCACGCCACCAGCCCACCACACACCACCAACACCCAAACCAAAAACCGTCCCAAAAATTATGGGTTTTTAATCCTGTTGATTACTTTCGGTTTTTCAACCAAGGTTTCTTGCACTCTACAAAAGCTAGATATGGCCCCCCAAAATTTTCCCCCTTTTCTGGGTGGGGTCCGCATTGTTTCCCCAAAAATTAAAAAAGAAGGCAATTTCTATCTCTTATATTTTAATGACTAAAAAAAAATGAAAACGAAAATAAAAAAAATACTTCTCCCGGGGTTAAATAAAAATTCTTTAAAAGGAGGGTTTCACCACCAAACGTTTAAAAAAACCCCCCCTTTTTTTTTTTTGTTTTTTTT
>CM031600.1:10195782-10198565 GCA_018398815.1 Conus ventricosus | reverse complement strand
CCCTATTCCCTCCCCCATCCCCCTCGTG
The DNA here is from genome assembly GCA_018398815.1 of Conus ventricosus. Classification (NCBI taxonomy): domain Eukaryota; kingdom Metazoa; phylum Mollusca; class Gastropoda; order Neogastropoda; family Conidae; genus Conus; species Conus ventricosus. Next base: position 10,198,537 of record CM031600.1, on the reverse strand, counting down.
TCCTCCGTCCCTCTTCCTGGTCTCCCCCCTCCCCATCTCCTTCACCCTCACTTTAAACAAGATGCAAAGCATAAACGTACTCCCAGTTTATCTTGAATACACGTGAGATCTTCCATTAAGAGAAAAACCGTTTTGGGCCATTATAGCCGTTAGTATCGGCTATTCTGGTAACATCGGCCATCATCTGTGACCCATAATGAACATACCTACAAATTTTCAGAAAGATGGGCCAGGTGCTTTCTGAGATAAACCATAAAGAAGAAAAACCGTTACGCGCCATTATAGCCGTTAGTAACGGCTCTAGCGGTAAAATAAAACATCGGGCATCATCCATGACCCATATTGAACATACCTACACATTTTCAGAAAGATCGGCCAAGTACTTTCTGAGATATTCCATAAAGAAGAAAAACCGTTATGGTCCGTTACAGCCGTTAGCAACGGCCGCTATAACGGTCAAAATAAAACATCGGGCATCATCCGTGACCCATAATGAACATACCTACACATTTTCAGAAAGATCGGCCCAGTAGTTTTGTCTGGAGCGAGTGGAACACATTTTAACCGTGGACGGACAGACACACAGACAGACACACAGACAGCATTTCTTCATTCCCATTGTAAAGTTCTATAAGAACTGGGAGTACAAAAAAGAAGAATCTCTCTGTGATCGACGATGTCCACTGATCAATCCCCTGCTGTGGGCAGCAGCCCAGGGACAGAGCCTTCAGCTTCTACTGGGCCTACTCGTTCGGCAGCAAGGCCCTGACAGAGAAACCGAGTCCCGTCATGGGCGTGGCGTCCCGGGCCAAGAAGATCGAAGACGACCTGGAGACCGTCCTGGATGTCAGTGGTCAGTTCCACAGTGGGATGCCTGTGTGTGTGTGTGTGTGGTGTGTGTGTGTGTGTGTGTGTGTGTGTGTGTGGTGTGTGTGTGTGTGTGATGTGTGTGTGTGTGTGATGTGTGTGTGTTGTGTGTGTGTGTGTGTGTGTGTGTGTGTGTGTCTTTCTTGCTCTCTCATGTCAGATTGCCGACTCTGTTAATATCATCAGGAACCTACTTGTGCAAAGATCTGCCTTACTGTATGTACATGTCCTAGAATCCTCACGTCATCATCTAGAATCCTCCGTTGCCTTGTTTTCCAAAGAAGGCATCAGGTTGATCTTCTTTTTCCCCCTCCATTTCTTTGTTTCCGCAGAGAAGCTGGTGCCGTACGACCAGTCGGGCAAGCGCACGTACGAGAGGGCGTGTAAGAAAGTGGGCGTGACCCCCGTGTCCAACTGCCTGAGGAACCTGGAGATGTCGCCCAACCTGGACCTGCAGTACTACGGCCCTGGGACCCAAGGCCATCATCCCTGTGGCGATGGCGCTGATGGTGACTGTCCCTTCCTTCCTTTTCATTCTTTGTTCCTTTGTTCTTTGTTTGTTCCTGCCTTCCTTTCATTCTTCCTTCCTTCCTTCCTTCGTTCTTTCCTTTCTTTCTTTCGTTCCTCCTTCCTTTTTCCCTTTCATTCTTCTTTCTTGCCTTCCTTCCTTCCTTTCTTTCTTGCCTTCCTTCCTTCCTTCCTTCCTTCCTTCCTTCCTTTTTTCCCTTTCCTTCCTTCCTTTCGTTCCTCCTTCCTTTGTTCCTTCATTCTTCTTTCTTGACTTCCTTTCTTCTTGCCTTCCTTCCTTCCCTCCTTCCTTCCATCCTTCCTTATTTCCTTCCTTCCTTCCATTTTCCCTTCCTTCCTTCCTTCCTTCCTTCCTTCCTTCCTTCCTTCCTTCCTTCCTTCCTTTCGTATTTCCTTCCTTCCTTCTATTTTCCCTTCTTTCCTTCCTTCCACTTCTTTGTTTCGTTCGTTCGTTCGTTCCTTCCTTCCTTTCATTCTTTTTTCTTTCTATCCTTCTGTCCTTCCCGCCTTCTATAATTATTTCCTTCCTTCCATTTTCTCCTTTCTTCCTTCCCTCCTTCCTTCCATATTTCCTTCATTCCATTTTTACTTTCTTTCCTTCCTTCCTTCCTTCCTTCCATTCTTTCTTCCTTATTTCCCGCTTTCCTTTCCTTTCCTTCCTTCCTTCACCCCTTCCCACCTTTCTTCCATCCATCCTTTGGTCCTTTATCCCTCCTTCCATCCGTTCCTTCCTTCCTTCCTTTATTCTTTTTTTTCCATTCTTCCTTCTTTCTCTCCATCCTGCTTTGTCTTCTTCCGTCTTTCCCTCCTTTCTTTTTTTTTCATGCCTTCTTCTCTTCCTTCCTCCCTCCTTTTCTTTCTTTTTCTTCTTCTTCCACCTATCCTTTCCTTTTTTTTCTTCTTTCTTTTTTCTCCTCTCTTTTCTTTCTTATTTCCCCCCTTCCTTCCTTCTTCCTTCCTTTTCCCTTTTTCCGTGTTCTTTCTGTATTGCGTTCTTCCTCCTTCCTTTTCTTGTTTCATTTCTCCTTCCGTCCTTTCCTTCCGGCCTGCCTACTCTCCCCATCCATTCCTTCGTACTTCTTTTATTCTTTGTTCCTTCCTTCCTTCCTTCCTTCCTTCCTTCTTCAGTCTGGTTTCTTCGTTTATTGATTAGTGAATGAATAAATAAAGAATTAACTAATCAATTATTCGATTGATTGATTGATTCATTCATTCATTTATTTGTTCGTTCATTCGTTCCCTCCCTCCTTCCTTCCTTCATTCCTTTAGTTGTTAACACCAGACGCCAAGTAGTGTGAAAAACAAACAAACAAACAAACAAAAACAACAAGAGAGACATTTAAAAGACATGTGAATTATT
>CM031600.1:10183282-10185782 GCA_018398815.1 Conus ventricosus | reverse complement strand
TTGTGTGCTTGTGTGTGGTGTGTGTGTGTGTGTGTTTGTGTGCGTAGTGTGTGTGTGTGTGTGTGTGTGTGTGTGTGTGTGTGTGTATGTGGGTGTTGTGTGTGCTGTAGTGTGTGTGTGTGTGTGTGATGTGTGCTTGTGTCTGTGTGTGTGTGTGTGTGTGTGTGTGGGTGTGTTGTGAGAGGGCAAGGAGGTAGATGGGTGGGGGTGGGGGTGGGGGGGGTGGGGGCATGATGAAACAAGTAATCCCCCAATGAACGGCAACTGGCCAACCGTTGTTCTCCAGAGTGGAAAAATCAAAGCAGGAAACACAGAAACTAGGAATGTTCGCTCTCTATTGAAGAGGTCATCAGCGTTCCCTTCTGATTACTCTCTCGCTCTCTCTCTCTCTCGCTCTCCTCTCTCTCTCTGTCTATCGTATCTCTCTATCTCTCTGTCTCTGTCTCTGTTCTCTCTCTCTCTCTCTAGATCTCTCTCTCTCTCTCTCTCTCTCTCTCTCTCCTCACTCTCTCTCGCTCTCTCTTCTCTCTCTCTGTGTGCAGGTGGGCAAGAACAACATCTCGGGACGCACGGCGGCCGAGAAGGCTGTGGATCTGTTGAGGAAGAGTCTAACTTCAAACCTCAAGCTTCCTTGACCTGTCTGTGAGTGGCGTCGTAATCGTTGTTCTTGTGTGACTCATCGTCGTTGTCATCGTAGTCAGCGTGTTTGTCTTCAATCGTCACTTATGATTGTCATCAGCCCGTCACTTGTTTGCTTTCTGGGGGGGCTGTAATTTTACTGTAATGGTTTCTGTGTCGGTCTTGATACAGAGAAGGAAACAGTCATCCTCCTTATAACCTACTATTCGTCATTGTCATCATCATCATCATCATCATATCATCTTCATCGTCGTCATCATCATCGGTCGTCTCGTTGTACATCCGCATCATCATCATCATCTTCTCATCATCATCATCATCATCGTCATCAATAATCATCATCATCATCGTCATCATTCTCGTCGTCCGTCATCGTCGTTTCTTCATGATCATGTCATGGATCATCATCATCATTCATCATCATTATCATATCATCATCTTTAATCATCATCATCTTCCATCATCATCATCATCATTTTGCTTTTGTCGACTGGGCTGTAATCTTACATTAAAAGATTTCTGTGTTCAGTCTTGAAAACAGACGAAGGATCTGACATCCTCCTTCTCACCTCATTATCATCATCATAATCTTCATAATCATCATCATCATATAAATCATACACATCATCTTATTCATCATCATCAACATCTCCCATCAACCATCACCATCATCATCTCCCTCTAACTTATCCAATCATCTTAATCATAACCTCGTCATATGTCGTCGTCACCGTCATCGTCATAGTCTTCATAAATAAGCGTCATTCTTCATCGTCATAACGTCATCGTCTCACATCATCATCATCATCACTTCATCATCATCATTCATCTCATATCATGTTTTCGTTTGCGGTGCATAGTGCATTTACCAGCTGTAGCATTGGATTCCAGTGAACTCCCGTCTTCAGCCAGCTAAAAAGGAGCTGATTTGTATGGGCCACCATCGGTACCATTTTCATGATTAATATGTTTGGATGGGTTTGTTGGAAGGAGCGTAGTTCAGTGCATGGGACACAATTGTCTAGAAGCAGTAGAGGCTGCAGTGAAATCACCGTCGGTCATCGTCGTTGTTTCATTTTTGTCATTTGTCTCTCCATCTATCTATTCTATTATCTAATATATCTATCTATCGATCTATCTATCTATCTATTGTCTATGTGCGGCCTGTATGTCCTGTACTTGTCCTATTGTCCAGTATATAATTCTGTCTATCGATCAATCTCTATGTGTTCAATCTGTAAATTTATCTATCTTATGTATGTCATGAGACCAATCATTCTATCTATTCAACCAAGCAGTAGTCAATCAATCAATTAATTCAATCAAGTCAGTCAGTCAGTCAGTCTGTCAATCAATCATCAATCAATCAGTCAGTCAGTCAGTCAGTCTGTCAATCAAATCAATCAGTCAGTCAGTCAGTCAGTCAGTCAGTCAGTCAGTCAGTTAGTCAGTCTGTCTGTCTGTCTGTCTGTCATCTGTGAATGCCATGGTCTGGCAGGACGTCATTCTGAGCGACGCCATCAACCCCAGAATCGAGGAGATGCAGACCGTGCACCGGACCTGCAGATCGTCTATGGCTACACGGACTCCTACGGGAAACGGAAACTCCGTTCTTACGACATGGTGTCTGAGGGCATCGAAATCATGCAGGTAAGGTGATGATGCTGATGGTTGTTTGTAAGTGTCTGTCTGTTTATCGGTCGTCTGTCTGTCTGTCTGTCGTCTCCCTGTCTGTCTGTCTGTCTGTCTGCCTTTCCGCGAGCTGTCTGTCCACCTTCTTCTCTGTCATTCTGACTCGCCGCCCTCTTTGTTTACGAAAAAAATTTTCATCTTCTTCCCCTGCTTGCTATACTCCCCCCCT
>CM031600.1:10170782-10178282 GCA_018398815.1 Conus ventricosus | reverse complement strand
GATGATGCATTTAACCCACCTCCACCAACTCTCACTCTTCGCCACTGTTTTCCAGGTTCAGTGTGTGTGTGTGGGGGGGGGGGGGGGGGGGGGTGGGGGGGGTGGGGGGGGGTGAGGGTGGTGGTGGGGATTGGAGGTGCGGAGGGGGTGGGGGTGGGGGTACGGTGGAGGGAGGGGAAAGGGGGAGGAGGAGGAGGGGGGAGTGTGGTTTTGTGTCAGTTTCAGACTCTTCTTCACCTTCACTGTTACGTTTACTCCCCAATTTTTTTTTTTTTTTTTTTAAAGAAGAAGAAGAAAAAACGGCTGCCATTCCAGCTTGTTGTTGATGATCACTACCCTGTTGTTTTGCACTCTCTGTTCCAGCGAGCTTGTAATCGGAACGGAAGAGAAATTAAGCGGAAGCGCCAAAGCCAGCAAATCCAAGCCAGACTCTGACAGTGCGAGTTGTAGCGCCACCGAGGATGGCGCGGGGGAGTGAAACAAAGGGAGCGAGAATGCCTGTCGTTTCGTCCACCAATCAGACGGTCACTGTTTTGGAAGGCGAACATGAGGGATGAGGGATTAAAAAAAAAAAAAAAAAAATGGTGGTAGCTAATCACCAAAGACTTCGTAGGAAAAAAAATTCTGACCTCTGACCTGTACGAACATTTGTCTGGCTTGTGTGGAAATATGAAGTTTTTTTTATTTTTTAAAATAGACAGATGCTGAATTGAAGACTGGCCTGTGCAAATTTGTGACTGTTTGTTTTTCGCCTGTGTGCCTCTCGTTAGAATGTAATTGATGTCTTTGTGCGGATGCGCGATTCACCGAATTTTGTCAGCTTCTCTGGCTATTGGTGATTGATGCCAGCCACTGGCACAGGCTTTCAGGAACAGACACCGTGACGAGTGTGTTAGGTGTCAGAGCCAGCAAGCAGCCTGTCTGCTGTGTTGTCCAGCTGATCAGTGGCAATGCTAGTTGGAGTGAAGGGGAAAGCACTGTTTGAAGTGTGGCCAGGCTTTGCTCGCAGGGCGTGTAAGCTTTACACGCGGGTGCGTCGCTCACGTTCACCACACACACACACACACACACACACACACACACACACACAGCGCGCGCACGCGCGCGCACGCGCGCGCACGCGCGCGCACGCACCACACGCACGCACGCACGCACGCACGCACGCACGCCGCGCGCGCGCGCGCGCACACACACACACACACACACACACACACACACACACACACACACACACACAAGCACGCACGCACGCATGCACTCACGCACACACATACATGCACACACACACACTCGATACATTGCAGCAAACATTTTAATTGATATTAAACATAAAATTATTTTTGCTGTTATTCATGTTGTTGTTGTTGTAATTGATGTAACTGTTGTTGTTATCATATATTTATTGATTTGTTTATTTACTTATTATCACTGTCATCATCGGTATGGTTTTTCTTTTCAATACCATCGTTACTTTTATACGATAATTATTGATGATTTCTCACAGATTTCTTCAGTTCTAATTTTATCCGCAGGGCTATTATCGTATCATCATTATCATCATCATCATCATCATCATCATCATCACCATCGGCGTCGTTGTTGTCGTTCACGTCACTCTTGTAGTTGCTATTAGCATCGTTCTGGATGCCTGGCACCCACCTCCACCTTAATAAGTTCACAACGGAGGGCGCTCGGACACCTTTCCTTGCACACGTCTTCTTTAACACACATCTGCCTAAAACTGAAATTTAACAACCACAAAAAAAAGAAAGAAAAAGAAACGAAAAACAGCACACAAATTAACAGTCAACCGGAGCACGTTTTACAAGAAAGTAACGAGCCGGAACCGGAACTAACCGGACTTATTTTTAGTTGGTTAGTATCTCCCGCTTTTTTTTTTTTTTAAACTCATGATGAGCTGAGAAAAAACAAAAAACAAAAAAAAAACAACAACAACGCACGTTGCTTTTAATTAGAAGAGATTTTTCCCTATAAGTTTGTATCCGTTAATAGACATGGCCCCTGTCGCGTGTACGTGAAAGATGAAGGTGGGTTGATAAACAATGATAAGCTAAAGGATAGGATTGAAGGTGGTAAATAACCAAGGAGAAACTGAACGATAAGATGAAGGTGGTAACTAAACAATGTATGTGTATGCATACACGCGGGTCGAGGGGAGGGGAGGGGGGGTGAGGGGGAAAATTGAAAGGAGGGGAGGTAGAAATCTTTCCCGTTCTTTGCGACTCTATTCCTGCAAAAAAATAAAATCAAAGCAAATACAATTGTACACGTATTCTAATTTAACATCTAAAAAGAAATAGAACCTTTACACATCTAAAAAGAAATACGAACCTGTCTCAATTCGTCCACCTTCTTTCCCCACGCTCGCTAGACCTTAGGTTCCTTCGACGAATGATTGGCCTTTCGTGATTTGTATGTAATGGGCGATGCAGAGTAAACTTTTTTGTTTGTTTTCATACTAGTTGGAGACTTTCAGGACTGTTCACACTCGGAAGTCCTGGTGGAAAGTTAAGGGGGAATAAGCACAAGGTTCAAGTTACTGGCCCTGTGTTTGGGTTTCAGGGGCAGTCTTCCCGCTTCGTGGTGTGGCGTGATGGTACTATGCTTATTTCTGGGTCGAGTTTTAGTGTTAAACTGTTGCTTGTGTTCCGTTTATATTAGCTTTTTTTGTCCCTTGTTCCCTAAATTAGTTTTTGTAAACAAATCTTAAATAAATGTTAGCAAACCGCCAAGAGAAACGTGGACAAACGAGTCACAAGAGAAAACACGACGCGTTTCGACCTCTTAGGTCTTCTTCAGGCAAGACGCAAACAAATAGGACAATGAAAATGAACGAGTCTGTCACTTAGCTTGATCTCTCTTCAGCGCAAGGTAGGCGTTGAATCATTTTTGTAATGCAATTCTAAACTACATTAATCTCCATCATAACCACTCAGGCTTAGACAGAGTACAATGTTCTACGGACTTAAGTTGTTGTTTTTTTGTTCTGAAAGATACATCTGTTCGAAAGATAAGCTTCCCAAAACCCAAGTTAGGATATGTTTCAGTTTTATCAACGTTGTGTACCTGTATGTGGACGAGTTCCATATGTGCTACACCGTATCTGCGAGACCACGAAGCCAGATCGCTCAGGGGATTGCAGCGAGAGAAATAAGCGAATGAACAAGAAAGTAAGGCGTTGAGAAGAGGGTCTCATAAATACGATTGTGCAAGTATTTGTTCTTAGCATTACCTATACCCCTGCGTGCTGGTCTTAAGTTAATAATTAAACAGGTATGCCACCGCAAGACGCTTACGAAGCAGGATAAGAAGCAGCACAGAATATTTAAGCCAAACTCCTTCCTTTTTCTTGTTTATTTATTATTATTATTCTGCTTTAGCTCATATTTTTTGGTGTATATATTTGATTTATTCTATTGTTTAGACTTGTCGACTAGGCATTCCATTTCAAACACCAATCGCTTCTATAAGTTAACGTTTTGAAAGTAGGTGTGCGCGAGTGCGCGTGATCGCGCAGGTGTGTGTGTGTGTGTGTGTGTGTGTGTGTGTGTGTGTGTGTGTGTGTGTGTGTGTGTGTGTGTGCCTACGTGTATATATATATATATAAAATATATATATATATATATATATATATATATATATATATATATATATATAATGTTTTGTGTGTGTGTGTGTGTGTGCATACATGCATGAACGTGCGCGCGCGCGCGCGCGCGCGCGCGTGTGTGTGTGTGTGTGTGTGTGTGTGTGTGTGTGTGTGCGTGCGGGCGCGGCGCTTCTTTGTCACTTTCCATTTGACATTTCGTGTCAATATTATAGTGGTACACATAGCTTTTTATGCACAGAATGAACGAATTGTGAAGATGGTGTATGTGCATGTGCATGCATGTTGTCTTATCTTTGAAAAATCCACATCACCTCAGACTCGGGACTGTCTGAAATTGACCAGTGATGAGCACTTTTATCTTGAGCGTTGCCTTCTTTGTACTGATGGACAGATAGACTGTGCCATGTTGTGTAAGTGAGCGCACGAATGAGCAGATTTGAAACGCGACATTGATGATGCATTGACAACGACACGGTTTTTGTCTGAACAGATTTACGTTTTTCCTGTGTTCTGATATGCCGTCCAAAAACAAAAACAAAGAAACAAAAGTCTGGCGAATTGAAAAAACGGATACATTAAAGATGATGTTGATTTTGTTCGTGGGTTGTGTCGAATGATTTGATATGAAAATGTTGGCAGGGGAAGGTTGAAAACGAAGAAAACTGTATTAGAAGTATGTGTTCACTTTCAACCCACTCTCAGTTGTGAGAAGACTTGTGGGTTGTTAGTTTCGATGTTCAATGTTGTGGATTGAGTTTGTGTTTGTGTTCTTGCTCTATGGGTATGCCAATGGGTACCCCCGCTGTCTTCGAATGGATTAAAAAAAACAACCTTTTTCTCCGTTGTATAATAAATTGTTACAATGTTTTTCTTTCTTTACTTTTTCCCCCCGAGGCGTAAGGGAGTCGTCGGGGGGGGGGTTACTGGAGACGGGGATGGAAGTGGAGGGGGGGGGGGGAGTTTATTCCCTTTCCGTTTTTCTGTTTTTAGTGTCGCTTTGTGGACTGTGTGATCTTTATCAGTTATCAACCACCCACAGCCCCACCCAAACACCCACCCCCTCTGCCTACCCCCTACCCCTGCCCCTTCCCGAGGGGGGAAATAGAAAACGAAAAGAGGCTAGAGTAAGATAACGTCGGTACTCAAGAGTAACAGATCTCTCTCTCTCTTCTCTCTCTCTCTCTCTCTCTCTCTCTCTCTCTCCTCTCTCTCTCTCTCTCTCTCTATTTGAGGTAAAAGCGTACTGTGTATCGAAAAACATAAAATCTAATCTTCAAATCGAGTTTATTGGTGTACATGATGTTTATAAGGAATTGTGTTCATTAAATCAGTCCAGTTCTCGAGGTTTAGATGATATAGATGGAAAAATTTTGAAAATTGCTGCTCCGATTATATCAGAGCATCTTACATACATTTACAATCTTTCCATTGATAAAGGTAGTTATCCACAACCCTTCAAAGATGCTAAAGTTTTACCCTTTTTTAAATCTGGTGATCCCACTGATCCTTCTAACTACAGACCTATCTCTATCCTATCTATTCTATCTAAACCCTTGAAAAACACATCAAATGTAACATCCATAAACATTTCATGAAATACAATTTATTACATTCTAATCAAAGCGGATTTAGAGAAAATCATTCTTGTCACACCTTGCTCACTAATATAATTGAACAATGGCATTTAAACATAAACAATGATCTCTTCACAGGAACAGTTTTTGTCGACTTCGCTAAAGCATTCGACACTATAGATCACAATCTATTGTTAAGAAAACTAACATTGTATGGTTTATCCCCTGAAGCTCTTAAACTTATTTCTTCATTTCTCAACTGTAGGCGACAAGTGGTATTAAAAATTCCGCTACTTCCTCTCTTATGCCAGTAAATTATGGCGTTCCCCAAGGGTCAGTCCTGGGGCCTATCTTATTCTCAGTTTATATAAATGATCTTCCTTTACATATGTCTTCTCCCTGTGAGCTTTTTGCTGATGACACTACTCTCCATAATAATGACAAAGATGCCGACTCAGTATGTATCAAATTACAGAATCATCTCAATAAACTTGCAAAGTGGACTAATTTGAACCATATGGCCCTCCATCCTCAAAAGTCTAAATTTATGATGACTACAACCAGACAGAAACGTCAAAATATGAAAGCCGATTTGTTTAAAATACGTATACAAAATAAAGTCGTAGAAGAAGTTAAATCACACAAATTATTAGGTCTTACAGTTGATAATAATCTTTCATGGTCTAATCATATATCTGATTTGTCTAAAAGGTTATCTAAAAATTATTCTTGTTGAACCGAATCAAGAATTTCCTTGATCAACATACTAGAAAATTATATTTCTATGCATATGTACAACCAGACATTAACTATGCCTCTACATGCTGGGATTTAGCCAGTAAAAATTGCTTAAAACCACTAGAAAGCATGTACAGACGCGCTATTAAGCTGATACTCTTGAAATCTTCTCTACAAGCTAGTGATTATAAAGATCTTAACATTCTTCCATTCGATCTAAAATGCTGCTTTAATAAAGCTGTCTTTATGTATAAAATCATTAATAATATTGCGCCACCTTATCTTCATGACAAATTTCCATTAATCAAAATTCGAGGCAAAAATACCCTATACACCCTCGACCACGAACTGATCTTTTCAATTTCAAAATGGAGTGACTGAAGGCGGCGAACGAAGCAAGATCAGGAATAGAGTTTTAGAACTTACCGCCAATGACATTGACAAACAAAGCACAAGACAAGACACGATGCATTTCAACCACTTGGGTCTTCATCAGGCGAAAAAGTAAATCACATTTAACATGTGGGACAGTACAAACTACGAAAAACAAAAAAGGGGAATGAAAAATGACTTATCCGTAATTCTTCATGAAGGCGGAAATGACATGAGGCCAGGGGGATTATGGGAGAGGAAACAGAGGGGGGGAGGGGGGGGGGGGGTTGCGTCAGGGGAGGTGTGTGTGTGTGATATGATAGGGTTGTGTGTCTAGTTTATTAGGATGGTATGATATCTTTGTGATGGTTGTGGTAATGGTGGATAGATAATGATGGAAAAAAAAAAAAAAAAAAAAAAAAAAAAAAGGAAAAAAAAAAAAAAAAAAAAAAGAAAAAAAAGAAAAAAGGTGTGTGTGTGGGGGGGGGGGGGGATTTAAGGGAAGGATCAAAACAAAATTAAGATTAGATAGATGGAGGGTTGCTGTAACTACTGTATGAAGTGAGTGAAGAGGATGTGGTGTGGTGTATGTAAGTGTGTGTGTATGTGTGTGTGTTGGTAGGGGATATTGCCAACTGATGTGGAAGAGGTGGGTATGTGTGTTTGGTTATTGTTGGATATTGATGCCTTGGGGGTGTAGTGTGCCCAGTTTGGAAATGAGATGGGATTCTTGAGTTGTGCGTTCAAAGCTGTCACTCTGTGACTGCCAGAGTGCCATAACTTTGACATGGTCGATGTTGTTGGGTGTGGTTGAAGTGTAGGGCGACGGGTTTGGTCGGTGGTGGCGGATATCAGCCAGATGTTCAGCGATGCGTGTTTCAAGTGTGCGTGACGTTTCCCCTATGTAGATCTTGCCACACAGCTGGCAGTGGATGGCATATATAATGTTGCGGCTCTGACATGAAAATGTGCGTTTGACTGTGAAGGAGTTTTTGGGGCCCTGTAAGATGGTGTCTGGTGTCCAAACCCAATTGCAAAATCTGCCCCCTCACCAAACCAGACACCATCTTACAGGGCCCCAAAAACTCCTTCACAGTCAAACGCACATTTTCATGTCAGAGCCGCAACATTATATATGCCATCCACTGCCAGCTGTGTGGCAAGATCTACATAGGGAAACGTCAC
>CM031600.1:10145782-10165782 GCA_018398815.1 Conus ventricosus | reverse complement strand
GTAAAATACGAATGGCCGGTGTGCAGCCGGCACAGAACCGTTTCCTCTTTACGACCACCCGACGTAGATGGGAGGAAGTCCTCAGGTTTGGACGGATCTGAAAGAGTTTGTTATTCGTCTGTGTGTTCCAATCCTCCGCCAGAGGTCTCTCACAAATCGTTAATTTTGGGTTTCACATCTGAGCAGGGGATATAAGTGTTGGACAGTTCTCTCTTGTGGCGTTTTTGGGCTAAACGATCAACCATTTCGTTCCCGCCGATGCCAACATGGCCAGGAACCCAAGCAAGAGTAATGTTGTAACCGTCCGCCTTCAACTTGCTAAAAATGTTCAAAAAAAAGAAAAAGTTCTGGATGCTGAAGGTTGCGGCCAGCTATGGCCTCCAAAGCTGACAGCGAATCCGACATAACCAGAAAGTCCCTCCTCGAAGAAAGGGAGATTATCTTCAAAGCCAGTACTAGAGCAGTAAGTTCAGCAGAATAGACAGAAGCATCTGAATGTATATGTTCCAACAATATCTGAGAAGGAGCCCCAGGGCAGTAGGCTGCACAGGCCACTCCATCCTCAGACTTGGAACCGTCAGTGAAAACTTTTTGATAGGATGGGAATTTGGAACAGAGCTCGGCATACAAAGCCTTGTACGCCAGAGAGCTGGTAGACTCCTTACGGAAAGCTGCGAGATCAAAACGAATCTCTGGTGTGAAAAAGGTCCATGGGGGTTTGATCCGGAAACTTGGAAAAATCGGAAACTACTCCCAGGTCTATACCTGCATTCCGCACGTGAGGCTGCATACGAAGCCCAAACGGCGGAATACATTTCGGGTTTGTTTCAAACTTACTTTGGAACGGAGGGTCAAAAACACAGTCATAGGCAGGATTCTGCGGTTCTGAGAACAGTCGGATGTAATAATTCAAAGACAGTTTCAGCCCCCGGTTGGACAGTGAAGGTTCACCTGCCTCTGCGTACAGGCTGTACACAGGGGTGGTGCGGAACGCCCCCAAGACAGAGACGAAGCCCTTGATGGTGGATAGGGTCCAAGAGTTTGAGGTAAGATGATCTTGCGGAGCCGTGCACAGCACAACCGTAGTCCAGTTTGGAACGGACCAGGGCTCTGTAGAGGTGCAACAAAGTTTCTTATCAGCCCCCCAGTCGGTGTGTGCTACGAACCCGCAGAATATTCAGTGCCTTTTGGCAAGCAGTTTTGAGGTTTTTAATATGGCTGAGAAAGTTAAGTTTTTGGTCAAAAATGACTCCCAGAAATTTGGCCTCTTTAACAGCTGGAATGGGAGATTTCCCTACTTGAAGTTCCGGATCGGGAAAAAACTGACGGAAGTTATGGAAGTGAATACACTGGGTTTTTGTAGCAGAAAAGGTGAAACCGTTTTCATCCGCCCACCGATGGATTTTATCTACGCAAAGCTGAGCCTGCGCTGGACACTCGGGTACAGGCTTCCAGTTGCGTAGACAGCAAAATCACCCACAAACAATGAGCAGTCTGAACCCTGCTGAACTGATTGAACAATGTTGTTGATCTTAATACTAAAGAGGGCAGGAGATAGTATGCTCCCTGTGGAACACCCAACCCCTGCTCGTGGACATCAGAGAGAGTGGAGCCAACCCCGGGACCTGAAACTGTCGTTCTGCCAAAAAATTTTGAATAAAAAGCGGAAGATGACCTCGAAAACCCAGATCGTGGAGATCATGAAGTATCCCCGACTTCAGGTGGTATCGTAGGCCTCTTCCAAGTCGAAGAAAATTGCCACTGCATGCTGTCTGTTTAAAAAAGCGTTCCTAAGTGTAGATTCCAGACGAATCAAATGGTCAACTGTACTACGATGTTTGCGGAAACCACACTGTTCTTTCGCCAAAAGGCCATCGGTTTTCGAGTTTCCACATGAGCCTAGCATTGACCATTTTTTCCATCAATTTACAGACACAGCTGGTCAAAGCTATGGGACGGTAGTTAGATGGATTAGAAAGATCTTTTCCAGGTTTGGGGATGGGAATAATGAGGGCTTTCCGCCAAGAGGGTGGAAAGCAACCTGTAGTCCACACGTGGTTGTATACCTGTAACAGGATGTTCAGACCTTCTTGCGGAAGATGTTTCAGTAGTTGATAATGAATGTCATCTATACCTGGAGAGGAATCGCTGCAAGAGAGTAAGGCAGATTTCAGCTCGTTTAATGTGAAAGGAAGATTGTAGTCTTCCATGTTGTCGGATGTAAAAGTTGCAGGGTGATTTTTCTTTTAGGGCTTTGTTTTTGACAAAAGTGACTGATTGATTAGAAGAGGAGGAATTCTTTTCAATGGTTGAAGCATAGCAGATTAGCAACTGCTTTCTTCTCTGTTATTAAAGAATCCGAAAACTTGAGATGGTTCACAGTGGGACAGGTGTTCTTCCCTTTGATTTTCTTAATGATGTTCCACACTTTTTTCTTAGAAGTTTTGATGTCACCCTGGAGCAGAAGCTTCTCCAGGACCGACGTTTACTGATTTTAAAAGTGTGTCTTGATTTAGCACGGAGTTTCTGATGGGCTCGAGCGTTGGGACCCCAAGGTCGTTGGTATACCTGACGCTGAGCCCGTTTTCTAACTTTGGAAATTTGTTGGCATTCTGAATCGAACCAGGGTGTTTTTTTTGGGATTTGAAGTTTATCGGAAGACACTGGAATACAGGCTTTAGCACATTTGATCATAGTGTAAGTCAGTGATTCTGCTGGGTCCGGACTCTGAAGAAAATCAGTGTCCTGGAACTCCTTGGAAATAGTGGCTGCAAATAGATCCCAGTTTGCTTTCTTATAATTGAGATGCTGAGAGACAGAGACATGTGCAGTTAATACAGGTTGTAGAAGGACAGGGAAATGGTCACTTCCGTGCAGATCGTCATGGGCAGACCACTCATAGTCCAGGACCAGCGAGGGGTCACAAACCGACAAATTTTAAACACGAAAGTGAACCTGTGGAAGAATGGAGGTAAGTTGCAGATCCGTCGTTCAGACAAACACAAATCCAAATCCCAAAGGACATCCTCAATCAGCAGACCCCTGGATGACGAACCGGTACTACCCCAAAGAGGGTTGTGACCGTTTAAAGTCACCCAACAGCAAAAAAGGTCGAGGGAGTTCTTCTATCAGACTGACAAGGTCCTGACGACAAACCGGGACAGAAGGTGAGAGATAAAGAGAACAGATTGTCACAGTCTTGTGGAGAGTGACTCTCGCAGCTACAGCCTGAAGGGAGGTAGACAGAGTGACAGGACTATACAACAAAGTTTTGTGTAGGAGAAGGGCAACACCGCCCGACAGTCCAACGTGGATGGTTGTGCAGGTTTCGAAAGAATATTAAAGCCAGAAAGAGTAAAGGTCTTCTGGCTTTGAATTTGAGTTTTGAAGAGCCACGACGGAAGGTTTTAGAGACTGACACAGAAGCTGCAGCTCCTCGAAGTTGGAATTTAGACCACGGATATTCCAATGGAATATTGTATTATCCATGGTGCAGAGGGCGAAAAGGAGAGAGAATCAGGTCATCTTCCTCTCAACATCTGCTGTAAAGCTGTAAATTTGTTGCTTAATTTCACTGGACTATCTGCAGACCTGCTGGCAGACTTGCCAACAGGTGAAGTAGGTCTGGGTTTGGGGACGGTGGAGGTTTTTCCTCAACTCCACCATCTCCACACTAGGTTGAAAATCCCTTGCCCGCACGGGCACTGGACAGAGGAGTTCGAGGGAGGGGTGCTGGTTTTTAATCTGCCCAGCAGCAGATGTTGTAGACTGCTGGCAGTCTGAGGGGTGGCGGATTTTTTGCCTCCACCAGGGCAGTCACTTTGGTTTGGAAGGTGGTGGACCTGCTTCCACCAGAGCTGACAGTTTTTCCTTGCTATGTCTTCGAAAACGTAAAGTTATCAGTCTGACAGCAGATGACCGAGTTGGAACTGTTGGAACTTTCTTTACGGCCGAAGCATACGAAGAAGCTGTCGGCGACTGACTGCCCACAACCTGCTTGCGGGCTTCAAAAAAGGAGATCTTCTTTTCTGTCTTAACCTTTGTATTGCAGATTCCTGAAACCACAGAGGACAATTCCGTGAAGAGGAGGGATGGTCGCCATCGCAGTTTTTCACAATGTGCCGGATCTTTACACGGCCCATCATGGGTTGCCTTGCAGCAAATACCACACACCTCCTGCCCAGGAACAACGGGCTCTGACATGGCCAAACTTCTGGCATCGGAAGCACCTCAACGGGGACGGAACGTACAACAGAACCCGGACAATCAGGTAGCCGACTTTGATGACCGGAGGCTGCACAGGGTTGCAGAATGTCAGAAAGAGGGTGTTGGTGGCCACTCTTTCTGCACCCTTCTTGACAGTCACCCTGCGTACCTCCGTCACACCCTGGGATGCCAGCTCCGTTTTGATCTCTGCCTCTGAAACACCTGATAATTTCCCTGCAGCGAATCACTCCTTTTGATGAATTTAATTGTTTGTGGGGAGTTACCTGATCTCCCTGTCCACAAGTTTCGTTGCCTTCAGCAGCTGTTCAGATTGCTTTTGTGACTTACATTGAATAAGAAAGGAACCATTCCTCAACCTCTTGATGGACGAGGGTCACCTGCTATACCTTGAAAGCCCTTTTGGATAGCAAAAGGGCTCAAAGCTGAAAGGGGTCTGTCTTGCTCCGTTCCTTCCATAACGAGCCAGGAAGCCCAAAAACCTGTCTTCTGTCGTACCCCCATATCCGAATCGCTGTCAGAATCGAAATCCCCTGAAATAGGGGATGCTTGCCTTCCTCTTTTTTGGGGGGATGATTTTTTAAAAAGCCATATTGAGTGAATTTGTGTTTTCATCCCTCCCTTAACCCACCACCTTGGAGTCCAAACTAAGGGGCCAGGGCCAGAAATCAATGTCTTGACCCCTTCCAGGCTTCGGGAGAGACATACGACAAGCAGAAGCAACCAACCCTATCCCCCCGATCATGCTCAACTCCCGGGAACAGAGAGCTGAGCACTGCAGGGGTTTACTTGGCCAGCTGGGGAACTGCCCCTCTTGACCCAACCCCAAGAAGGGGAGCCGATTAGTACACCCGGGCCAAAGTGTACTCCTGTCTAGGAGAGGTCCGAGCCAAAGTGATGTGTTGAGAGCGCTGGCCCTCTCAATCACCAGGATCTCATTCCCCTCCGACACAGGTCGCACCGCACGGCAAACGCGGCGGATCTTAAGGAGACCACAGAGAGAAAAGGGGTGTGGAAAAGAAGACTTGAAGGGGAGACGAAGATAGAAAAGGGCCAAATAAGGGAGGCAGAAAACAAGAAAAGGAGAAAGGCGGGTTACTCTTAGTCAGGATCCTCCCCCTTAGCCTATCTGACATGGGAAGCCCTACCAGGGGCATCAACTCCTTACACGTTACGCTTAGGCCAAACAGCATCGGCACCTCTCAGGCCTAGAAGCAGTATGAAAAAAACAGCCTATCTCCAAGTATTGATGCCCCCGCCAGCAGAGCCTAAGGGATCACTGGACCACGCAAACCCTCCGACCACGACAAGGTCGCAACCCCCCGGAGGGCTGCAAACAGAAAGAAAATGATTGCAGCGTTAATGCTGGTGAAAGAGTGTCCCCTGCAAACAGAAAGAAATGATTGCAGCGTTCATGCTGGTGAAATAGTGTCCCTGCAAACAGAAAGAAATGATTGCAGCGTTCATGCTAGTCAAACAGTGTCCACTGCAAACAGAAAGAAATGATTGCAGCGTTCATGCTAGTGAAATAGTGTCCCCTACAAACAGAAAGAAATGATTGCAGCGTTCATGCTGGTGAAAGAGTGTCCCCTGCAAACAGAAAGAAATGATTGCAGCGTTACTGCTGGTGAAATAGTGTCCCCTGCAAACAGAAAGAAATGATTGCAGCGTTCATGCTGGTGAAAGAGTGTCCCCTGCAAACAGAAAGAAATGATTGCAGCGTTCATGCTGGTGAAATAGTGTCCCCTGCAAACAGAAAGAAATGATTGCAGCGTTAATTAATGCTGGTGAAATAGCGTCCCCTGCAAACAGAAAGAAATGATTGCAGCGTTCATGCTGGTGAAATAGTGTCCCCTGCAAACAGAAAGAAATGATTGCAGCGTTCTATGCTAGTGAAATAACGTCCTCTGCAAACAGGAAGAAATGATTGCAGCGTTACTGCTGGTAAAATAGCGTCCGTGGAAACAGAAGAAATGATTGCAGTGTTCATGCTAGTCAAACAGTGTCCACTGCAAACAGAAAGAAATGATTGCAGCGTTCATTTTAGTGAAATAGTGTCCCCTACAAACAGAAAGAAATGATTGCAGCGTTCATGCTGGTGAAATAGTGTCCCCTGCAAACAGAAGAAATGATTGCAGCGTTCATGCTGGTGAAATAGTGTCCCCTGCAAACAGAAAGAAATGATTGCAGCGTTAATTAATGCTGGTAAAATGGCGTCCCCTGCGAACATGAAAATACTGATAGATAAGAGCGACAAAGATGAAACAAGAAACACCCAATTACGAAGGTTTCAAAGTAGGGGGACTGCTGACGGATATCGAAACCTAAGAGCAAAAGCAGGATCACTGGCCCATCAAACGATGGCAACAACCGTGTTACCAATCAGACACAACGCGTTTCGACCCGTCGGTCTTCCTCAGGCAGGACAAATAGCGTTGAAAACCTAGAAAACAAGGAACGAACAAACAGTCACTCATCTTGATGATAAAGCTACGAAATTTAAACAACCTGAAGTCTTCTCCAGATTCTTTCTGTGAAATTTTTGTTTAAAATTTTGATATGAACAAGATAAAAATGTTGTCTTAAATGAAAATATATCACAGAGGAAGTGTTTCTGAATTCCTTTAAGTTAATCCATTATTTCTCTCCCCATGCCCCCCAAAATAGTAACGCTCTCTGATTGGTAGGTGATGCCTCGGGGCTTTTCACTGTCGACTGAACTGAAACCGTCTTGTTACCGAGAACGTCCCCAAATATTAATACTACCCACCGGAAAGGACGGCCTAGGACGACGCTGGAAGATGTCTCGCAACACTTTCTCCATGAAGCCGGGAGGGAGGGTGACGTTGGCAGGCACGTTCAGGAGTCTGGAGGGAGGGTGAAGTTGGCGGGAGTTCCGGGAATCCTGGGGGCAGAGTGAAGTTGGCGGGCAGGTTCGGGAATCCTGGGGGGAGGGTAAAGTTGTCGGGCAGGTTCGGGAATCCTGGAAGGAAGGTGAAGTCGGGGGGGGGGGGGGGGGGAGGGCAGTTGAGGAATTCGGTGCCAATTATCATGATTGTGTTCATAATAAACAACCCGCATATAGGCCTACAATAAATACATCTCTCTCTCTCTCTCTCTCTCTCTCTCTCTCTCTCTCTCTCTCTCTCTCTCTCTCTCTCTCTCTCTCTCTCTCTCTCTCTCCCTCGCTCCCCTTCTCTCACTTCTCATCCCCTTTCTTTCTTTCTTTCTTTCTTTCTTTCTTTCTTCTTTCTTAATCTCTTCCCTACTCCACCTCTTTCTGTATTTTCTCTTGTCACCCACCCACCTTTCACACACACACACACACACACAACACACACACACACTCACACACACACACACACACCACACACACACAACACACACAATTCATATAAACACGCGCGCGCACCACAGACAAACTGGCAGACAGATAGACCGACAGATACACAGAGAGACAGAGAGAAACCGACCGACCGACGGACAGACAGACCGACCGACCGAGAGAGAGAGAGACAGGCAGACAGATAGACAGACAAAAGGACAGACAGACAGACAGACGCACGCACGTACACACACGCACGCACGCACACACACACACACACACACACACACACACACACACACACACACACACACACACACACACACACACACACACACACACACACACACACACACACACACACCACATGTCTAATATCACATAATTTTGTGGATCGACGTAAAATGAAAGTATTATCACTACTACTACTACTACTACTACTACTACTACTACTACTACTACTACTACACACACAGACACGCACACCCTCACCACACACACACACACACACACACACACACACCCCACACCACACACACACACACACACACACACACAAGCACACACGCACGCACGCATGCACGTGTCCTCTCCCTCCTCTCCATCCCTTCTTCCCTCACACCTCCCCTCACCACCCCACTCCAACCCTCCCGCACACACACGCACTTCTGGTGGTGCTGGGTGGTGGGGCAGGAGTGGGATTGGGGAACGTATAACCTGGTGGGACCCAGTGGAGTCCACGTCTTCAGGCAGCTCTTTCGTCGTCGTTGTCGCTGCAGTGGTGGTGGTGGTGGTGGTGGTGGTGGTGGTGGGAAGCTGGAGCTTGATGACGGAGGAGAGGATGTCGGTGTATATGTAGTAGTCGTCGTATTGGTTCACCACGGTAGCTCTACAAAGAGACAGACGTCACAGGCGTGGTAGCTTATTGAAATAACCTGCATGGCACTATTGTTACTACCACTACCATCATCATTGTCATCATCATTGTCATCATCATCATCATCATCATCATCATCATCATCATCATCTCATCATCATCATCGTCTCATCATCATCACATCATCGTCATCATCGTCATCATCATCATCATCTCATCATCATCATCATCATCATCATCATCATCGTCATCATCATCATCATCATCATCAGCATCATCATCTCATCATCATCATCAATGACGACGACAACGAGAACGATGCTGCTCCTGATGATGAGCATCATCACCATCTCATCGTCATCACGATCGCCCACGTCAGCACCGTCGTCTTCTCCGTCATCAAAGATCAGTATCAGAACTGATAGCAATAACAGCGACGACAGCAACAGCAACAACATCAACAATGATGATGATAAGTAGCAATAGCAGCAGCAGCAGCAGTAGGAGCAGCCGCCGTCGCCGCAGCCACAACAAACAACAAACAACACAACAACAGCAGCAGCAGCAGCAGCAGCAGCAGCAGCAGCTGCAGCAGCAACTACAGAATCAAACAAAAACACTAACCTACTGGGTTTGATCAAAATTTGAAAGTAAGCTCAAGAAGGGTACGGGTTCAACGCCATGGACTACCATCCTTCCATGATCTTGACACGGCTTTTGGGTTTGTGTTAAAGCAAGTTCTTCAACACAGATATCGACAAAAACAAATCTAAACGACGAAAAATGCAACTAATCTGGCCGCAAGCTAATCGAATTAGTTTATAAACACTTAGAAACCCTTTCAACCTTTTCAATGCTTCTGGACTCCATGATTTCAAGTTTTCGATCACGAAAATTTTCCAAGTTCCACGAAAACAAATCTCGATTGCCTTCTGCGACGGTAGAATGATCTTTTCTTACTCAATGAGTCTCGCAAGTTCCATTGCGCATGTGCGTCGTCCAGAAGTGTTTAACAGTGCATTTGTCCGAAGTAACCGGAATTCGAATGCTTATTCCAACGAAGTGAACCTGAATGATAAACATAAGTGAGGCAAACATGACCGCTTATCCTAAGGATATCGTTCCTTACAGGAAACTTGAACCATTTATCTAGACTGACCTGAACCGGATGTCTCCTCTGTCCCAGGGGGCGCTCTCCAGAATACCCGGATGCCGTAGCGTACCTCTGCTTTCCTGTGAGTGACAGCGCCATTCTGCCGACCACAAAGATGTAAAGAAAAAGATCATATTACGTCAATATAAAGCAAAAAATCATATCACGTCAAAATAAAGAAAAAAATCATATCAGGTCACTATAAAGAAAAAGGTCATGTCACGTCGCTATAAAGAAAAGAATCATATACGTCGCTATAAAGAAAAAAGGTCATGTGACGTCGCTATAAAGAAAAAAGGTCATGTCACGTCGCTATAAAGAAAAAGGTCATGTCATGGCGCTATAAAAATAGGGTCATATCACGTCACTGTACAGAAAAAGGTCATCACGTCCCTATAAAGAAAAAGGTCATGTCACGTCGCCATAAAGAAAAAAGATCATATCACGTCGTTATACAGAAAGAATGATATCACATCGCTGTAAAGGCAAAGTTCATATCACGTCGCTATAAAGGAAAAGATTATATCACGTCGCTACAAAGAAAAAGATCATATCACACCACAACAAAGAAAAAGATTACATCACGTCGCTACAAAGAAAAAGATCATATCACACCACAACAAAGAAAAAGATTACATCACGTCGCTACAAAGAAAAAGATTATATCACACCACAACAAAGAAAAAGATTACATCACGTCGCTGTAAAGAAAAAAATCATATGACGTCGCTACAAATGAAAAAAAAAAATCATATGACGTCACTGTAAAGAAAAAAAATCATATCACGTCGCTGTAAAGAAATAAAAACACCATATCACGTCTCCTAACATCACTTCATGTTACGTCATATGAACAAACATCATGTGATATAATTACATCAAAATGACAGCCAGTCAGATCGCAGAAGCGCTCCTGGATCGTCATAGCTCAATGACTTTGACGAGAACGGAACGAATAGTAAATGAATACCCCCCCCCCCCCCCCCCGCCCGCTCACCCCCCACTTCCACTTGATGTTCCATGCCACAAACAGACAGGACGGGACAGGATAGGACAGGGAAGGACAGGACAACACGAGGTAGGACAGATTGAGAGATAATGCAGAACCCACGGTATAAAGGAAAAGAACAGGTTGGACTGAACAGGACAAGACAAGAGAGGACAGGATCAGACAAGATCAGGATAAGATGTAATGGGTCGGTTATCACAGGACAGGACAGGACAATGGAGGACAGGATCAGACAGACAGGATAAGATGTAATGGGTCGGTTATCACAGAACAGGACAGGACATGGAGGACAGGATCAGACAAGACAGGATAAGATGTAATGGGTCGGTTATACAGGACAGGACAGGACAATGGAGGACAGGATCAGACAAGACAGGTAAGATGTAATGGGTCAGTTATCACAGAACAGGACAGGACAATGGAGGACAGGATCAGACAAGACAGGATAAGATGTAATGGGTCAGTTATCACAGAACAGGACAGGACAATGGAGGACAGGATCAGACAAGACAGGATAAGATGTAATGGGTCAGTTATCACAGAACAGGACAGGACAATGGAGGACAGGATCAGACAAGACAGGATAAGATGTAATGGGTCGGTTATCACAGGACAGGACAGGACAATGGAGGACAGGATCAGACAAGACAGGATAAGATGTAATGGGTCGGTTATCACAGGACAGGACGAGACAAGACAGGATAGATGTAATGGGTCGGTTATCACAGGACAGGATAAGACCAGAGAGGACAGGATCAGACGAGACAGGTTAAGATGTAATGGGTCGGTTATCACAGGACAGGACGAGACAAGAGAGGACAAGATCAGACAAGACAGGACAAGGTGTAATGGGATGATTATCACAGAACAGGACAAGATAAAGGAGGACAAGAATAGACAAGACAGGATAAGGTGTAATGGGACAGTGTCACAGGACAGGACAAGACAAGCGAGGACAAGATCAGACAAGACAGGGAAAGATATACTAGGACGCCTATCACAGATCAGGACCAAACAAGAAAGGACAAGGCAGACAAGACGGGATATGACGTAACAGGACAGTTGTGACAGAACAGGACACGGTGGGACTAGATGGCAGGACAGGACAGGTCAAGACAAGACGGAACAAGTTGTACAGAAGAAAAGATAGCTCAGGACAGGATGGCGCCGCTTGGTAAGACAGTAGTGAGACAGGACATGGTAAGTTTGGGACCAAAGAAGAAAAAAAAAAAAAAAAGAGAGAGAGAGAGAGAGGAGGAGAGAGAGAGAGAGAGAGAGGAGAGAGAGAGAGAAGAGAGAGAGAGAGAGAGAGCGAGCGGGACATTTGTTCCATATGGTTTTCTCTGCACACCACCGAAAGTCAGTAGACACTATTTCACAGGACAACAAAGTTCATGTCTTTGTGCGGCAATGACAAACAGGCGCGATAAGCACGTAAAGCAGGTGCTTTTTGTGCAGGCAACCTGCACCACTGACCTTGCTCCCTGTCTGTGCAGGTGCACGTGATATTCGTGCTCATGGCATTAATCGCAAATGTCAGCGCCGAGAAAGGCCCTGCATTTTTTCGCTTTTGATTGCTGTCACAATGGCAATTGCTGTCTGTGGTACAAATGTGTACAATGTGTACAACCAACAATGTTCAGTCCTTCAGGAAAAGCAGGGCATCGCACCATACAACCACGTACAGGTGTATGCCAAGAACTGAATTTTATTATCCTGAAAATTCATGTGTGCTGGCTGTCACTTATGAAAGTTCCTGCAAAGCTTTCGCCGAGGGGATTGATTGCGGAAATGTGGTGTTTTATTTTCTAAAGCGGAAAAAGGTAAGATATCTCTGTCTGTCTGTCTGTCCGTCCGTCCGTCTTTCTGTCTGTCTATCTATCATTCAAGCTATTTATCTATCTATCTATCTATTTTTCACAGCGAATGAAATCCTCCCCGGGTAACCCAACAGAAATTGCGATTTGCTCCGGGGGAACTCAGAATTTGCCATTGCACCGGGGCATTGTTTATCTGCCACGGGGCAAAATCGCAGCTGTCCTTTGCACCGGGGCAATTGTCAGTCGCCCCAAAGTTCTTAAAGTGTTCACTGATGTGTGCGTCCATGCGTGTGTGCGCGCGCGCGCGCGCGGCGAGAAGAGAGAGAGAGAGAAGAGAGAGAGAGAGAGAGAGAGAGAGAGAGAAAAGAGAGAGAGAGTGTGTGTGTGTGTGTGTGTGCGTGTGTGTGTGTGTGTGTGTGTGTGCGTGCGTGCGTGCGTGCGTGCGTGTACGTGCGCGTGCGTGCGTGCGCGCGCGTGCGTGCGTGCGTGCGTGCGCGCGCGCGCGCGCGCGCGTGTGTGTGTTGTGTGTGTGTGTATGTGCATGCGTTCGCGCGCGATATTATTTATGATAATCTATATATCCATGTCTTTCTATCTATCTGTTTATCTATCAATCTATCTCTCTATCTGTCTCTCTATCCATCTATCAATCTATCTGTCTGTCTATCTATCTATCTATCTATCTGTCTGTCTGTCTGTCTGTCTGTCTGTCTATCCATCTGTCTATCTGTCTATGTGTCTATCAATCTATATATCTATCAATCAATCTATCAATCTATCTATCTATCTGTCTGTCTGTCTGTCTGTCTGTCTGTCTGTCTGTCTGTCTGTCTGTCTGTCTGTCTGTCTGTCTGTCTGTCTGTCTGTCTGTCTGTCTGTCGATCTATCTGTCTGTCTATCTGTCTATCTATCTGTCTATCTATCTATCTATCTATCTATCTATCTATCTATCTATCTATCTATCTATCGATATTTATCCACACATGTGGCCTATTTACCTGTGTTCGCTCTCGCTTGTTTCTTACGTTGGTTCCGCCTTCAGCTTCTGCCAGTTTGTGACATAACTGTCTAATCTGCTGTCAATTGGCCATTAGACAGTGAGATTACACATACAGTCTGGAATGGACGCTGTTTGGAGTGTACATTCGGGGGTGTCTGTTAGCCTGTTCTCTCTCTCTCTTTTTTTTGTGTGACCACTTTTGTGGCACCGTTTTGTTTTCGTCCCGTTGTTACGCGTGTCGTGTCATTTGCGGGCGAAAGATCACTCGGAATGGCAACCTTAACATGGCGCAGGTTTATCTGCCCCAGAGATGTCTACAGTTTAGCCGTTACATTTATATACTTGCGTAAATAGATATGTAGAAACGTAGGAGCTGTGCTTTTTTGTGTTGCTTGATATTATTATTATTTTGTTTTTATCCGTTTACGTGCGCGTTGACAGCCATGCGTGGGCACCTGGCCCGGCATAGTGGGCCAGGGCGATGAGCGGAATAGAGAGACGCCAGAGAGATCGCAGACCTCCATCTGAGTCGAACAGATTTTGGATCCGCCCTTTGAGTCACCTCATGACCGAAAGCAAACTTACTCCACTGCCAGGGCAAAAATAACTATTGTGAGAGTTGCTCCTGTGGACTTAAAGAAAAAAAAACACTTCATGGAACAAAACAGCCCCGTCTCTCCGCCCCCCCAAAAAAAAAACAAACAAAAAAAAAACAACAACAAAACACCCCCCTCCGCCCCCTTCTCTCCCCCCCCCCCCCCCGAGAGATCAAAATTGATATGGTTAAAAAATTGTAAAATTCTAAGAAAGTCTACTTATTCCGCGACGGGCGTAATTATCAGCTTCTAACACCAGGTTCTCAGTATTTACGTAGAGTGTTGGTAGTAAGTGAACACGAACAGATCCGATCCTGTTTTTTTTTTTTCGGTCAGGGGAAGCAAAACACCAACCAACCAAACAAAAACTGTTGGTAAGGAATGAAGTAGTTACTCGCCGTCGGCCTATAAACCTCACTGGATTATCATAGATTGATCCAATTCCACTCCACGGATTGGACCCCACCCCTCCTCAAAGAAAAAAAAAAGAAAAAAAAAAAAAAAAAAAACCCCAGGTTTATGCCCAAGTCATCTTTAACGAATAAACGTATGGAAGAGTAAACGAATAAGCAAAAAACAAACAAACAAACAAAACAAAAAACAACAACAACAAAAAAAACAACCACCGCAAAACGACCAAATGAAAATGAAATTCAAACCAAAAAAAACCAAAAACCGTAAAAACAAGCAAACGGTCAACAAACGGCCATCTACCAACTGAGCAAACATCTAAGTCAGCGAACGAGTGAGTGACTGAATAAGAAAAAGGATGGAAGGAAGGAAGGGGAGGTGGGAGTGGGGGAGGGATGGGAGGAGAACTCACGTTGCAGGCCGTCCTGGCCGTCTCGTCAGCAAGGAAGGTGCCGATTCGGATGTCGGCGTCGGTGTCGTTGGCGGGCCGGGCCTGGATGAAGAAACCTTTGATGACGGCGGCGGTGTAGGCCTCCATGACCACTGGGGAGGAGACCACATGGATCTGGTAAGTCGGTCGGTCGGTCGGTCAGTCGGTCAGTCGGTCAGTCAGTCAGTCAGTCAGTCGATCACAGACTCCAGTCTGTTATATTGGAAGTAGTGTTGAGTAGTTAGAAACAAAGACACTTAACAAGCACGCACCTCACCCAAAATTGTAACCCAAGAAAGGGAGGGTTGTTAAGGGTTCAAGTTCGCTGGACCTAAAGAACTTTAAAACCCAGAAGGACACGGGTTACATAAAGTGTAAGTTCTCTGGATCTCAGCTGTTTAATTTTTTCCTGTGGTTGTGTATGGATAGGCCATACTGTTGGAAAGGACCGACCGACCGACCGACCGACCGACAGACTGGAGTCCACAAATAGAGGAAGAACAAAACAAAGTGTTTATTTGAATAATAGGGACTAACTAAGCCAAAAAATAATAAAGGAAAATAAAAAGAAACAAACTCTTCCCAGATCAGCCCAAAATATTTCCTTTCCAACAGTATGGCCTATCCATACACAACCACAGGGAAAAATTAAACAGCTGAGATCCAGAGAACTTTTTAGAATTTTACAGAATTTAGAGTTTCAACGTTTTAAAGAATTTAAAGTGATTTTAGAAGTTTTTAATCTTTATGAATGTTAAGAGCCTTTAGGAGTTAAATAAGAAACCAGTACTGACAACCAAAACAAAACCAAGGGTCTCAAGGCCAAAAGAAAAAATCGTCTGAAAAACAA
The DNA here is from genome assembly GCA_018398815.1 of Conus ventricosus. Lineage (NCBI taxonomy): Eukaryota > Metazoa > Mollusca > Gastropoda > Neogastropoda > Conidae > Conus > Conus ventricosus. The sequence continues at coordinate 10,150,087 of CM031600.1, read as the reverse complement.
CACAAACATAGTGATTTTTCTGTCGGATCTCTCCACACTAATTTCTTCCATTAAATCAATGGCTACACATGATACTGAAAAGACAACCATGGCTGAAAAGAAAAGTTAAACTACAACCCATAACATCTTAAACATATTAAAAGTACACTTGCAAAATCAACAACACATGTTACAAGTAACCTGAAAACAATGTGAAATAAATATGCCAATAAACTGACTTTCCCTAGTCCTCTGCTTTTACAGTAGGGAAACCAGTCAGTGAGGTGCATGTCACCCATGCCACATGGAAATTTTCCCTTTGTCTCAGACCACATGTTTCACAACCCTGCCATTTTGCCAAAACAAATCGATCGATCGATCAGTCAATCAGCCAGTGTGTTTATTCAAATGGTCAGTCTATCAGTCAACAAATCGATCTGTCCGTCAGTGAATGAAAAGGTCATTCAGTCGACCAATCAATCAATCAGTCAATTAGTCAAATGATCAATCAATCAATCAATCAATCAATCTGAAAAGATGAAAGCTGTTGAAAAGGGAAAGTCGTCAGGCGGGTGCTGCGTGTATAAGGGGAAAGCGTTTGACAGAGTTCACCAAAACACGCTTTTGGCTTTTTTTTTTAAAGATGATTTAGACTTGAACTGTCAGAAAATGTATTATGTTTTCTGGAAAGAAAAGAACCTCCTTCTCTAGCATAAAACGGTGGAAAATGCGTTTTGACTCAAGATTCCAACACTGTCGTGAGCCATAGGTGTCTGCAGATTCAATCGATGAAATTTATCCAATTAGTCGGTCGATTTGTGTCTAATCCACCCATCAATCAAACAGTCCATCTATCCATCCACCCATCCATTCGTCCGTCCATCCATCTATCCATCTATCCGTCCGTCCGTCTGTCAGTCAGCCGAACTTATTTACAGAGAGCAAAGGGAAGGCACTCGCCATGGGAGGTGGGGGAGGAGGGAGGCAGAAAGACTGCCACGGAACGTTTTTATCTGTCTGCTTGTCGTCTTTTTCTTTCTTTTTTTTTTCTTTTAACTTTTCCTGTCTTGAAAATATCCTCGGATGCTATTCTGAGCAACTTTCTGATTTATTTTTCATCTTTTAGAAAATATTTTGAATAGGGCCGGTGTATGTGTGTGTGTGTGTGTGTGTGTGTGTGTGTGTGTGTGTGTGTGTGTGTGTGTGTGTGTGTGTGGAGAGGGGTAAGGGGGTTTAGGGGGGACTCCTGGCCCGTCTCTTTCCCAGCTTCCTCCGCCCTAACATCCCCACCCCTCTCCGACCCTTACTCGTCCTATTTTGCTGAACATAACAAAACGAATGACGTGGAGGTGAAAAGGCATAAAGTTGATTTAAGAGAGAGAGTGCAACAATTACACCAGTCCTTCTGTCTGTCTGTCTGTCTGTTGTCTGTCCATCCCTGTATTAAATGTCCTGGCTACCCGGAGTGGCGTCAGTCTCTGGCATGGTTCACGGTGTAGATCGGAAGGCGGGAATGATGAGAGTGGTGTCAGAGAGAATGTGACGGTGCCTGTCCAACCTGAACAGTGTGTGTGTGTGTGTGTGTGTGTGTGTGTGTGTGTGTGTGTGTGTGTGTGTGTGTGTGTGTTTGTGTGTGTGTGTGGGGGGGGGGGGGGGGGCATTGCTATGCCAGACTCCGTTCTTTTTCCTGGCACACGTGGTAGTTGGTCAGAAGGTCTGTCAATTATTTTCCAGTCAGGTTTAGTTCTGGGGATTTTGTTTTACGTACGCATACACACATAGGGCTATGTAAACGGCTCGCGCCCGCGCGTGCTTGTGCACCGAACACACAAGCACGCACGCACTGTTAAGCCGAGTGCACACGGGTCACTCTTTTTACAACCACTCGGTCTTTCAGAGGTGAAAGAAGCTCCCTGGTGTAGTCCATGTGATGTTACCATTCGCTACTGCTATAAAAGACGTTCCTGCAGAGTGGTTAGGGATTTGCATGATGCCAACATAAACATCAGATAGAACAGACTCCATGAAAACCTTGTTCAGAGATGTCCCACCCTGTGTGTGTGTGTGGGTGTGTGTGTGTGTGTGTGTGTGTGTGTGGTGTGTGTGTGTGTGTGTGTGCGCGCGTGTGCGCGGCGCGCGCGCGCGTTTGGTTGAGATCTGTTGACCAGTGTCAGCAGATCTCCAGCTGCTGCCACCAGCTCCTGTCCGTACTGTGATAGATCTTTCCGGGCGCAGCCCGGGCCTGACCAGCCATCTACGCACTCACCCCCGATCCCAGGATGACTAGATGGTCTTCGTCGTTTCGACGGAAAACCCAAACACATTGTGCGTGCGTGCGCGTGTGTGTGTGTGTGTGTGGTGTGTGGTGTGTGTGTGTGTGTGTGTGTGTGTGTGAGTGTGTGTGTGTGTGGTGTGGGGGCGGCGCGCGCATGTGTGTTGAGTTTCTCAAAGACATAGATATTTTCATTTGATATAAGATTTTACGGAAGACAGACTTTTAAGCCATTTTTTAAACGCGTTTTTTTGAAAACATATATTTAATGAGCCGTTGATATATCTTTGAAAAGATATTTTAATGAGCCGTTGATCTATCCTAAAACTGCATGTTGCGGAATTGGTGTTGACGACGTGACAGCGCTGACAGGGCTCCAAAGCAGGTGTGGAGGTGGGGTGGGTGGGGAGGGGGTGGGGGGTGTAGGGGCGCTGGGCTACAAAGCAACATAAACTGAATCGAATCCGCCATTCCCCATCCTCCTCTCCCACTCTCCCCTCCTCCCTCCCCTTTCTTCCCCCCCTCCTCTCCCCCTCCCTCCCCCTACCTCCCTTCACTCTCGCCCCCCCCCCGCCCCCCCGCCCCCCTCGCCACCCCAAACTCACCCTCTAGAGCCTGCAGCGGGCCGTAGGTGGAAAAGTGACGTCCATGAAGGGGAAAGGGCTGTCGTACAGATTGCGGGAGGGGTCGTGCCCGGGCACCATGCTGGCACAGGCCGACTCGGGGGTGCCCGTGGAGTAGGCGCCCACGGGAGGCGGCGTGCCCAGCAGAAGCGCCACATGGGCAACGACGAGGAACAGCAGAGGGCAGGGCGGGGTCTCGACCATCGGGGAGCCTGGTGGCTGCCGTTGGAGGGGGTGTGTGTGAGCGCTGGGGCGACCCGCTTGCTCTGTTCTCTTCTTTTTTTCTGTCACAAACGATGGTAAAAGATAATAAGAAAAAGAGGATATACTTTCATTCTGCGAATAAGTGAAGTTATTGGGTTCTTTGCTCGGGTGCAGACAGCTCGCCTGTCTCTCTCCCCTCCACCACCTCTACGTCTTCTGGAAGTTCTGCAGCTGGCGTCTTCCTCTTTTCTGTCCTTTCCGTTCACTCTGCCTTTTAATGTGTGTTTGTTTGTGTGTGTGTTTGTGTGTTTGTTTGCTTGTTTTGTTTGTGTGTTGGTTACAGAGTGGGGTGCAGTGACTGCAGGCAGAAACTGAATGTTTTTTTAGAAGAGAAATGATAATTCTTCCGCCGGAGAAAAGGGACAAACAATTTACAAGAGGAACAAAACAGTTTGCAAGAGGAACAAACAAGTCATGATTGTCTGGTAATTTGTTTGTCGCTTTTTTTCTGGCTTGTTTGTTTGTTTGTTATTTTTTCATCTTTCTTGGATGTTGTCTTCGTATGGTTTTTTCTTTTGACCTTTTTTTTGTTTGTTGCTGCACCATTGCTCAGTCTTTGTTCTGAAAAGCCTTTCACATGTATATCTGGTCACAATTTGGGACATACCCCCACACCCCAGCCCCACCCCTACCCCCCACACACACCCTATTAATTTTGTAATCAGGCGACAAGGGTGGTGGAAATTGTACAAACTGTCTACCAAGGCAAGACCTGCTTTTGATGGCTGTTTCCTCTGCAGGATTTCATTTTTTTAATTTTTTTTTTTAACATATTCAGAATGCGACTTGTTTGTTGGTTTTGAAGCATGAGCTTCACATGCTTGAAAAGCCCTGTATCGTCGATTAGGAAACAACAACGAGAACAAAAACAACAATGGTGATAATAATACTGATGATAATAATAACAATAATGATAATGATGCTGATTATGATGACAATGACGATAATGACAATGACAATGATGATGATGATGATGATAACAATAATCATGATGATAATAAGACCAATAATCATAATTATCGTAATAATGATAATGATATAACAATAATAATGGCAACGATAATAATGATAATAGTAATATAATGATAATAATAGTAATAAAGATGATAATAATAATAATAATAATGATGATAATGGTAATCATGATGATGATAATACTACTACTAC
>CM031600.1:10123282-10135782 GCA_018398815.1 Conus ventricosus | reverse complement strand
AAGGAACCCCGGGAAAAAAACCCCCCTTTTTTAAAAAAGGGGGGGGCCCCCCCCGGGGGGAAAAAAAAAATTTTTTTTTCCCCCAAGGGGGCCTTTTCCCCTTTTCCCTGTCTTTTTTTTCCCTTTTTTTTTTTTCCCCCCCCCCCCCCCCCCCTTTTTTTAAATATTGCCCCTTTGAACCTTTTTTTTTTCCCCCCCCCCAAAAAAAAAAAAAAAAAAAAAAAAAAAAAAAAAAAAACCCCAAAAAAACCCCCCCAAAAAAAAACCCCAAAAAAAAACCATTTGAAAAAAAGGAAAGGGAATTTTTAAAAGGGGAAAAAACCCCCCCAAAAATTTTTTTTTGGGAAAAAAATTTTCCTCGGGGGGGAAAAACCCAAAAAACCCCCCCTTTTTTTGGAAAAAACCCCCCCCCCCCCCCCCCCCAAAAAAAACCCCCCCCCCCCCCCCCCCAAAAAAAAAAATTTTTTAAAAAAAAAATTTTTTTTTTTTTTTCCCCTCCCCCGGGGGAAAAAAAATTTAAACCCGGCCAAAAACCCGGGTTTTCCCCCCCTTTTTTTTGGGGGCCCCCTTAAAAAAAATTTTTTTTGGGGGAAGGGGTTTTTTTTGGGGGTTTTTTTGGGGGGGGGGTTTTTTTTTTGGGGGGCCCCAAAATTTTTTTTAAAAAAAAAAATTTTAAAAAAAAATTTTTCCTTTTTTTGGGGGTTTTTTAAAAAACCCCTTTCCCCGGGGAAAAATTTTTTTTAAAAAAAAAAAACCCCCAAAAAAAAAAAAACCCCCAAATTTTTCCCTTGGGAAGGGAAAAAAATTTAAGGGGGTTTAAAAAAAAAGGGGGGGTTTTTTAAAAAATTTTTAAAAAAGGGCAAAAGGTTTTTTTAAAGTTTCCCGGTTTTTCCCCCCCCAAAAAATTTTTTTTCCCCTTTTTTTTTTGGTTTTTTTAAAAAAAATTTTTTTAAAAAAGGAATTTAAAAAAAAGAAATTGCTGAAAAAAAAATTTAAAATTTTTTTTTTTTTTTAAAAAAAAGGGTTTTTTTTTTGGGGAAACCCCAAAAAAAAAGTTTTAAAAAGGGCCTTTCCCCTTTTTTTTTGCCCTTTTAAAAAAATTTTTTTTTAAAAATTTTTGGGGGAAAAAAAAAAAAATTTTTTTAAAAAGGGGAAAAAAGAAAAATTTTTTTTTTTTTTGGGTTTTAAAAAAATTTTTTTTTTTTAAAAAATTGGTTTTTTTAAAGGGGAAAAAAGGGTTTTTAAAAAAGGGTTGGTTTTTTTTTTGGGGTTTATTAAAGGGGGGAAAAAATTTCCAAAGTTTTTTTTTAAAAAAGGGAAAAATTTTTTTTTTTTGTTTTTATTTTTTTTTTTGTTTTTTTAAATAAAAAAACCCAAATCCCTTTTTTTTAAAAAAAATTTTTTGGTTAAAAGGGAAAAAATTTTTTTTTTTTTAAAAAAAAAATTCCCTTTGAAAAAAAAAAACCCCAAAAAAAAAAAAAAAATTTAAAAAAAATTTTTTTTTTTTTCCCCCAAAAAGGGAAAAAAATTTTTTAAATTTTTTTTTCCCCTTTTTTTTTTTTTTTTTTTTTTTTCCCCCCCCAAATTTTTTGGGGGGGGAAATTTTTTTTTTCCCTTTAATTTTTGGGGGGGTTTTTTTTTGGGAAAAGGGGCTTTTTTTTTAAAAAACCCCTTTTAAAACCCCAAAATTTGGGAAAAAACCCAAAAAATTTTTAAACCCAAAATTTTAAAAGGGTTTTTGGGTTTTGGGGAAATTTAAAAACCCTTTTAAAAATTTTTTTGGGGGTTTTTTTAAAAAAAAAACCCCCCCCCAAAAAAAACCTTTGGGGTTTTTTTTTTAAAATTTTTTAAAACAAAAAAAAAAAATTTTTTTGGGAAAAAAAAAGGGGGAAAAAAATTTTTTTTTGGGGCCACCAAAAAATTTTTTTTTTTTTTAAAAATTTTTTAAAAAAAAGGGGGCCGGGGGGGGGCCCCCCCCGGGGGGAAAAAAAAAAAAAAAAAAGGCCCCCCCGGGGGGGGGTTTTTTTTTGGGGGGGGGGGGGGTTTTTTTGGGGGGGGGGGGGGTTTTTTTGGGGGGGGGTTTTTTTTTTGGGGGGAAAAATTTTTTTTTTTCCCCCTTTTTTTTTTGGGTTTTTTAATTTCCCCCCCCCCCCCCCCCCGGGGGGGGGGGGCCCCCCTTTTTTTTAAATTTCACTTTTTTTTTTTGGGGTTTTTTTGGGGGGAAAAAGGGCCCCCTTTTTTTTTTTGGGGGGAAAAAAACCCCTTTTCCCCGGGGGTTTTTTTTTTGGGGGGGTTTTTTTTTTTTGGGGGGGGGGGGTTTAAAAAAAAATTTTGGGGGGGGTTTGGGGGGGGGTTTTTTTTGGGGGCCCGGGGGGGGGGGGGGGCCACCCCGGGGGGGGAAAATTTTTTTTTCCCTTGGGGGGGCCCGGGGGGGTTTTTTTTCCCGGGGGGGGGGGGGGTTTTTTTTTTTTGGGGGGGGGGGGGTTTTGGGGTTTTTTTTTTTTTTTTTGGGGGTGGGGGGGGGGGGGGGGTTTTTTTTTAAAAAAAGGGTTTTTTTTTTTTAAAAAAAGAAAAATTGGAAAAATTTTTTTTTAAAAAAATTTTGGTGTGGTTTTTTTTTTTTGGGGGGTTTTGGGGGTGGGTGGGGGTTTTCCCGGGGGGTTTTTTGGGGGGGATTTTTCCCGGAAAAAAATTTTTTTTTTTTGGGGGTTTGTGGGGGGGGGGGGGGTTTTTGTTTGTGTTTTTTTGGGGGGGGGGGTTTTTTTGGGGGGGGGGTTTGTGTGGGGGGGGGGGGGGGGGGGGTTTTTTTTTTTTTTTTTTTCCCAAAGGGGGTTTTTTAAAAAATTTTTGGGGAATTTGGGTTGGGGTTTTTTTTGTGTGGGTTTTGTGGGTGTGTGTTTTTGTGTGGTTTTGGGGGGGGGGAAAAAAGGGGTTTTTGGGGGGGGTTTTTTTTGGGGGGGGTTTTTTTTTTGGGGTTGTGGGGGGTTTTTTTTTTTTTTTTTTTTTGGGGGGGGGGGTTTTGGGGGGGGTTTTGGGGGGGGGTTTGGGTTTCCCCCAAAAAAATTTTTGTGGGGGGGGTTTTTGGGGGGGGTTTTTTAAAAAAAAAGGGTTTTTTGGGGGGGGTTTTTTTTTTTTTGGGGGGTGGGGTGTGGGGGGGGTAAATTTTTTCCCCCCGGGGGTTTTTTTTCCCCCCGGGGGGGTTTTTTTTTGGGGGGGTGGGGGGGGGGGGGGGTTTTGCGTGCGGGTGTGTGGGGGGGCGTGCGTGCGCGCGCGGGGGGGGCCCCTTTTTTTTTTTGGGGGTGTGGGGGGGGGGGGGTGGGTTGTGTTTTTTTTTTGGGGGGGGGGGCCCCCCCCCTTTTTTTCCCCCCCAAAAAAAAAAAATTTTTTTGGTGTGTGTGTGTGTTTTTTGGGGGTTTTTTGGGGGGGGTTTTGGTGGGGGGCCCCCGGGGGGGGGGGTTTGTGGTGTGTGGGGGGGGGGGGGTTTTTTTTTTTTTGGGGGTTTTTTTTTTTTTCCCGGGGGGGGAAAAAAAAAAAACAACAACAACAACAAAAACCCAAAACCCCCCCCCAATGAAAAAAAAAAGGAAGAAAAATTTTTTCAAATTTCCCCTTTTTCCCCCAGGGAAAAAAATTTTAAAAAAAAAAAATTTTTTTTAAAATTTCCCCCAAAAAACCAGAAAAAAACCCGGTTTTTTCCCCCAAAAAAAAAAAAAAAAAATTAAAAAAAAAAAAACACCATGATAGAAAAGCATCATATCCCCGACGTTGATGGGTAACATTTCCCAGCATTTGGGGGCGTAAGCAAGCGACCGTTGGGAAAACAGTGAATACCGATTGTCTACGAAAAAGATATTTGGGAAAGGGAAATTTTTTCCCCTCGGGAGGCGCGCGAAGGGGGCATTGAATAATTACACAAAAAAAAAAAAAAAAAAAGAGAGAGAGAAAAAGAGAGAGAGAGAGAGAGAGAAAAAGAGAGACAGAAAAGAGAGAGGGGAGAGAGAGAGAGAGAAAAGAGAGAGAAAGCGACACAGTCCAAAGGGTAGGACATTTTCAACTTTTTTGCCGCTGCTAGAGCGAAAAAAGAAAAAGTCGCGAAAGGGTGGTGGGTGGTAGGGGGGATATTGGGGGGTGGATGCGGGGGGTGGGAGAGAGAAAGAAACCGGGCAATTTAGAAGCGGAGGGTGATGAGAAGGAGGAAGTACTACGAGTAAAACGGGTTGTGCTTACGCAGGGCGGGGAAAGGTTTTTGACGTACCCCCTCCTCCTTCCCCACCTTTCCCCTGCGGGTTTTTTTTATCCTGCTGTTGCAGGTTTTTGTCACTCACGGATCCCAATGGGCAAATTTTCTGTCCCTTTTTTTGCCCCCCGTCACCTGTCTTTGTTCATCCCCCCTTGGGGCCTGGGAACACTCCGAGCCCCCTTTCCCAAATTTAAAAAAAGCATTGTGTAAAAATTTTACGCATTGCATTGCCCTTGCATTGCATTTCATTGCAAATTTTAATTTTATTTATTGGGATTGCATTGCAAAAGTAGTTGTATTGCATTATTAATTTCTCGTCCCCAAGGAAATTTCCCTGCGTAATTTTGGGTTTCTTTCCTTTGGGAAAAGTGCGGGGCGGAAAAATACCCGCGCCACTTTTAAACCTTCTTTTCCTTTTTTATTTTTTTTACGCTTATTTCCCCCTTAAACAAAAAAAAGGGTTTCGATAAACCCGAACCCAAACCCCGCTTTAAAAAAAAAACAAAATTTTAAATCCAAATCTATAATTTTTTGTTTTTTTTGAAAGTGCAAAAAAAGGAAAGAAGAGAGAGAGAGAGAGAGAGAGAGAGAAAGGAAAAAAGAAGGAAAAGAGAGAGGGGAAAGAGAGAGGGGAGCAGACGGGGAATCGGGGGTAATTTGGGAAATTGAAAGTATTTTTTTTGGTTTTTTAAAGGGCCTGTGCAATTTTCACTGGGGGGTGTCTGGGCCCAAAATAATAACAGCTTTTTAGAGGGAAACCCTAATAACGCTGTAAAAGGGAACATAAAAAAAGGGTGTAAAAGGGGGGGGCAACAAATAACAGCTTAAGGCAACATAATAACAGCTGGAAGGGAACATAAAAACATTTTTGAGGGCAAACATAATAACCCTTTAGAGGGGAACATAATAACCCCTGAGAGGGCAACATAAAACAGCTGAAGGGCAACATTTAAAAAACAGCGGGAAAAGGGGAACATAAAAAACGTTTAGAAAGGGGAAACCTAATAAAAGCTGAGAGGGCAACAAAAAACACTGTAGAGGGGAACCCTAAAACAGTGTTTTGGGGGCAAAAAAAATAACCGCTGAGAGGGGAAAAATAAAAACCGCTTAGGGGCAACATAATAACAGCGGGAGAGGGCAACATAAAACTTTAAAAAGGGGAACAAATAACCGCTGTAAGGGGAACATAAAACAGTTCCTTAAAAACGGGCAACAAAATTTAATAACAGAAATAAGGGGAAACATTTAACACTGTAGAGGGGAACATAAAAAAAGCTGTAGGGGCAACAAAAAATAACAGTTTAGAAGGGGAAAAAATAAAACCCCTTTGAGGGCAACATAAAAACAGCTGTAAGGGCAAAAAAAATAAAAGGTAAAAGGGCAACATAAAAAACCGCGGGAAGAGGGGAACATAATAACCGTTTAGAAAGGGGAACAAATAAAAAACCCGTAGAGGGAAAAAAAATCCCCTTTAGAGGCCAAAATAAAAACCGCTGTAGAGGGCAACATAATAAAATTTTTGAGGGGAAAAAATAACCGCTGTAAAAGGGCCAAAAAAGGTTTTTAGAGGGCAACATAAAAAAAGCTGGGAGAGGGCAAACATAATAACCGCTGTAGAGGGCCCAAAATAATTTAAAAGCGTAGAGGGCAACATAAAAACAACTGTAAGGGCAAAACATAAAAACAGCTTGGGGGGCAACAAAAACAGGCTTTGAGGCCCAAAATAATAACCTGAGAGTGGGAACATTAAAAACAGTTGAGAGGGGAACCCAAAAAACAGCTGTAGAGGGGGAACCCTAATAACAAATTTTTAGAGGGGGGAACATAAAAACACTGTAGAGGGCAACATAAAACCTTTAGAGGGGAACAAAATAACAGCTTAAGGGCAACAAAAAATAACAGCTGTAGAAAGGGAACATAATTCCGCTGTAGAGGGCAAAAAATAACAGTTTAGAGGGCAAAAAATAATAACAGTTTTAGAGGGCAACATTAAAAACCCCCTTTAAAAGGGCAACATAATAACCGCTGTAAGGCAACATAAAAACAGCTGTAGAGGGCAAGTAAAAAACGTTTAGAGGGCAAAATAATAACAAATTAAGGGCAACATAATACCAAAGGGCCTTGTTTTAAAGGGAACCCTAAAAAACAGCTTTTAGAGGGCAACTTTAAAACCGTGTAAAAGGGCAACATAAAAACAGCTTTTAAGGGGAAACATAATAACAGTTTGAGGGCAACAAAATAACCGTTTAGAGGGCAAAATAAAAAAAGCTGTAGAGGGGAACATAATCCCAAAGGTTTCTTAAAAAGGCAACATAAAAACCGCTGTAAAGGGCAACATAATAACAGTTTTAAGGGCAACCCTAATAACAGCCTGTAGAGGGGGGAACATAATTTCCCTGTAGAGGGAACCCTAAAAAACCTGTAGAGGGGAAAAAAAAAAAACCGCTTAAGGGCAAAAATAAAACCCGTTTTAGAGGGCAACATGATAACCCCTTAAGGAAAAATAAAAACAGTTTAAAAGGGGAACATAATAACAATTAGAGGGGAACAGGAAAAAAAGTTAGAGGGAAAAATAAAACCCCCCCGTAGAGGGCAACAAAATAACAGCTTAGAGGGCAACAAAAAATAACACTGTAGAGGGGAAATTTAAAAAACAGCTTTAAAAGGGGGAACATAATAACCGCTGTAGGGGCAAAAAACCCTTTAAAGGGCAAAAAAATAATAACCGCTGTAGAGGGCAAAAAATAATAACAGCTGTAAAAAAGGAAAAATAAATTTCCCTGTAGGGCAACATAATAACCGCTTTTTGAGGGGAACAAAATAACCGCGTAAGGGCAACCTTAAAACAGCTTAAAAGGGCAACATAAAACCGCTGGAAGGGGAACATAATAAAAAAGCTGGAGGGCAAAAAATAAAAAACATTTTTAGAGGGGCCAAAAATGAAAAAGCTGTAAGGGCAACTGAAACCGGGTAGAGGGGAAAATAAAAAACCTTTAGAGGGGGAACCCTGAAACATTTTAAAGGGAACATGATAACAGCTGGGAAGGGCAAAGAAAACCCCCTGTAGAGGGAACAAAAAACCCCTGTTGGGGCAACATAATAACCCCCCCCGGAAAAGGGGAACATAAAACCCCCCCGTAAGGGGAAAATAAACCGCTTAGAGGGGAAAAATAATAACCCTTTTAGAGGGAACATAAAAAACCGCGTAGGGGGGCCAAAAAAAAAACAAAATAACCGCTGTAAAAGGGGAACATAAAAACCCCCTTTAAGGGGAACATAATAACCGCTTTTAGGGGGCAAAAATAATTAAAAAAAAAAAAACCGTTTTAAGGGCAACATAATAACCTGTAGAGGGGAACAAAAAAACCCTTAGAGGGCAACAAAAAAAGCTGTAGAGGGGAAAATAAAAACCCTTTGAGGGGAACATAAACCCGGGTCTAGAGGGCAACATAAAAAAAGCGTAAGGGCAAAAAAATAAAAAAACTGTAGAGGGCAACATAAAACCGCCTTTGAGGCAACATTAATAACCGCTGTAGAGGCAACATAAAACGTTCCTAAAGGGGGGCAACATAATAACAGGGGTTAAAAGGCAACATAAAAAAAAAATTTTTAAAAGGGGAAAAAATAAAAGCGTAGAGGGCAACAAAAAACCGTTTAGAGGGGGGAACATAAAAACAAATTTTTAAAGGGCCCCAAAAACAGCGAGAGGGAACAAAAATAACCGCTTAGAGGGGACCCTAAATAACAGCGTAAGGGGGAAATAATAACCGCTGTAGAGGGCAACCCTAATAACCCGCTGTAGAGGGCAAAAAAATTTAACCTTTAGAGGGCAACATAAAAAACCCTGTAAGGGCAACAAAAAACCGTTCCCAGAGGGGAACATAAAAACCCGCGTAGAGGGCAACTAAAAAACAGCTTAAGGGCAACAAAAAACAAGGTAAAGGGCCAAAAAATAATAAAAGCTTAAGGGCAACATAAAAACAGCTTAGAGGGGAACAAATAACAGCTGTAGAGGGCAACATAAAAACAGCCTTTGGGCAACATATAACCGGTTTAAAAGGGCAACATAAAAAACCGCTGTAAAGGGCAACATAAAAACAGCTGTAAGGGGAACATTTAACGCTTGGGGGGCAACCTAAAAAACCGCTTAGAAGGGGAAAAAAAATAAAACTTAAGGGCCAATGATAAATATTAAGGGGGCCCTTAAAATTTTCCTCTAAAAATTTTTAGGGAAAATGATCAGGGGTGGGGCAATATAAAACCCCCTTTTGGGGTCCGTGTGGGTGTTGGGGGTTTTTGGGGGGGGTTTTGGGGGGTTTTTTGGGTTTTTGGGGCCTTTGGGGTGGGCCTTCGGGGTGGGGGGGCCCGTTCCGGGGGTGGGGGGGCCGTGCGTGGGCCTTCCTCTGGGGGCAACTGTTTGGGTTTTAAGGGCAACCTTTTATAACAAAACGGGGGGCCATTCAGTTTTTAATTCAACAAGGGGAATAATTTTTAAGGGTTTAGGGAAATTAAATTTTCCTGGGCCCCTTAAGGGGGAAACTTAAACCCGGGGAAAAAACGGTCCCCAACCTACAATTTCTGGCCGGGTATTTTTTTTTTTTTGGCCCCCTCGGGGGTCTGCCCGGGCCCGGGAGTCGGGGCGGCGCGCCGTTTGGTTCGTCAACTCCCAAAACCACCAACCCAAAACCAAAAAACGGGGGGCAGGCAACCAAGCACGAATTATAAGGGAGGGAACCGGGGACCACAAAAAACCCAAAAACCCACCACCCACCACGGCCCCAAACCCCCCCCCAAAACCCCGACGCCCCCGCCCCGACCCACTCCCACCCCCACAAACACACACACACACACACACACACACACACAGCGCCGGCCCCGCCCGCACGCACGCACGCACGCTCCCCCGCCAAAGCACGCACCCCCAAGCAACCCCCAACCCCCACCCCAAACCAACACACACACACACACCACCCCCACCACAACCCAAAATCACACCCCAAGAAAAGGGGAGGCCCCGAAAAAAAAAACCCCCAAAAAAAACCCCCCCCAAAAAAAAAAAAAAAAAAACGGAGGGTATTGCGGATTCCTTTTTTCCTTAATTTTTTAAAAGGGGGATTTTTCTTTCTTTTCCCTTCCTTCTTCCCCTTTTTCCCCTCTCCCTCTCCCCTCTCTCTCGGGCCCTCAAACCCCCTTTTTCCTCCTCTCCCTTCCCCCCCTCTCTCTCTTTTCCTCCCCGCCCCTTTCTCTATCGCCCTCCTTTTTCTCTCTTTTCTCCTCCCCTCTCTCCTCCTCTCTCTCTCCCTTCTCCCCGCCCTTCTTCCCCCCCCACAAGCCACCGCCCCCCCCCCCCCAAAACACACACACACACCAAAACCCCACCCCAACAACCCCACACCCCCACAAAGCAATGTGCAAGGGGCCCGGGGCAGGGGTTTTATGTATGTTAAACCTTGCCCCTAAAAGCCCGGTGTTGTGTGGTGTTTTGGGGGTGGGGTGTTGTGTGTGTGGTGTGTGGTGTGTGTTTTGGGGGTTTTGTGTGGTGTGTGGGTGGGGGTGTTTTTTTTGGGGGGTATGGTTTGGGTTTTTTTTTGGGGGGGGGGGGGGTGGGGGTGGGTTTTGTGGTGTGTGTTTAAATGTTTTTTTTTTTTTTTTTTGGGGTGCCTGTGGGGCGTGCTGCTGAGCGAGCCGCGCGCGCGTGCTTTTGTGTGTTTTGGCGTGTGGGTTTTGAATACAATTTTTTAAAAAAGGCCCGTACAAAAAATGACCAGCTACTAATGTTAAAAAAAAAATAATGACCCTGGTAAAAAAAAAAATCATGAAAGGGCCAACGGGGCTTCCATTTTCCCTTTTTTTTGAACTGCTTTGACAACGAGAACCTCCAAAATGCCTCTTCCCCAAAAAAACGACAGCCGATCCATATCTGGTGGTTTAAATTTTTTTTAAACCCCCCTTTCACCAGAGGTCGGGGGCAACAAGAATTCAAAGATAATCGTGCCCACTTTCTTCTTTTTTAAACTCCGTTCTTGCCCGAATTTGGTTTATTGAATCACATGTGTAAACAAACTGAGTCTCTGTCTATTCGTAAGAATTCGATAGTTCGAGCGCGTGCGCGTGCGCCAATCAGTGTGTGTGTGTGTGTGTGTGTGTGTGTGTGTGTGTGTGTGTGTGTGTGTGTTGTTCTTCGATTTAACGTCGTCTTTTCACTTTAAAAGTGATATTAGACAGGAAGTAAGCGTTTACTTGTATATGTGCACGTGTGTGTAGTATGCATGCGTGCTAAGCATGTGTGTGTGTGTGTGTGTGTGTGTGTGTGTGTGTGTGTGGGTGTGTGTGTGTGTGTGTGTGCGCGCGTGTGTGTGTGTGCGCCTGTGTGTGTGTAAATATTAGGGAAATACTACATAAGAACAATCCTTAGAAAAAAGCAACATTAACAAATCAAACTGCAATAGTCAAAACAAAAAGACTAAAATACGCAGAAATAATAAAAACGAGCCGACTGGACTTATAATAAAGTTCTGAACAAAGTTCAAAAGAAATACAGGTTCTTGAAAATGCATTTAGATTCATCTTTTCTGAATTTGGATAGAGCTGAATGCAAATAAGGACAAAAGTACAAAATATGTGTTGTTGTACAACTATCAACAGCCCCGCATACACATGGATGTTTTTTGTGAACTTGGTTTTGAAAGCGTTTAACCTAAGTCTGTAAAACATTGAAACAATTTTTTTGCGGTGTTTTGGGTGTTAATTGGGTGTCGACATATTTTTTATAAAATGTATAATTTATATAATGAGTTCTTTTTAAAAAAAATTGTGCACAACACTTTATTGAAGAATTAGGCTTATGTACTTTGGGAAGCATGTAGTCTTTATATACCTTTTCAAAATTTTCAAAAGAAGCTTTTGTAATAGAGAGTAACCTTCTTGCAAACTCAAAAGAATGGGAATATCCTTGGATTTAAAAGATTTTTTTGCACCTGCTCGAGCAGTACGATCTGCCCATTCATTTCCAGATATTGAACAATGAGATGGGATCCAACAAAAATCAACTGCGATACCCCTTGATATGAGAACATGAATAAGTACTTTAATTTCTGTGATTATATTCAGCCCGGATTTTCGGATTTGTTGATTCTAAAGCTTGGAGAACTGATTAGAGTCTACACAAAGAGTGCACCATAAACATGCATGGTGTATCAATGACATACTGAACAGCCATTAAAATTGCTATTAATTCAGCTGTGAAAATGGAGAAGTCCTTACCAAGATAAAAGGATTTCTCAATTTTAAAGTGGGGATGACAAAACCACAGCCTGCCTGATTGTCTAATAAAGAACCATCAGTGAAATTGTCTAATAAAGAACCATCAGTGAAAATGTTTAGATGATTGGGATAAAAATCATTCATGTGGGATCTAGCTTCATATGCAAGTACATTGATGTTATCCACTTTGACAACGTGTATAGTTATAATCAAACTTTGCCTTAAAAAGCTCCCAGTTTGGGATGGACTTGTTGGAAAAACGCACAGCTAATTTCTTTTGATTAGTGTTTAATTTGTTCAGTAGTTTAGAAGAAAATGTAAGAATAGTTTTATTAGATCGGATACGTTTTGCACGCTTAGGAAAATGAATATCAGACCTAATTTCAAGTTCCATTTGGTTTGAATTTTGAATGGTAGAGCATCTAAAATGTATTTAGCACAGGCTAGTTTTCGCTGATCATCAAGAGGCAACACACCTGCTTCATGGTAAGATCCTATGATGGAACCATGGAAAGGAACGCCAAGGGCTATTCTATATGCTTTACAATCTATGCTCTGCAGTTTTTTTCAATAGATATTTTGGAGCACTAAAGAATACCTCTTGTGCGTACGACAATTTAGACCTAACTAGAGCAGAGGACAAATGAATTAATGTCTTTGTGTCTTGACCCCAGCTTTGTTTACTTATGACTTTTAGAAGGTTCAATGACTTTCTTGCTTGATTTACAGCATGTTCTAATGCAGGTTCCAAGAGAGCTTAGACGTTATATAAACATCAAGGAATTTAATATTTGAAGCGTATTTAAGTGTGATGTTATTAACTTTGAATTCTGGGGCATTGTGAACAGATCCACTTGCATCAAATAGCATCATGTGAGATTTTTGAGGTGATAAACTTAAACCATTTTCTGACATAAACATTGCAATATTGCATATTGATATGCTCTTTTTATAAATTTATAGACCTTTTTGATGTTTTCTTTTTTAAAGTAACATT